>CM021775.1:8086899-8419180 GCA_011076525.1 Nettapus auritus
TTTAAAAAAAAAAAAAAAAAAAAAAAAAAAAAAAAAAAAGCTTCAATAGTGAAGACTCAACACATTTATATAAGAACAATACCCATATTCAGCTATCCGGATTTTTATGATTTTTTTCCCCTCTAAAGTATGGATTTATTCTCCCTTATTGTAATTTATGAACATTAATATTTTAAACTGTGTGGACACAAAACTCAGGTTTTTACCATCACTTTTTGTAGCTGCTTCCTACATATTTCAAGGTTTTCTTAAGGTCTGATTTCAGTAATTTGTTTCTCTGGATTAACAGATGTACTATTTCAATCTTTCCCAAGATTAATAAAATATTATTTTCTAGACCTCCAGTCATTCTTATTGTCTCCTTTAGATTCTTTCCAGTTGATTAACTACTCTTTTTCACTGGAAGTCAAGAATGCTGGATAAAGTAGGAGGATTGCTTCAAATGAGTTGCATAAAATGTTACTGATCTAGTAATTACAGGATAATGCTGATTCTGATTTAGTTTCTTGATTGCTGTAATCCCAGATTTTATTCAATGCTGCTTAGACAGTTGTTCCTGATACTCCATATAGCTGATTATTTTACCTAAATCCAGTAATTCACACTTTTCTATGTAATATTGCACCTTACAGGTTTGTGTGTTTCTTCAGTTTTCTTCAGTTTATCAAGATCATATCATCTTACCCTCTGAAATGTTTTCCTTCCTATGCCATCTTTTCACATTTTAGGAGTGAGTAGTGTATTATTTTTGTTATACTCATTTCAAGCTCCATGTATCCTTCATTCCGGTGTTTACAAGTGCTCTTGAAAGTGTGTCCACTACAAGAAGTCACTTGCTAGAGAACTACTTCATATTTGACAAATGCTGTAGGTTGTGTTTTGCACAGTGGATGCTCTAATGTAGCTTCAAGTAATTGGTAGTCTGTTTCTTTACCAAACAATTTTGGCTTTTCTGTATTCATGAAAGTACTCAAAAGTTTTCAGCATTTTGTTTTCAGTCTGAGAACAGTTTGATAAGCTTCAGTCAGCCTTTAACTCTACCACTGGTTTAGCATCTTGCAGAGACATAATTCCCAAAGTATTTTATGATTAATCAATAAAGTCGTAAGGTTCTTTTTCTATGTTTCTAGTGTCAGGTCCTAAAAACTTTCTGGGAAGTGTTCCAGTTCTACATTCTCCATATAAAACAAGCAAACAAGTAAATGTAAACTGATGGTTTAGTTATGACAAACTAAAATATGTTCCTCATGTGTAAGTAGAACTATGAATCTTTGTAAGAATCCAGGACAGAAAGAAGCTATAAAGAAACAATAGTGGATAAACTCTCATGTTGTATTCTGGTTTATTATGATGGTAGTTTTCACTTCTATTCACTTCTATTTTGTCACATATTCGTGTGCTAAGCATAATGCTACCTTGAATTTATGAAAATCAAAACAGCTCTTTAGTTAAAATGGACAAAATAGGAGCATGCAATTTTGACAATTTTGGCAAGCAAATGTAAATTGCAGCAAATCATTTAATTCCTTTTAGTTCAATGTAAAATCAGTTGGTTACATGTTTTCCTGAGTACATTTTAAAGCTACCACACCTCCTGAGAAATGGATTAGGAAGAGGAAGAAAGTGGTTCTGGAGAAATTTAAGAATTATATATATATATATATATATACATATATATATATATATATATAGTAGTTTGCATGTTGCTTGTGGTAAATAGTCCATATCATATAGCATCAAATAGAAAGAGAAATAGAAAGAGCTCACTGCAAGCATTGCAAATAAGTATTATAGTTAACTTGCATCTAGAGGAGAAATGCAGAAACAACACAGCAAGTATTTTCAGAACTAGCTTCTCCATAAAGAGGATCTGTAGTAGGAGTTTTCTTCACTGTGGCATTATCTCATTATGCATGGTATCTTCCTGTAGTTTCCCATTACTTTTATCTTCTGTTTTTGTAACAACACATCCGAAAGAGAAAATTATTGCCATTGCCACGCTGAATGGGATATGTACTCTTGGGTGGCAGTGCTTGGAGAATGCTGAAGCAAAGGAGCTCTGCATTAAAACCTAGGTAATGCCTCAAGCTCTCCATCTGAGGTTACAAATGAAGCCAAGCTGGGTGAGAGGAACTGCTTTATTTCAGAGGTTCCACAAGACCTTAATGAATCATTGCTGGCCCAACTGCTCAGTCAGCAAGATGGAGTATCCCCGGATGTTGTTAGGAGTTTTTTTAGATTAGTCAAGAAATTATATGTTTTGCTGGCTGCCTTAAAAAATGGTTAGGGCACAGTTTTTTAAAATGAAATTTTAATATTGACTGCTTGTTTTCTTGCAAGTGGTTACTCATCACCTTAAAGTCCATTGAACTGTCAGATTTTTAGAGTCTATCCAGATTACAAGGCAAATATTGATCAGGAAAATTGTAGGTATTTTGCTACCAAGACAGTTTTATAGTCGTCTGCTTATCTTCTGTTGACTGGAGTAAATTGTAGAGGGCAGTCAGAGACCTATAGGTGTCTATGCAGAGTTATTTCCTTACTTTTCATTAAAATAAGAGGCTTCTAAAGGACAGTTTGCATGGTCATGCCTGAGAATATTTCATGCTATCCTTAGTAACCTGAGGATAAACCATAGGCGGGTTGTGTTCTATTGACATTGAAATAAATTTTCAGTTCTACTGAAGTTTGTAGTATGGAGCTGTATCATACTGCAGATATTCAGGTGTCTGTTAATTTTTTGGATTAAAATATGTGATGTTCTTTAGGTTTTTAGAATGAGGTACGTGTAAGAAGAGCTTTCCCTGGGCATTTGGAACTATTTTGTGCTAACTGAGGAAATCCCTGAGTTACCAGTGGTATCCACATACTGAGCTGCCAGGGCCCAGAGTAGAGTTGTATATAAACAGCCTTCTAGCTGCACTTCCCTGAGTTTTCTCTCTGGATGCTCTAGTATATGCTGCCATTTAGACAGACTTTGTGGAATTGTAAAGCCTCTTTGTGTGTATGTGTGGAGGGGGGTTGCAGTGTGAAATGTGGGTGGCCTCCTGTCAGTGGTGGGCCTCTAGGTCCTGTCACAGGCCCCATTACCCAGAGGCGCAGGCAGATGCTGCCAGCTTTTTCAACTTCTCCTTCCGATGTCCTGAGTTTGTTTAAATTAGGGCTGTCTGTCACCTGACCTGGTTCAAATCATAGTTTAGTTCAAAGAATTAATGATTACAGAAACACAATGAACCATGAGAAATTGCTACCCTTCTAAATATTAAGGCCATTGTCTGCATTAGTGTTTTATCTGCAGGTGAGGTGATTTTTCTGTCCTTCTGTTAACCATGGCTGGCTTCTGAAGTCCTAGGTTACTAAATAAACTTCTGTTTTCAGTTATTTTCATGCTGTTGAAGTAGTGCTGGAGTGGAAGCAGGGCTCCTATCTAACACAGAGATAAGTTTCTGCCCAATATCAGCTTCAGTGCTGATGCCTCAGACGTGATCTAGCTGAAACTCTGGCCCAGTGTTTACAGAGAAACCTACTGTCACCAAAAGAGTGGTTCTTGTCTGCTAAAATAGATTTTATTTTTATTACTGTTAAGAGTATTCTGCCTGTGGAGGCCATGTTTCTTCCTGAAACATGAACGTAGTTACTTGCGAGGTGAAAGGGAGACAGTACAGCTGTCATGTTTTACAATTCCCTGATGGCAAGAGGGAGGCCTCTCATGTGGCACATGAGGTACTGGTATGTTTTGTTCATGCTTCATGCCTCTGAGTGTGTGGAAAGCAATGGACAGCAATGAAAGGGGTGTTAAACACAACATCTAAATGTTAAACTTAAGAACTTAACGTTATCAGGTTGTTGTTTCGAAACCCTGTCACACTCGTCCTCTGGGGCAGTTTAGCTCAACGACCTTTGTATTCTTGTAAAAGCAGCCATTTTGGTCAAACAAGAGGCCTGTTACATCATTTGCCTAAATGAATATTCATGAGGCCAAGGTTGCAATCCTGACTACATTCTGGCTAAAGAATGAGTAGAAAACTTACTGAGTTACTGTGCAATTGCATATACACTGAGCATCTTTTTCTTAATACATTGAATCTTGCTCCACAAGGCATTCTCTCAGATGTCTGTAATACAGCTGAAAATTCCTTTCTGTGAACTGTACTCATGTTTTCTTCTTTAAAGGTCCACCATTACAGGAAAACTAAAATTTATGTACTACAGTAAAATCTTAAAGGGCTCTTCACTGAATGAAATTGTGCTAGTGTATTGAACAAATCACAGGAATGAATACAGGTTACCGCAGATTTTGTCTTGTTAAAAAATACTGGCATAAAAGCACTAAATAAGGTGTGGTTAAAATCTTTTTTTTTTTTTTTTTTTTTTTTTTTTTTTTTTTAACAGTAGTTTCACAGTGATTAACATGTAGAAATAAATTCCTTTGAAGACTGTTTCCCTCTCTCTCAAAATGCACAATAGCATGTTTAGTAAAAAGTGCTATCTAGTATAAATATGCAAAACTGAAATTCTTGATTTTTTTTTTTCCAAATGATTACTTTCTGATTAAAAAGTAGTAATATGTTATTTAATAATGAGCTTTAAAAATTATAACTAGAGCGGTGACTGTTTTAAGTCCAGTTATGGTATTTACTTTAAATAAATCTCTTAGCCCATCCCACCTATTACTTGCCAAAAGATAAGGATCGGACAATTCACCAGTAGAATAAATTGCTTGCTAGTGCCTGGATGCCTTTGAAGAAGATGAAATATAAAATAGCATGAAAAAGTGAGGCTGTTCTCTGCTTTTCTCTTCCTCCCTTTGAGCCCTAGAGGTAACAGACATTTGCACTAACATTTGTAGGAGTCTGATTCTGCATAGCCAAACTGAAGCTGAATTAGCACTTGTTTCAGTGGGTCTAGCAATAGAGCATATTGCTTATTGAAAGATGACAGTTGGACATATGACAGCTACCAGAACTAGTCCTAGGAATAACGAGGGACACATGATATATTCAGTTACACAGCACAACTATATGATTAAATGTCACAAGGAGATGTTTTTTGCATCTTTACATGTCAGGAAGGTTTGGTGAAGCACAGATTTTATACCTTGCCTTCTCCAACTCTGGCTAAGTAACTTGACATAAATAAAAATAAATGTTCCCCACACTACATCATGTTGGGTTACAATTTTAATTTCTTCATAAAGCATCACTGACTGAAATTGACCTGGGGGGACTTCTGAGAGCAGCTTTGAAAGGCCACCTCTTCATATAAAAATGCAAATCTTTAAATATCTGCAGTCTTACTTTTGTGCACATGGCCACTGCTTAGGAAGTGTCCTGAATTTGCTGATTAATACCTCAGTTGACCCTCCATGTATTAAGCATTATGTAACAGTGTTTTGTGTTGCTAATTCTCTTTTATGGGCATTACCTATAGCAAGGAAACAAACATCTTTGAGAAGGTTTTGTTTTCTTTTTCTTTATACAGGGTCATAATTGAAACCTCTCTGTGCTTAAGGCTATTTGTTTGGATTCATTCCTCAGCCTTTGCTCATGCAAAAACTTCCTACTGGGATTCCTAAGCAGAAACTTTGCTCAGATGGGGAATGTTGGACACTGCCCTTCATGAGCCCTAGGATTTTGTACACATTTGCACAATATGAATAGTGAGAAATATGTTGGAAATACACAAGTGCTCATTTATTTTCTGAATATTATAGTGTACCTAATGTGTATGGGCTTAAAAACAAGCAGGGAAAACAAGCAGGATAAGTGGAGCTTTCCTACTCAGCAGTAGCTTACCCTTGCACCACAGTGGATACAGGCTGCATTGGAAGACTGCCTAGCAGTTCAAGTCTGTTCCTTACTGGAGCACCACATTAACCATATGGTTAAACATTCAGCATCTTCTAGGGATTACCTTCCTATATCCTGGTCCCATTTGGTTTTCCTCAGCCATGTAAAGAAGGGCTAGGAGTTGAACAGCTCTGTGCCCTTCACAAAAAATGGTGCCAGCAAATAATTGGAGTGGAGGTAGGAAATAATGGGAAGGGATGTGGTAAATATGTGTTTGCAAATGACTTGCAGCGTACATTTCTTAAGAACACTACGTTTGCTGCACCAGGTGTTTTGTGTCCTTGTAACTTCATTCCTGAGACATTGCAGCTAGGGAGGAAATAATAACTGTATTTGAGAATCCTACTGCACAAATAGGGAGTTGTGGAAGTTTATCATGACAAATTCTGTCCCTCTTTTGGAGCTCATCAGAAACCATAATATAAAAACAAGTCAATGGAAAAAAGCAGAGGAGAAAATTTGCTGTCTCACTTGTATAAGTGAGGTCCCTAATATCAACCAAAAGTCATTAGCTGTGCAGATCACAGAAATCACTACAGATCCATTATTATAGTTTTAGCATGACAGAAGTATACTGACATCCTAAATGCAGCATCAAATACTGCCATTGCTACTAGGCAACAAAATACTATCTCCCTGTGAAGGCATTTAGAAGCTGTTGTAATTGGCATCTTTAACCTCAAAGGATCAGGGTATAAAATAAAACCCAGGTCACCAAAATGGTAAGCTTTATAATATTTCCTAATGCTTGTGTAGTTGTGCTACAGAAAATGGATTGAATGTTGATACCACCTAGTAATGTCAAAGCACACTTGAATATACCGAAGAATATACAAAGAGTGTATCTGAAAAAAAAAAAAAAAAATGAGGCTGAGGAAGAGAACAGTCATTTGGAGGCAGTCCTATTTATTTATCTTCCCTGTGTCTTCTAGCGTAAAGGAACATGAGTGAACTGTTATCTGGAGTGAATACAGAAAGCTGTGAGTCTGCTTTGAAAGTACTGCTTACTCAGACGGTAAATACTGTTTTAACTTTTGCTTTATAGTATTTAAGTAATGCTATGAGTGTTAGATTCACCAAGGCTTTTATGTACATATTTTAATGTTAATATAATATCCTTTACAGTATAAATGCTTTAATCTAGATCTTACAAAAAAAAAAAAAAAAAAAAAAAGAAAGAAAACCAACCCTGAGGCTAATATTTCAGTAAAGTATGTCTGTTTTCTGTGTGGCCCTGTTTGCTTTTTAATTGACCCATTAATTACCTTCACCTCATGGAGTTTATGTACTGCTCCCTCTCTCTCATGCTCATCAGGCGGCACTGATTCTCCCTTTCCTATGGAGTGGAGATAAGAATATTCTGATGATTCCTGTTCTCAGAACAACATGTGGACTACAAATGAAGGCTTCTGTTCATTTTCAGATTTTTATTGTTCCTGCCCATTATTTTGACTTCAAAGATTATTAAAATACAGAACAGTAATTCTAGTTTATGTCTCACATATTATGCTGGGAACAGAGAACTGAAATTGCAGAAGGATTTGTTCCTATAGAAGATCAGTAACAGAAATAATATAAATGTTGCTGAAAACAGAATGATGTCTAAGCTGTAAGTATGTAGAATAGCAATGCTACTCCTGTGTTCCAGAAGAAATGAGGCACTTTTATTAGTTTAACTAAAGAGTTAGGTAATATGCAAGCTTGTACAGTATATTAATGTACTGAAATGAGGAGGCTAAAACTTAAGGGATGACTATTGTGGCCATATTTTGGGAAGACATGAGTGCTTTTCATCTACCCACAAGCTGTGGTTTCCGCAGAAAGAAAACCTGTGTACATGGTTTGGAGGGAGCTTTCTTAATTTCTAGTGAGGTCTTTGGAGATGTTTCTGGAGATATGCAATGACGTGCACCTGCCTGCAGCCTACAAGGCCAGAAAGACTGGGAAGTTTAAGAGCTGGAATTTGTGAATGAGCTGTTACACCAAGTATCAAAACTATACCCACTTACTTTTTGCTACCATATTCTTGCATGGTCAGAGATAAATCATGTTATGCTACCAGGTGGATCATTCTGTCTGCAACCTGTTATTCAGTTTCGTCTAACTGGTAAATTCACATTGAAATCCACACTTTCTGTTGTGTTCTGCAGTTAAGGTAGTGGGTGTTTTTTTTTCTTAACTTACAATTTTTGGAGAATAGAGAAAAGCCATTGAAGCATCAGGATATATCTGGGCTAGCCATACATCTCTGGTCTTCTAGCTACTTTTTAAAAAATGTTTAGAAGCACGGAAGTGCAGGTGGATGAAATAGGCCCCTTTATGTCTTAATTTAGCTGTGACCTGACCCCTAACATCCTCTGTGTATCATAATCAACAAGGTTGACAAACAATAGACTGTAGAAAAATTGTGTCATTGGGCTTTATCTGTTCTATAAAAAGCATTTCTGGTTACAAAAAAAAAAAAAGGTCATAGATAAAAGGATAAAACTAGGTTTAAAAACAGGTCTAAAGAAGTGAGAATTTGGTCTATAAAATAATTGGGAAAGTTATAGCAGAGTAGCTGAAAGTAAATAAAAATAAATAAATTTTAGATATGAATAATACTGATGGAGTAGAAAAGGAATTAATTAAAACAGAAGCTAGCATAAAGGTCTGTCTGCAGTTCAAGTACATATAACAGACAATCTCTGGTTAATGGGACCATTGGTTTAGTTCTGTTTTCTTTGTGAATAAACATTTTCTACCAAAAATTAATATCATAAAATATACCCAAGGAGGATCACAGTTTTTTCCTGTTCTGGAGAAACTCAGTGAACTAACACCAAACCAGTGTCTGAGTTTAATAAATTTATTTACAATTTATTTTTTTTTAACACAGTGTTTCATCACAGTGCTAACATATTATTTGATTTCCCTTCCTGCTGCTCTATGTATAATTGGATGAACAGTGGGGTTATGTATTCAGTGGTTATAGAAAGATTTCTGCAAGATGACTTAAATTCTCAGGAGAGTGAGAGAACGACAAAGATATAAAATGATATTTATTTGAATGATAAATCTGGCTATGGTAGGTTTAAGCAGCGCTTACAGCCAGTACAAACAAGCATGTTCTGTGAATTCCTTTTAAATTGAAGAGTATGTTCTTGCAGCCTTCGTTGTAGAATTTCTTCCTAAATTACCAGTAATTTTCTCTGCTCTCAGAGTGCTATATAATCATACATGGTCAAAACATTGTAGTGGAAAGCCTAATAGAAAATGAATTCAACATAACCATGTCTCCATGAGCCCGAAAACATAGCAGGGAATTAGGAATGAAAATGGTGAATTTAAGACAGTATTTGGCTGATTTTGGAAGAAGGGAAGTGGCTTACAGTGAACTGTATGGTTTAATGTTTTGAAGGTACCTGCCTTTGCCATAGAGATTAACATTAATGTTGTGGCTGTCTTCTTATTCTTGTAATATGGAAAGCTAGTTCTGAATAAAGAATGAACTCTTATGATCAGAAGGAGGTGTGTGTGTGTGTAGGTGGAGGTGAATTTGCATATGACTTCTCCAGCACTGTCTCCATTTTAAACAGATGATTTCCTAAATAGAAATAGTTCCTTATCAGAAAGCTTCATTGTAATATATTTGCTGGCTGTGAAATGGATAAGTCATCTCTAAGTCTCTCTTTTGACATCATCATTATATCTGAGAGAGAGAAAAACATTTTGGTATGTTTCTGAGCTTTTTGCTGACCCAAGAAAGGGTTATTGTTTCATTTTTTCATAGAGGGAATAATTATAGCTTATTAAAAGTCAGTCAAGAATCTTAACATGTAAACACATTTTCTAAGTGGTTTTCATTCTCTGTTATTTATATGCATAAAGCATTTCATAGGAATACAACAATGCTTTAAACAGACAAGAGTTACTGAAAATGTAATTATAACAAATGATATCTGGAAAAATCACCTATAACAAACCCATAATCTATGTGTAGAGTCTTCTAATGTAGATTTCTTACATAGCTATCACATTTTGCTTTTTTCAAATCTAGAATGTCTTAGTTTTAAATATTTTTAATGTAAAATTTATTCCTGTTGTGACTTAGTTTTGTTTATAACAGTTGTAATTGAAATGTTTGTCTCATTATATTTTGAGCCTGAAACTTGAAGATTTTAATGATTGTTAGTGAGACCAAACAAAAGAAATTCAGTTATACTGCAATAGATTCATTTTAGGATGCTTAATTTTCAGTTAAAGACGTGTATCTTAAGCATGTTGAAGGTGATCTGATTAGGGGAACTTTGGCTTTAAGCAGGCTTTGTATTTCATGAAAGGATAAACTTCATTATCCAAGTATTATTTTACCAAATAAAGAGATTAAGATAACATACTTAGAAGTAACTCTTTGTTAATTGGGTGTGCTATTGTTCTCTTAGATGAATCATAAGCTACTGAGGAAAAATCAGAAAATATTTTGCTTTATTAAAATATTAGAAGCTAATATATCCTAGTGCTACTTGGCTGCAGATTCAAAAAAAAGTCCTTCAGAAGTCAATGTTTTTCACTTTCCCCCTGACTTGTCAAGGTGTCATTAACGTGAGAGCAATGATAGCCACGTTGAACAGGATTTTGAGTGCTTTTAGCTAGATAAAAATTCAGTCATTCATATTTTGGTTTCCTCTGTGTTTTCCTCTGTCTTTTAATTAAACACAAAGCCTTGTGCATTTCTAAAAATATTTCTAAACTTTTAAGTTGTAAAGTTTCAAAGAAAAAAGTAGACATGTTTAGATGAGTGAGATTTTAAAAAGGTTTAATAAGCATCGGGTGAGTTATGATTCTACTGGAAAAGTTTTTACTACAGATGCAGAAAATGAAATAACATCTCACAATCTATGAGCATAAAGCTGACATAAGTCATCATTGGAAGGATTTCTTTCCTGTACATTCAGTTTGTGTGTGTCTGTGACGTGGCAGTTTATCTCTAATCATAAATCCTGGTGCATTTTCACATTTTCTTTGCTTCCCCTAAATAAATCTGCATTAAGTATCTTTATTTCCATATTAGGCTGATGAACATTATACAGATGTCTCAGGAGATGTCTCAGATTATATCACTTATTTTATATATGAAAGCTTAACCCTGTCTAGTCCTAAAGTTAGGTCCTAAACACTTGTTTAAATTAGTTAATTAATTTAAGCTCTTTAATGAATTTTCTCCCATTTCAGTGTTGAAGTATGTCCCTAACGTGAAGTTAAATATGGTCTAAGCTGGTCTTTAATAAAATAATGTGCTTTTAAAAATAATTTTTCCAAGCTTTTAGTAAACGTTCTTTCATAATCTCAGGTTCTACAGAGAGCAGAAAGTTTATTGACATGCAGGATCTATTTCAGTGAAGCTTTCGGGTAATATATACAAGTTCAGTTTAGAGAAAGAAATTAGAAACTCAGAAAGAATTTGCAACCTTTCAAGGTCATTTGCCAGTCCTTGGCTTCAACTAATCTTTATTTTTTATTTATTTATTTTTTTTAATGCAATTTCAGAGGTTTTAAGTATTTGCAAGTATTCTTTGTCAGGCAGACACATACACAGTACCTAAGTGCTAATATGCCTGGTATGACCATAACAGTGTTAAAGAGAAGCATATTAGAAAGGTCAAATATTGAAGTATGCAAGGTATAAAGCTTGAGAAATTTTACTGGGATAAGTGGGAGGAATATTCTCTATGCAAGGGAAACTTTGAAAATAATTGAGCTTTTTGACCTTGAAAGTAGTCCTGCATGAGGCTGAATTCTTGTACAGATGATACAAAAATAGGAGCATCCAAATATAATACCTACTAGACTGCCTTTTCAAGGAGTATTAAGTAAAGATTTAGGAGATTAATTGTCCTGTCATCTTCTAAAATCATTGATGATTCATGATCTTTCATAAAACTTACATGGAAATGGATTAAGATTTGCTCTTGAATGAAGTAAAAGGTTCCTTTAGAACAACTGAAATATTAATATTTTTTTTCATCTTTTTTAGATAGCATCTAGTTAGTGAGAGGAAAAATAGACTGCATATTTACTGTTCTAACACATTTTAACTGAAGTTCCATCCCTGTATTATTAGTGTTGTATAAATATATGTGACAGTATTTGAATTAGTAGTCATTCATTTTTTATACGGACATGTCCTATCTTTGGACACTGATAGCATATGGAAAATGTTTTAGTATCACTATAGTTTACAGAGATAGGTGTATCTTACAAGATTATTAAAACTGAGAATTTTCATTGCAAACATTTTGGAATTACTGTGAAGCAGGACTTCAGGCACAGTATGCTACTATGAAATATGTATCAGAGCTCTTTCGTATGCCTTAAGTGTTGACTTTTCTTCCTAAAAAGCCCCCACTCACACTGTTTGTATTCCAGCATGAAACCACAAGTCTCTAGAGATGCTGGCATTCCAGCACTTGTTGCATTTCTTCCTGATACTGTGTATTGCTCATTTCAAAGCCTAATTTGCTTTTTGTAAACATTTTTGATGTTCAGCTTTGTTCACTTTTGATGCCAAGTGCTTTTTTTTGTGTCTTGTACAAATACCTAACACTGCAAATACAACATGTAGATTGATACAGATTTGTACAGTGTGATTAGCTATGTAAGAGATGATATGAACGTGACAGAGAAATACAAAACAAAACAAAAATACTTGTTAGGACATGCAAAACACATGAGGCTAAGATTTTCTTTTAATTTTCTATTATGTTAAAAGATTGCCCTGATCCAGCCAATTTTTTTGAAGAGTCAAATAAATTGAAATCAATAGATATGTGAGAAAAAGCCTCTCAAAAGCACTAACAGTGAGAACAAGTTAAAATATCTCCTAGTAATGAGGAAGGTGATGTAGAATGCTTTTATATTGATCTTGATTAAGTTTATAAACTTGTGGTGAGAGTTACAGTAATGAGGACCATTTTCAAAATGACCCAAACTCTAGGAAAAGAAGTAAAAGATTGAACCATCACTCACCTTTAATAGCAGACAGACAGAAAGACAACAACTTGAGTTTCATTTCCATTAAGCCATACATTTATTCTTTTGAATTTTATTGTAAGCTTTAATATTTCTGCTTCCAATTTATGCCTACAATCTGCAAAATAGTATTGATTTTAGACTTTTATTAGGCTGAGTGAGGTGAAATGGCTGTTAGTACACTCAAAAGTTCACTGTAGTGAAGGTAACTCTGAAATATGTGGACAAAAAAGTTAAAGTGCACCGGTAACAATGCTGACAAGGGACCTTCTTCTCAGCTTGATTTTTCTCTTCCATTTTATTAAAGCTATTCCTGAATTACTGCTAGTGAGTTGCTGCTCTGAGCCCACAAAATCTTTCAATAACTAGTATAAAAGACATTTTTAATTGTTAATGAGCCAGGCTCGTGCCATCTTGCTTCTGTACAAACAAAGTTTATTAATATCAGTAATTAGTATTAGTCACTTTTCTGATCATTTCAGATATATAACCTTTATACTCTGGCAATATAATGTCTATCTGTTTATCTGAAAGTTTTCTATTATTTTCTTAGGTGTATAGACATTTAATAAAATTAATATTTAAGAAAGTAGGTTCAGAGTACTAACTCAAAGCATGAATCTAGGCAGTAACAGCATAATTACTTGCTAATTGGTATGTGATTACGTTTACATTTGCCATCACAACTATAAAAGGTACCCTAATTGCATCTCAGAATAATGGTGTTACTCCATCATGTTACCTTCTGCTTAACTGAACGGAAAATAAAACTATTTAATTACTTTGAAATATCATCCTCAGATTCTAGACATTTAAGAAGGTGGGTTTCTTTGTGTGTGTGTGTGGTTTTTTTTGGGGGGGGTGGGGGAGGGGTGTTTAATGGCAAATTATGGAGAAACTATTTCATTCAAAGCTAAGTTTGAAGAAAAACCTTAGACTGTATTGAGAGTCTGAAATTAAGCTCCTAATTGCAGGATATTTCTGAACTCTTTATTGTATACCATCAGACTATTAAGGGTAATATCTTTTACATAATGATAGCAATTTAGTGAACATTTATCACTGAATATTTTAACTTACAATGCTTTAAGCTATACTACTAGTCCAATTTTAGAATCTAAAGATGGTACTTCATAGCCCTAGGGAAGACATTTAAGTTAACCTAATGGCATAAGGAGGCATAGCCTCCTTGGGGAGGTTGCAAAGTGTACATTAAGTATTTTCTGCCTGGGTCCCACTTGGGTTCTCCACCCAAAGAAGCAAGTTGGAAAGACAGATGATTCTCTAAGGAGATGCCCTCATGCCCCAAAGCTAACCTTCATAGTTGCTTTCAGCTGTAGACTCAAGACAAATGGATATTTGAATTCCAAATACCATCAGGGAATACCTGTTTTGCAAAAATGCAGACAGTAGTCTGTACAGTTTATAAGGCTGAAGCTTGGAAATTTTGAAAGCTCTTGAATGCCCACATGTGGAAAAAAAAAAAAAAAAAAAAAAAAAAAAAAAAAGTTGTTTTGTATTGTTATGATATGTTAAAATGTAAAAATAAGTAACTTGATTTTCATTTTACTAAACCCAATATAGACTGCCAAGCTAAAACTAGATAACAGATCCTAGAAAAAGCTAAAATGGATTGGGAATAGAGGAGTAACATCTGCTAGATCCAGGACATTTTGAAGAGGCATGGAATCAGTGCTACTGTTTTACTAATCTTCTGGTCCCCGTGATTTGAAGCAAATATGGAGAGAAGAGAAACTTTTACTTTTTCACATATTTAAAATAAGGCACTTACATCCTGGTAGCTGCTTCATCCACCTTCTATTTGAGAATAGGTTTGCTAGAAGCAATATAGTTTATGTGTTTGATTAATCTCGGTAACTGAAGAAGCATGAAATTCGTACCATGTGTCCTTTTACTTCTGCTTCATCCTTTAGTTCATACATTATACTTGCATTATAGTATGTCTTCCATATTGAAACTTGGTGTTTATACAAACTTTATACATTCTTAGGAATTTCTAAATTGCTCAGAAAACAGTTATTTTAAAATTTATTTAGTTAAACAAAGAACAAATAATGTGCTACAGTTTAAAATATGTTCAAAAACTCATTGTCATTAATCTGGATCAGCTTTTATTTAGACAGGATGTGTTATGAGATTTATTTTTGGATGTAAAGCTCTTGGATTGATTAGCCTTAGCAGTGCTTATAAGGTATATTGGTTATTTTCCTCTGAGATACCAGGAAGCAATTGTATTTTTCCATCCCAGTGTATTATAGAGAGACATACATCTCATCATAAAAATCTCCTTCCACTGAAATGAAGGGAGAATAATTTGATGGGTATTGCTGCAAGATATTGGACTGATAACAAAGGCTAACCATATGCTCAATGGTGCTTAAAAAAGGCACGAGCTCATTAGTATTTTTGCTGTTGCTGCTGCCAGTGTTGTCAACAAAGGTATTATTTCTGTAAATAGTTGCCCTTACAGTTTGTGTACTCTAGTGGTCTGGGAGTCAAGTGTGTACAGAAGGATAAAAGAAGTGCTAGAAAGGTAGAGACTTATACTAAAGAACTTGATACAACAGGAGACACTGAGTTCTTCCAAAGTCTGGACTCCATCCACAAGTGTAAGATGTTCCACTGTGGTATCATTACTTTCAGTTGCAAACAAGTGTTGTAAACAGGTTGATGCTCTGCAAACCCCACTGCTGTCAGATAGCATACATTCCAATGCAAGATCACTAAACAGTTTGCTCTGTCTTTCTAAGTCACTCCCTCTTTTTATTAAGTTCACCCTCATTTCTGTCTGCACTGCATCTCTGTATTCATTCAGGGCTCTTCAGACACTTTATTCTTCATTATCTGTAAACTGATGGAGACAATTTTTCTCTCTCCCTGTCCCCAACCAGAGAAATTGTTTCACGTTGCAGGGTTGTAGCTTCTTTTGATTCTGAGGTAGGGTATGAAAAAGTTCTCTTTATTTTTTACTCTTTTTCCCACAGAAGTTCTCCACATTTAATTTTGATTAAAAGCAATTGAGACATTACGCTCTAATAGGTCAGTTTTTATCACAGTGTATTTTACTGCCCAGCTGGGCTCTAAACATGAGTTAAGACCTTGAAATATGTGTAGTGAAACCTTAATGTCCACTATGAAGTCTTACCCATGTGCAAAAAAAAGTTACTTTCCAAATCTGATGCTTAATTCAAGCCTAACTGTATTGATGAACTCTTTTGAGTAATTTCAACTTTTTTTTTTTTTTTTTTTTTTTTTTTTTTTTTTTTAGGTAATAGCTTTAGAAGTTTTCAGCCTTCTTCCGTTTCTGAATCTGCTGCTGAAACACATATTTCTCTCTCATCTGTTCTGACTCACCTCTTTCCAGTCCCTAATGGCTTCCCCCTGCCTGCCCTTGAGTTATAGACCTTTTCTGAAATGCTGTATGACAGCACTTTCTTGCAGTGTTTTCAAAAAAGAAAAATTGGCTGTTTATCTCTCAAAGTTGTGAAAAAGAACTTTTGCTCTTAGCATTTTCACGAGGTAGCAGGGCAAGGTTGGATTCTCATTCCCCAATATCAGATGGGAAGGCAGTATAGGGAAAAGCAATATAGATAACTGTTTAATCAAGGTCCGAGTCTTGTAAAGCACTAATCTTTTTTAAGGATACTAAGTGTTCTCAGTTCCCACAGAAGGCAGTGTAAACCAAGAACACTCCGTGGTATCTTGAAGATCTGAAATTTAATGGTGTTTAGTCTGAACTGGTACAAATATACTGAGCTACATCATATAGAAATCAACACAACAGGAGGTAGGCAATCCAACTTGGTCCCTTACACTAATAATTATCCACCTTCCATGTTTCTTATATGAACAATCATCAGCATTAGATCTTGTGTATTTTTACTGCTAATTTGCAAAGCCTTTAATAACCTCCATTCTTGTTTGTGAATGGAAATAATTGATTCAGTGCAACCAAATCACCTTTGATCTCCATATAAGCTAAAAATGATTACCTGTATAAGTCTATTACTGTGA
The DNA here is from genome assembly GCA_011076525.1 of Nettapus auritus. NCBI lineage: Eukaryota > Metazoa > Chordata > Aves > Anseriformes > Anatidae > Nettapus > Nettapus auritus. The sequence goes on from CM021775.1 coordinate 8,103,795, forward strand.
TAAATTTAAAATACATACATTTTACTGACTCTGGCACTTGATTTTAAAAAAATATATTTTTTAAACAATGGACATTACAAATTGAAATATTATTGTAACAGCAGCTTTGACAGTGTTACTCTAAATACTTATGCTTTCTGAATATTTCTGTTAAAAAAAAAAAAAAGATTTTGATTTTGTTTATTTATTGAGCCACAATAATATTGTTTAGGGGGGAGTTCTGATCTGCTCTCAGCTCCTCTCAGTCTTGTCTTTCATGTACCATTTGTAGTAAAAATGTAAGGGGAAATCCCTACTTCTTAAATATCTTACTGGGAGGATTGTTCAGAAATACTGTCCCTGAAGGAGGGCACTCAAAATATATGCAAAAATCTGCTTTCCTGGTGTTTCTTCTACGTATGCTTATTAAGATTCCTAGATTATAATTCTGATAACAAACTTTTTTCATCATAGGAAATTTTGCATATGGCTAGTGCTAAAACTCACACTCTAGGATTCTGCTAGCCCTGGAGAATAACATAATACAAATAGTGATTGTTTTGAGTTAGCCTTGCCTTCCATGTTATGGCTTTCAATTGCACTATAGTAAAATTTAGGAGATCGATATTAATTTTATGTAATTGAATGACCCAATAAAGGGATTATCTCTTCCATTCTTCTCTTGAAATTTGACATCACAGGATTACCATAGCCTGTTGGGGGGGAAGACATTTCAGAATGAATCATCCACACACTTAGACTATTTTAGGTGTTTTATTACTTGTATCCTTTCTCTTGTTTCCTCCCAATTAATTATTTTTTTCATTAGCAAGTCCTTGACTGAACCATTTCAAGCAGAAGAGATGAAAAGGCATGTAAATAATGAAGTGATATATACAGAGTGGGCACAGGTGGGTTGTTCATAGCAGTTAGTTGTGTTTAATGTTGCTCAAGACAATTCAATGACACAGAAGAAAGCCAGATCCCTTCCTTCAGCTGAACAAAAAACAAAGATTTTTTTTTAATATTGACAAAGCACCATGTGTGGTATTTTATCAGTAGTTTCTCATCCCTTCAGCTAAATGCCATAGGCAAGTTCTGTCTGGTGACTGATTCTCTGTATCTCTCAGCTCCTAAAAGAAGTTATTAATCTGAGAGTGGAGAAGGGCAAGATGTAGTATACAGAATAAGAGTTAAAGTGGTAAAAGTAGGCTTGGTTAAGGAGAAAAAAAGAACGTGAAGAGGATGAGAAAGCTAATACTTTAGTGCCTCTTTATCAGTGATTTAAAACAAACAAACAAAACAAAACAAACAAACAAACAAAACATTGCAGAATCTCATGGTGTTCTGCAAACTGCATGCTAGAAAACGAAGTGACAAAAAAGAGGATCTTTGGGTATTGGCTAATAGTGAAGACTCTAGCCAGTCTAAGGCAGAGTCAGAACTAGTTGCTCTATCAGAAAAGTCTGCCAGCACTATTTCTGTGTTTTAATCTATTATTTCTGTATTATCTTTATGAACAAAGATCAACAGAGAAAACGAATGAGAAAGGGAAGTTGTGAAAAAAAGTATGAAATTTAAGCTGAAATCTACTACCTTTTTGTGAGCTGTGAGCTCCTCTTATGTGGCACTGGCAAAAGCAGAGGTCTCTTGCTGCCTTGCATTAAATGTTAAGATAGAACAAATACCACCATCTCATGTTGTAATTTCTATTACACAGATCCAAGTGATTAAGCCTGCCATTTGAGTTAAGCCAAGTAAAAGTGCATCACTTAAAAGGGTGATACAGAATCACAGAATCACAGAATTTCTAGGTTGGAAGAGACCTCAAGATCATCGAGTCCAGCCTCTGACCTAACACTAACAGTCCCCACTAAACCATATCCCTAAGCTCTACATCTAAACGTCTTTTGAAGACCTCCAGGGATGGTGACTCCACCACTTCCCTGGGCAGCCCGTTCCAATGTCTAACAACCCTTTCGGTAAAGGTAATACATTAACAAAAAAAAAGTAAGCCTGGATTCTGTCAGCATTCTAGGTCTTCCTGTAAGGTTCTACACAAAGTACTCCTTGGCTTCCTGTTCTTTCCTGTAGCACCCAACGTTTCTAAATGAGAGAATACAATTTTCTTCAGTAGCAAAACACAAGTTTTCTTCAGGAGCTTTGGCTGAAAAAGCACCGCAGTTTTGGGCCTTAGCAAAATTAAGTAATAACTACAAGAGTCATGTCTAGCAATGAAAAGACAGGAATGTGGATTAGCTATGCTTCCAAATTATATGAATATCTTTTCTTTTGGTGTCCTAGTAAAAATGGAAAAACAGCATTTATAAAATCTAAAATGAAATTTTGAGGACAATATCAAAGTGTTTTCTAAAAGAAAGACAGCTTTGCCTTGTGTGAACACAGAGTGAAGTCTTCTCTAACATATAGTGGAAGACCTTGAGAACATCTCTCCACTGTCTTTGCTTCTCAACATAATATAACTTCATATTTCAGAAGTAAATATTTTGAAAAATAAGTTATATTGAAGTATTCGAAATTTTGTTTGGTTTACACCTTCAACAAAAGATTCTTCATCTTTGAGGAGATGCCCATATTTGTTGATTAATTGCTGACCAGATGATTTCTTGCTCTCAAATGTATTACTGGTACTTCATCTGCAACTTGCTGTTTAAGCTTCTGTTAAATATTTGATATGCATCACAAACAACCATAGCCGATGCTTATGCATACATTTTCCAAAATATATCTTTAAGATACAGTGTAGTAAATTTAAAATGGAACAGTAACCATAAAAACTGCATTCTAGTCTGAGTGTGCAGTTGGGTATTTATGACTAAAACTGTTACTTTAATGCTTGATGTTTTTCTTGGATATGGGAAAAAATAAATAAAAAAGCACCCAGACTATTTGTAATTAATCTAAACATTTAATTTTAGGGCTATTATATTGGATAGCCACTATGTGTATAAAGAATATTGTTGATTGGAAAATTCCATAAAAGTACTAATACCTTTGAAATTAATGAATGAACTGGAATAAATTTATTGCTAAATATTTTTTTTTCAGTATCCTTGCTACAATCTTGAATGGGTACTGGCACAGGGGAATACACCTTAACAAAGTGTTTTATGAAGCTTTACCTAAAATACCAGAGAAACAGCTCCTAAATGCAAGCGTGTCTATGGACATGCAATCTCCATTTAGCAGTTACTCTGGACTTTTTTATAATATTGTCCTTTAACTCCTTAGAAGAGAACCCAACTGCCAAACTTTTGTCATAAATCTTCTTCATACCCTAGTAAAAGCTTTGTAGATCTAGAACGAGAGAGTTTCTACCAGGACTATGTTTTTCTGGGTGGAAGGGGAAGGGTTTTTTTCTCACTTTGTCAAACTCAACAAGCCAAAGAAAGCAAATACAAAACTAAAGTGACTGAATATAAATTATGAATACACAGATATTGGTGCATTTTTTTTCCATTCTGTGGCTTTGCATTTCTTCCATACTGTCAATGCGTTAAAGGTAGTTTATCTTGAATCATAGAATCGCAGAATCATTAAGGTTGGAAAAGGCCTCCAAGATCATCTGGTCCAACAATCGCCCTACTGCCAATGTCACCCACTAAACCATGTCCCTAAGCACCAGTTCCAATGTTTCTTTAAACACCCCCAGGGATGGTGATACCACCACCTCCCTGGGCAACCTGTTTGAATGCCTGACTACTCTTTCTGAGAAGAAAATTCTCTTAATTTCCAACCTAAAGCTCCCCTGGCACAACTTGAGGCCATTTTCTCTAGTTCTATCAGTAGTTAACTGTGAGAAGTGTCAGACCCCCAGCTCCCTTCCTTTCAGGTTGTTGTAGAGAGCAATAAAGTCTCCCTGGGCCTCCTCTTCTCCAACCCCAGTTCCCTCAGTCGCTCCTCATAGGACTTCTATTCCAGGCCCTTTTAAACAATGTAATGATAACAGAGGTGTCAATGTAGAAAAGAAAAATAGTGCAATTATCTGATATTTGAAAATGTTCAGCTGTTTTTGTAAGTTAATTATATAATAAAATAAAATTAAAAAAATCTTAGCATAATAACCTAGGAAAGTAATAATATTTTTTTTCTCAACACCAATTCATTAATTCACCCTAAAAGCATTTATATCATCATTATTAAATAATCATAAATAATTTTATTTTTTCACTAAACAAATATTAGTTGATTTGAACTTTATTTACTGAAAATAGATCAATGCTATTTTATTTTACTCTATTCTTATGACAACTTTGAGCACTTAGGTGCGTGTTGCCCTTGAAGGTAAACAAATTTCTCACATGGTCTTTCTGACTTAGACATTAGTGTTGCCTGGATACAGCTGGTGCTATTCAAATAGCCTGCTGCAATGCTGTCAGCATAGCCATTTTGTTACATTGATTTATAAATGCATTATCTATAAAAGTGGCTCAGCCTTCTACATGAACAAAAGATAGGAGCCAATAGAATGTAATTTAGTTAGCTTTTTAGAAGTGTTGTTTTCCCAATGTCTTACAGAAAAGGCAGATATGTTAGAGGAAATGAAGGTTGAATACTAGCAGTATGTACCTTTTAACATTACTGCCCTAGAAGGCATCTTTGAGTATCATTCACAAATTCAAATTCTGTAAGTTACAAAATTAAAAATGCCAATGGTAATTGTCAAATGAGCTTAGAGATGTTGGTATTTTACAGCTAGCATTTTTGCACTACTTCTATAAATTTTCCTAGTCCCTTTTGATATATACTATATTTTTAATCTTTAACATGATAACACCCTGAGAGCTTTGGAGTTCTACACTCATAGTGCACTCTACTGTAATAACCTACATCACAAGGACTCAGATTGTCTTTATAAACCAGCTTAATATCTCTGTGAGAGCTGAGAATTACAACCTTAAAAAAAATTAATTTCATATGTACAAAGTATGACTTTCTCAGTTGTTCCACAGTTCAGCTTCTGCACTTTAAGGAAAAGTAACCCTCTTAGTAGTGTCACTCTCAGAAATATCAGTGAATGGTGATGTCTGAGTGAACACCTAGAGGAGGAAATGGTGTCATAAGATGAGCATGCTGCAGGCCTCTGCAGTGAAAAATAAGTCAAAAATTATAGCAGGAGTCACAGCAAACCTTTCAGCAGTACATCTGAGATGCACTATACAGTGTTAAACTGGATATCATTAACATATGAAAGACCCTGTTGGAAAGAATTATTGGAGCTGAGAAGCAGATTTTTATAAATGTTCGTTTTTCATGAATTGTTCTCTGAAACATCTTGTACTCATCATTGTTGAGGCAGGATTTTAATAATACCTTAGTCTGCTTTATAATAGCCTGAATGTAATTAATAATTTACCATTGGATTTCTTAACACAGTGCACACTATGTTCCATTGCAAACACCGCATTATATACACACCCGACAATAAGGGATTGTAGACCAGGGATGTGGTGTTTAAGCAGACTTGCAGGTATCATAGTAGTCAGTTACCACTAGGAATCATTAAGGTATCTCTGAAGTTGTTGTCTGTTCAGGGAAGAGAAGATGCTAGCACTCTACCTAGCCAGCACTTGGTGAGCACATTGGTGATTTTGGATCAGCTTTTACCCTGGTTTGTACTGAAGAACTGAGGTGCTGAGATCCAGTTGATTCTATAAACTTTTTAAACTGTAATTTTACCAAGAGTTTTTCTTCAATTAAAAAAAGTGTTTCCTTAATTTATTAAGGGAATAAGCCTTTTAGGGGCAGATCCTGTTAACAAGTGCTAAGAATCTAGTGTTCACTGGTGTTTCTTAAAATGGCAGCTAGTCTTTGGAACCTTTCTTCAAAAAGATAAGATTCTTCATAATAAGGGTGACTACTAGCAAAGTGGATGAAATTTCAGAGAAGAAGCCTTGCTGCTGGAATATAAGAGGTTACTTGAAGAGAGAGCAGGTTAACGCCACTTATTTTATTGAATAGTAGGGACACCTACTACTTAGCAGATGCATGCAGTTTTCCCGACACAGCATCTAATAATGCATCACACGTTAAGAAAATGGAGATTGTCTGTTCTCATTGGTCTGGCAAGCTGGCTCTTATTTAGTCATTGTAGCTGACCAGAATAGAACACAGCTGTTCTGTGTAGCGCAAGAAGATTGGATACAAATGCACATAGTGTACAGGTCTTTATTTTAGCATAACATACCACATTTTGTAACTACATACACTAAATTCTGCACTAAAACCTACTGTACTTGAAAAACAAGCCAGATTTAAATCCTCCATAAACCTCTGCAGGTGAGCAATATGGGGCAGGGGCTTTATTTCTGTTATGTGTGCTCAGTTCATACCGCAGTGGGGCCTTCAACTCCCAGATTGATCATCTAGGTGCTATTTCAATAAAAAAGTAATAATGATAATAATAAAATTAACAGTTATAGTTAGCTGTGACAAACTGAGTATTTTTTTTCATCTCCAGCTGGTAGGAAATTGCAGTACATATTTTTCTCCAGACATAGTCTTGTACTTAGGCTTTCCATTATGTAGAAAAATGTCCCTGCATTTTCTTGCTCACTTTGTCTGTTCATCTGCTTCAATGACCTTACAGATATGAAACCTTGTAAAGTAGTGAACTAACACTGACAGACACAGGAGGTCAGACACACGTGTTTGCTGTAATGAGTGATACTTATATGCTTACATTAGCATCAGTGTTACTTCCAGACTGTTAGATAAACAGGTATCAAGGCTGAGTTTGCAGTCATTATTGGAACTGCCTGCATGTCTCTCCTTCTGGCTTTTTCATTGCAGAAAAGTCAAACAATGTTTACATTTTTTAAAGTCTGAGTCTTAGATGACAATAAAGCAGGAATTCTCTAGGTTTCTTGCTATGATTAAAATGCTTACTTGTCTGACTCCTGATGAGACGTTGCTGCACAACCACTGTACCAAGTGCTCTGGCTCACAGACCAAGCTGTTATGTATGCTACTGCTGCTGCATGTTCATTTCAAAAGAAAAACAATAGATATGATATTTTGAGAATGATATGTTAGCACTCAGACAAGAGGGCAATATTGGCCATTAGCTATAAAGACATATCAAAGGAGGAGCAACTCCTGAGAACTTTAGAAAAGCCATGCCAACAGATATTAGCAATAATTTATGAAGGAAAGTCTACAAGACATGGAACAAGTATAAATTGTTCATTACTGTTATATACCACTCAGATTCTAAACATTGGCAATTAAGGGATGTAGCTAGGGGTTACATGTGAACCATCATTGTATATATATATTATCTAACACCTTCTGCCATTCATTTATATTGGTTTCTGTGGCTTCTCGTGCCATGATGCTCCAGAGCTATATATGCTTGACAAAACAAACAAAAAAAACCCCTCACTTGTTTAAAACATTATACTTATTAATTCTATTGTCTGATTCCTAGTTCATATATTGTAAGAAATTTTAAGTAATCTAGAGACTTTTACATATGTTTTATTGACTGTCGTATCCTCTTTCAGTCATTTATTTTCTGAACTGAAGAGGCTTAGTACAACTCATCTTATCTTGTATGAAAGCCATACTATAGTAATTATGATTCTTGTCATCATTCTTTGTGTCATTTCTAGTTCTATCATATCCTTTTCTGAGATGGCATGAACTTATTTTTGTGTAGTTTTCAAATCTGAAGTTACCATTTCGTAATGTAGAGTTCCACAGGTCTGAAAGGGAACAGAATGCCCCCCGTATATTGTATAAGTTTTCTTGGTAGGCACTGACCACCAAAGTGGCATTTTCAGAAAATATCTGCAGTGATTCAAAACGACCTTCCTTTGTATTTATGAGAAATTTACAAGGTATCAGAATGTTAACTGACTCAAGATTATTCCCAAGCGAGTTTAATATTGTCTTCCATTGCACGTGTCATTTATATGTCATTCTGTACTGTACATTTTTTCTTCATTGTTCTTTGCAATTATATTTTGTATTGTTGACTCTATTTTTATCACCTGAAAACACTGTCACCTCACTATTCCTTCCCATGTAATTTCTGAACTTCCATGAAGATTTTCTGGTAATACTCTTTCTTATCCAAAGACATCACCTTGATGTGGTTTGATAATTCTGCATGCTTTAGGACTAAATTCTTCATAAAATTAAAATATTAGAATTCTGTAGAAAGGACACTTGAGATGGTAATTCTGAATCAAATGGCACAACATCTATAGTCAGAAAATTTATAGAAGGAAGGATTTTGACTAAGTTGGTTGCAAAGCAGTAAAATAATCTTCCATTCAGTGAAAGTTATAGTTTACACGTAGAGGGATGTAAAAAGTAGACACTGTTAAAAAACAGTAAAAACAGTAGGCACTGAAAAAAAAAAAAAAAGGCATGACTAGCACACTGTAAGAATAGGAAACCAAGTAACACTGTAATTCAAAAAAAAATCAAAAATTCTTTCCACTGTTAATCGTGAAAAGAAAGTTAGCAACAGTTATCATGCTGTGATGTCCAAGTCAAGATGTAGTCACAAGAAATTAGCATTGCAGTTTACGTCAATGCGTTTCCTAGACATATCTAGGAATTAAAAAAGAAAAACTGTCTACAGCTCCTATATAAACTAGTATTTTGTGTTATGTTCTCCAGAACATTTTTTTTAAAGTAATAAATAAATAAATAAAATCTGTATCTGTTAAAGATTTAGGATCTTAACTGTTAGTAAGGATAAACTGTAAAATCCAATAGTATCACAATAGTATATATTTTCAGAAATATTTACCTATATGCCAGTAGTGGTAAAAGCAACCATTATAAATGTAGACAACCTGCTTTGGTGTTACCATAATCCCCTCCTGGACCTTTTTTTTTATATCTTATTTAAGCTATGTCTAGCATTGTTTCGTCCACAGTTTGAACTCACATGGATAACTCAGAGTGCCTTCTTTCCTTTAAATTTGTGATTCACACAAGTCATTTACCCAACTTAATTACAGGCTTTAGTCGCTTGTTGTGTCCTCTTCTGGCTATAGTTTAACTGAGATTCCCACCCCACTCTGCTCGTCACTGCACTTCTGTCTGAGGATAGCGGTGTCTTAAATACGCTGTCTGAGCTGCTTTGTGGTCACTCACGTTCGTATCAGTCTTAATAGGCTAAGTTGATTAAAACAGTGTGTCAAGGAGTGATTAAGCATGGAGTTCAGCTGCCAGAACTGTGAATGCACTAAATTCCAGCAGAGAGACTGCAACAAGTAGCTGGGGACAATAATCTCTTCAGTAGCATATCTGCAGCCAAAAAAAGGCAGATGTCTCCAACCTAATTCACTCCAAAATCTCCGGTCTATAATAAGTAGTTAAGATATACTTGCTTTTCCTCTGGCCTCTCAGCTTGAACTGAGCTTTCACAAACTACCTGAGTTGCTTTCAAGTGTTTTGTTTTGGTGGTGGTGGTGGTGGATTTTTTTTCAGAACAGTCAGTCCCATCCTTCCCTGTATCTGGTCTGCTTTGCAGAATCACCTCATTTCACAGTTCTTAATTGGTTGCAAAGCCCTACCACTGTGCGACCTAACCTTCTCACTTATGTTGCTTTCTTCTCCAGACAACACGTAACAACAGCTCTAATCCCATCTGTGAGCTACTGTCATTTGTGATTTCTTATAGCATCATGTGTGGGTTTTTTTTGTTTCACACTTTGGAGAGAGGTGTTAATTTGTAAATAAAAAAAAAAAAAAAAAAATTAAATGTGAAGGCAACAGGGAGAAGCCAGTGCCAACTAAAAAGAAGATCAGGGAATTAGAGAACCAGCTCATCTTGCTGCAGTGCTTGTTGGCTGCATTGATTCGTTGATTGATTCAGTTAGTAGCTCTGACTCCAGTCACGTATTACTAACTGGGTTCTTTTAACGTTTTCACTTGGACTGTCTGTGTTTCTTGTTACCTAGTTCATCAATATCACATTACTTGAGGAGGAGGTAGAAATAAGGTGTTTTAAGTCATCATGACTATCTCTGATGAGATCAACTGAGATCCATTTTTCATGCAACCTCATTTTTGATTGTGAAGTTGGCTAGATTAGAAAAAAACTCAGTTTTTCTCTTCCTCATTTGATTCTCTGGAGCCTTACACAATTTTGCTGAAACCTCCTTAGCTCAGTTCATCGAGCCAATCCAAAAATTGTTTGCAAATCTAACTAATTTTAGGGATTTTGCAGTTTTGGGCAGATCGTGGGGTAGCTAATGTTAAGAAAATGTATACTTAACATAAAGATCACTGTACTGAATTTGATTAATAAAACAAGTGATACCACAGCGTGACCCCAAATGCTTTATTAATCCATAATAAATAATCTATTCATAGGGTCTCATCCATCACATTCCCGTGTTGTTGCAGACAGCCTGAGACTGAGATATGTGTCCGTAAGTGAATAATCAAAAGAAGGACATGCAGGAAGTTTAGGAAATTGTGCACATTAAAGACCTAATAGTCCTCCTGACCCTAACAGAACTGCCTAGCTATCTACATTTAGAATTCTACTGTATTTTTTTTCTCAGTTTATTTTTACTTTCTTACTATTTAAAGTCCTGGATAGTATTTTAACTGAAACATTACATTGAGATGTGTCATCTGTGAATAAAGACATATAGATGTTTTATTTCAATAAATACACACTTTGTGCTCTTTGTAGCATACTGGTTTTAAACGACAGCTTCACCCATGAGAAGGGAAATGCAGTGCAGCAGAAAGAGTTAGGATCGGAGTTGTGTTCCAACTTCTGCCCCAGATTGCTCAACAGTCTTATGAAAATCTCCACTTCTCTGTCTGAGCTTTACCATTAACAACACTGTGATCCTGATATTTGTATTCTTTGAAGTGTTTTGAGAACTTCTGTTTAAATGTACCGTGTAAGAGCTGCATGTTACCGTCACTATTCTGATTTGACAAATATTCCTTGATGTTTGCATATTTAGTTTTATATCCAGAGAGAACAGATTGTTGATTGATTCTGGTGGATTTGGAATTTCTGTTGTTTATGAGATGTGCTCCATGCACCAGAACATTTACTACCTTGTCGCAAATGCATATGGATTGTTATCTTTTGCTCTTCAAGAAAGAACAAAAAAAAGATATGACTGTGATTGCATTGTCAGGTTTCCTGTTAGCCTTGAATTCTGTTGGGTTATGTCTGCTTTAGCTGATATATGCCTCAGCGTTTGGTGTTCCCATTTTGTAGTCTAATCCTCTATATTTATGTTATGTATTATGTTGTTAATTTCTACTAATAGGTAAAATAGTTAGGATGTGCAATGCAGTATTGAAAACTGTTATATTGATATAAGAAGGGCATGGACCTATTAAAGTGAGTTCAGAGGAGGGCCACGAGGCCCTGGAGCACCTCTCCTACGGGCTGAGAGAGTTGGGGTTGTTCATCCTGAAGAAAAGAAGGCTCTGGGGAGACCTTATAGTGGCCTTCCAGTATCTATGATTTCATTTGCTAGTTTGTTTTATTATTACTGTTACCAATATTGAAAGAAACAGTGAAGACATTATGGGTAAACAGGCATAAATGCAACAGCAGGAATTTTTATCCTATATACTCCTTTGACCATTTTATTTGAGTATATAGGTCTTTAACAACTCAGGATACAGATCATATAGTATCAGAAGAAGAAAAAAAAAGTGTCTGTAAGCATAGCAGAATGAAAACTTGTTTAAAGACTTTGAGATTCTATTTTCTGGAGTAATTTTATCCAGAAATGAAAAAGAAAACAGAGCCTCTTGCCAATAGCTAGACAAGATGGAAAGGAGGATTTAATGAAACAAAACTGATAATTCTGGATCTGTATTACATACAATTTTAATAAAAGACCATGTTATGGAGAGCCTGAGGCTACAACACAGCAGGGGTCTAAGTTTTATATATATAGAATCCATGTAGTTATGCAAGACAGGCAGGGTAGTAGAATAGAACTGATTCTGATCTCCACTAGAAGCTTTTTACATTGCACTGTTGTAGTTGTAAGGGGACATAATTACATTTGCATGTATTGTAAGACCTCTTTTCCTGAGAACACTTGCTATGTATTTATATTTTCATGGAACATAAAGTCCCACCAATATTTCACACAAGTGAAAGGACAGAACAAGAAAAGAAATGCCAAACATTTAAAGAACATTCTCTTTATATAATCAATTTACAGTCCAAATGTGTGCACACATTTTAGCATACAGCCACAGCTCTGTCTGTTTGACACTAGAAAGTTCACCAGCTTTTGATGACTTTTAGTACTTGTGGAAAAAAGCAGAATGTTGCAGAGCCACAATAGACCTTCTCCATTAAAGAACACATTTCAGTGTAGAAGAAAAAAAAAAAAGGTTCCAAAGCCTTAAAAATAACTTTAACTTTCTATTTGTAAGTTTATTTCCATTTATAAATATAATTCATTAAATAAAATAGGAAATGTCAGTTCTTCACTATGTTTAAATTACATGTCACGTTTTGCCACACAGGTCTCCTTGATATCCCACTGTGGCTTAAAAGCAGTCTATTACCAAAAAGGAAATCTCTCTAGTCAATATTTTATCTTATTATAAAGATCTTCTGTCTCTTCTGGGTTTACTGAAACTGAAATATGTTTCAGAAATCTTGTTGGACAGAAGTATTATTATTTTACAAAGTTTTATTACTTTGCAAATCAAGATTCAATACACTTGCTTTTCAAATAAATTTTGTAATGTGTATATATGTTCAGAGTACCACTAAAATGTGTAAAAATCACAAATCAATTTAAGCAATAAATGGTTTAATTCAGAAAATAATTTTTCAGAACTGTTTTTAAAATCAACTATTGGCACACTGATTTCCCCCGATACCTACATATTCACCTATATCTACGTATCTATATCTTTAGTTTCAAGGAAATATTTTTCCCCTTTTCTTTCCCATTTTCAGAAACTATCCCTAATAACTATGTTTTCAACAGTTATATTGTAAATGACTTACTTGTAATGCTTCCTATATTTTCATTGGTTAGATGTGCAAAAAGTCAGTAAGTCAACTTGATTTACTCTACAAGCTATCCTAGTCTATCACCTTGGGTGATCTCATCTTCCAAGGCAACAATTGGTAAAGAAACACTTTTTCTTCAAGGGGCTTGTTACCCTTTCCATTACATTAATGATTTCTTATCTCCTTGAAGCTTTTCTGAATATATATGCCCTTAAATGTTTGTATGGGATGATTAGGAATGTTCTGTATTCATACTAATGAACAAAATTTGTCAAATTTTATTAATGTTGAAAAGCAGTGTAGAAAAATGGGAAAGCTTACATCATCAATTAATACTTTTGGCAGAAAAGCCAGACATATTGTAATTTTTTATGGCAGAGAGTCAGTGTGATACAGATGAATGAATTTAAATGCACCTTGCAGTCAAAGCTGCCACCAGCTCATTGGAGTAGGTTTTCATTAAAGGTGCCTGGTGTTACCAAAGATATCATTGTATTCATTTGCATTATGCCTTCGAAAAGACCGAGCTAAACATTTAAAGATGTCATAACACTTTCAATCTGAAGAATGTATGAAATTAGTTGAGGCAGATCTGCACTAATGAATCCAACCCCAAATATTTAGTATCTCCCCAGAAAGGGGATTATATATACTGCATCTGGTGTGATAGCAAGAAAAGTTTCAACTTGATGCATAAGCTATCCTAAAGAATGAGACCAACTTTTGAAAGACTAAGGTGCTGAAAATAAGTGTATGGTTCATATCCTTGAGCAGAGCATTCTTTTTAAAACTTCCTGCTGATTGAAGAAGCTTTAATCCTTCTGACTGTGCAGTATCTTGACAAATGAATCTTTTTAATTCTGGGAAGCCAAGAATAAATTGTTAATGAGACAACAATGGCACTACTTACTTGATTGCTTAAAAAGAAATTTCAGAGAGAAATGTGTGTTGAAGATTCCAGCTTTAGTGTCTGACTCCCGTGAGATAAGAAATCTTCTCTGTTGCCATGTATTTCTTCTGACTGCTAGCCTCTAAATGATTTAAACCAGAAGCAATGATGTTTCTGAAGGGACACTGTGTACCCTCTTGAATTACACTGAGCAGATGTATGAAAAAAAAAAAAAGGAAGAGTTGCAGTGCTGTAATTTACTAAAACTTAGGTCCCTTCTTGTAAATGTTGCTTGCACTACTTTCCACCAGAAAATTAATTAACATGCCCTGCACTATTAGTCCTACTAAAGCATGTTTGTTTGATAATAATCATCAGATTAATAATGTTTTCATTTCTTTCACTTTTTTTATTGCTACAACACAGGTTATATAATTCATTAGTCATTATTTTGTGTTAGAAAATATGTATAGGTTTGATTTACATAGTCTTTAAACTGTCATTCTCGGAACTAATTTGTAAAATGAAATAAAAAAAAAGGTAGAGATGACATTTATGGTGGATTTATAAAATGTGGTAGATTTATAGCTTTGATGAAATCCACTTTCAATAAATGTGATCTTGCACCTCCTGCGAATGCGGATTTTGCATGAAATACCAAGTGGTAAATTATTCTGTATACCCTGGGCTTTAGTATTCAACATAATGATGGCCTTTAAAAAGGCCAACAAGTCAGTAGCCTAAGTAGCAGGGGATCTGCAAAAAGAAGTGAAACATAATTGAGATGACAGATTTTACTTTGGTAGCAGAATATTAGCTATGCTCATGAAGAAGAGTGCAACAAGCATTCGGGCTATGCTGTATGTCTTGGTGAGGTAACTAGCGGTTTTTGTGCTCTTCTGCGGTAGGGCAGGATAGCGTCTCCTTTCAATGAATTCTCACAGGCTCTGCATGTGTTTTGTGTACCATTTTTACATGCTTTTTTAACACATCACTGGCCTGAATCAACATTTTTAGGAGTTGTTGTAGCAAAACCAGAGATATTGCATAACTGCGAGAATTCTGACTGCACTGTGGGTCCAGTGAGTACACAATATGAAACATTGTCATGTAGTCAGTTACTATTTGCGAGAAGCACAAGTTTAATCCTACAGTCAGGGTTCTCTTGGGACACTGTCTCTCTAACTTTCTCTTGAAGAAGAATTTAAGATTTTGAGCCCTTTACCTCCTCACAGGACTCTGTGGATGATAATGCCTGCAAGCTGCAGGAAACTATCTGCTCTACACAATTAAAAAAAAAAAAAAAAAAAAGGATATGACTGTTTGTCCAGTTGTCTGTGTCTACATCCCATCCCTTTCAGCCCTCCAAATGTGACTGTGCAATTGCAGGGTTGAAACCATTATAAGGCTCCATTATGAGACATAGTTGAGGTCTTCCATCTAAAGTGAAAAAGGGAGTCCTTTGGCAAAGAAGAAGAGGGAATTATGCCATACTTCAGCCTCCACACCTTGCTTTTGCTTAATGTCTTTTTATGAGGGGCTATGAAAGATTTTCAAAAATACATGCAATTTACTTGAGCTATGTTTTCAAGTAGCTGGCTTAAAATTTTGCTTGACACTTTGAAATATGTTTATATGTATGTTTAAAATCTAGGAGGAAATTACAGAAGATAAGTGTTAATTTGCTTGTAGCCACTGTAATTTAAATTATTCTTCCTAAAAGAAAGGTAATAAAATTCTATTGTCACAGTAATCTGATGGGAATAAAGGTGGCTGTGACACTTTTATTGCCTCTAAAATGACCTTTGTGTCAAACCTTGCATATTGATTAATTTTTATACGCAATAATTTGGTTTTGTTTACTAGTTCACCCAAGAGCTCCACTTATGCTATGTCACTCATTTCTCATCTGTTCAGTTAAACTGACAACCGAAGAGTTATTTAAGTTCTGTGTGGTTTTTACCTTTTGAACATAAATATAAAGCAAAACCTGGCAGACTTAAAAAGCTGTGGTAGCAGATGGACTTTGCCTTTTTTCATTTGAACTGTGGCAACAACCATCTAAATTGAGGCTAATTATATACAATATTTCTACATAATTATGTGCTAAAGATTTCTAGTGCCAGAGTCTGTGCAGTTTTGTATGGTTGTCTATAATTTCTTGGTTAAGAGAGTAATTTATTCCCAATGCTAATTGATGATGAACAGATTATTAAAGTTGGATTGTCTGACACTTCTTTCTGTATTCTCTTTCATTTTAAATAAAATTGGAGCAATCCTAAATAGGAAGCTGGTGCCAGCATTATAAAAGGACGGTGTGTAAAACTGCAGACCTTTTCATACAGTGTTGACTGATAACCCCTGATAAAATTAGAGCAGTGCCATAAACATTTTAGTATGCATCATAAAGGTTTTCCGTGTATAGCACAACCACATGGTATAGCTAGTTTAAGGCTGTAGTTTCAAAAGCAGTCATCAGAAATTATCTTGAATAATAAGTTCTAAGTGTTTTAAAAGATAAAACTAATGAAAGCTACAATGTTATCCATTTATATCCTTTAAGAAATTCTGTTAAGATTTTCTGTGACTTGACCTTTATTTTATGACAAGATATCTGAAAGGTTGATTTGTATGAGTCATAGCTGTAATTATGATGGTGTATGAAAAAAGGGAAGTTAATGGATTTTCAGAGCTATTTTGTTTTAAAAAAATAAGGAATTAAGAATACTTTAAAGAACCTTTATACTTCACTATCTAAAACATTTCTTACCAGGTCAGCCACTCTATCAATCTATAGTTTAAAAAGAATGGAAAAAGAAAAGCACTATAAAAAGTAACTTTGCTGAGTACACTGCAAGAATAAGACTCAAGCTCCAACTCAACATGTGTAATTATTTAGGAATATAGTGGAGATCCATAATAACCATATGAATTAAGCATGTTTACCTAAATATGAAATGTACATACATACATTACTGTTAAAAAGTTGACATTAATGGGATTTCTGGTTGCCTATAAAAAATTGGCCTGCATTATTCTAATCCTAAAGTACAAAGACCCTTATTCAGTATTTTTGCATGGTATACGATTCCAAGGGGTTGATGGATGAAAGAGCTCTGTTTTTATTTATACTATGTTCTTTTCCTCTTGAGAATTCTGGTTTGGATTTTCAAAGGAACCTAAATAAGCTACTCTTTCTTCCACTAAAAGCTTAAGGATTTTATTATTATTTACACTAAAAGACTACAGACTGTCCTTGCAGTAGAAAGGAACATTAATTTATATGTGAATCTTACCCAGTAGGTTTTTTATCCCTGCGTTATTTAGGCTTCTTTGAAAAGTCAGCCTAATGCAAGCAATCTTATTTACACAAAGAGAATTCCCATTAAAGAAGGCAAGGCTGCTGAAATAAACCAGGTCTATTCATGTAGAATCAGATTCTATCTGCCCCTCCAGATTTATAATTTTAGCTCTTGCCTTTGAGGACTAAATGTCTTGCTCTTCTCATTTTCTTCTCAATATACTTAACAGTTAAGCTGGGTTGTTGTTTTGGATTCAAGTACAAAGGAGAAAAGGTGATTTACAGATGAATCAGGATGGTTCTTATCCACTATTATTGCTAGAAGTCCTTTTGTTTAGTTATAAGAAAGTTGCAGTTATTTTTCCCGTGAACCCCTCTCATTCACTGCAGTTCTGAGATGTGTGGTAGATCTAATGTCATTCTCACTGTACTTCTATGATCCAGTTATTGTGGCTCAGATTCATAATGGTGTGTGGCTTAATTCTGAATTTACTGACTTGATTACATTCAGTGAAGAAATTGCTAAAGCAAAGAAAATGTAGGGCAAACAAGTTAAAGCGTTATGGTTTGCTTGGCAGCTTGTCAATACTAAAGGACATTTTAAAAAAGAAAAGTAATTAGTTACACATGTGCTAATACAGACTAAGCAAATTGTCATTAGTAATAGTGGTTTTATTTATGTCAGGATTCCTAAAAGTTTGAAGTAAGTGTTTGCATTAAGGATATATTTCTGACTTAGAAATTTGGACAATTAATTTCTTAAAGGATTTTTGGATCCTTTTGGGATGACCATATACGTGTGTGGGTATTTACTTTTGTTCCGCTTCCAGGAGCCCAAATGTTTAGAGAACTCCTATTATCTATTCATGCTTTGGCTCTGTTACAGTTTAAACAAGACCAAGAGTAGCAGCAGTGGTTTTCTTATTTTCTAAAACGATTTTGTGAAATAAATCACTCAAGGCTTGAGGTTTTTTTATACTGTTTCATCCCTTAGGGAACCTTTCATACACACTTTATAACTTCCTGAAAATAGGCAGATTATGCACAGAATAAATAGCAGACAGCTGTGAGCTATGAGTCTATAATGCTAGCGAAGGGATTTGGTGATCTCATAAACCAGAAAAGCAAAGTTTGAATGTCTTGAACACTATTCAGATCCTCAAAATGGAATGAGTATTCCATAATGCAACTCAATTTTTATTTGGAATAACATATGGATCCAAGTAAATGATTAATACTGACAGGATGGAGCCCTGTGATCTTACAACAGCTCCTGTATCATCTCTAGGCTAGTAGCACTAACATTTCCTTTCTATTTTCCCCTTCATTCTCCCTCCTCTTTTACTTGCTCTTCACACTATAGTACTGCTCTCTCATACAGTCTGTAATTTGTTTCCTTTAGATAAATTTCATGTACTGATGCTGACCTGGAGCCAAAATGCCTAACCATACCTATATTAATAGTGCAGGAATAATTTGAATTTCTCCACAATGTGCTTGCCAGCAGTCTGGGTTCTAAGGGGGCATGATGCTTACAGATTGAATGCCTCTAGCTTGATCTGAACAAGTGATATAGCTGAATTAATAAACTCTTATGGGATCCAAAGTGCTTTAGAGCATGGTACAGAGATGCCTTCGGAGCAATGCTAGACCCAGCTGGTGACAGCTTGCAGTTATTAGCACCAGCTTAGCCCTGTGATGTGGACTAATGCTGGAACCAGAGTTGGTCACATTTTTCTGCACTATGCTTCCAACTATCTATAGTCAGTCTTTTTCCAATTTTTGGAGTTTCAGAGCGTCCTAAGTGTCACTTAAGCAACAAAAATGCTGGAGATACCGTTTCTCAAAAAAAAAAAGATGCAAAACTAAAGCCCTGTCATATGTTACGTAGTAGTTATAATAAGTCTAGAAATGATAAAAGCTCTGTCATGCTGCAGGAATATTTCATTTCCCAAATGTAAATTATTTTACTCTGAATTTCTGTTTGTACCTTCATGTTGTAAACATTTGGGAATGTTAAGAGTTATTGAACATAGGTACTATGGAAATGAAGAGGCTTATTAGTCTTTTGGAAAAGCTAATAAAGACTTAGATAATAAATGGCATAAATAAATATTAAATTGTAATTCCCATCAGTTGCAATTCAGACAGGTAGTTACTTGATATGATGTTAAGTAGTGTCTTGGCTGTAATTTGTTATCTTGGGTGAGATATTTGATTAGAATTATTTTATGCTTGTAAAACTAAACTGGCTTCTGACTGTGAGAACATATTCATAGAAATGCTGCAACTGTACTTGTTGCTCCAGGTGAGTGCCCCACATTTCCCTTTCTCCAGGGCCATCATGAATTTCTCTGTATTTTGGTGTGTTCAGCTGGAATTCAAAGATAAGAAAGACATTTTAAAAATAAAATATTGTATGACATTGTGCATCTAAGTAAATTTATTCTTATTATGGATATGATCTGGAAAATTCAACTGACCTAAACAAAGCCATGTAGGCTTAGCTTCAGGCAGAATTAAGTTTTCAGAGAGGAACTCAGTAACCTGAGGTAGTTTTTATTAATCTGAAATTTCAATATAATATGCTAGTTTAGGGTAACATTTGATTAGCATTTACAGTTTTTCTATCAAATCTTTGCAGTATTGTTTCTCACACAAGAAAATGAACTCCAATCCACTCTTTTGTCTGCTGGTCTCTTGGAAAAAAGACAATTGCTTATTGAACCATTATAGTAAAAACTGTCTTCTGACAGCTGTACAGGGAAATCATGTTCTGCTCTTAAGCCAGTTATAAGTAGTACCAGTTGGAGATTTTCCAATAGAACAGTTTTTTTCATCCCAAAATGCTGATTCTTTGAAACACTTCTGAGCATGCATGTTGATTTTTGACAAGCAGAATAACAGAGTGCTAGAATCGTGCTTGTCAGGCAGGTTTCAGTCAACTGTCTAGTTGGTTCGGTAACACTGCTGAGTCTGTGTAAAGTCATGAAACTATTGAAAATTTTCTTAATTTCAGTTAATGGCCAACAGATTTTCCCAGGAGCATATTCTCATTAAAAACTTTTTCTTTTTTAAAAACTTTTTTTTTTTTTTTTTTTTTTTTCTCTCATCATTGCTAAAACAAAACACTGTAGAATTTCATTTTGGCAGTTTAGAGTGATTAGGAGTGATTTCTTTTTATATCCCCATTCCCCCAAAAACCATCACTGAGCAAAAAAATGTCTTTTCTTGGAAGATATTGTCATCAATCATGTTACTTTTGAAACTAAATTTTGTATGCTACATCCTTTGAAAAACACATAATAATCTCCTTAATCCTTTCAAAGAAAACAAGAATAAGACTGAAGATAAGGATAGATCCTCAACTAACTTTTATTTTGGAGTTCTTCGTTTCTGGTCAGGGTATTCTGTGTATCATCTTGTGCTGGTGACAACACCAATCCCAATGTTCTCCCGGGTGTCACAAGCTTCTGACCATAACACGTGAGCTTCAGAGACCAGCACTCTCTAGGTTATTAAGTGGATGTTGTACAGATCACAGATGTAGGAATTATGCCTTCAACTTCATATTTGCTCAGACATGAGGAAAAGATCTGCAGCTCTACAGCATCAGCAGAACATGGAAAGGGAGAAGGCTTTAAAATATTAGTGTATACAAATGGAGATCTAATTCATTTATAGTATCTTCCACATACTCCCATGGCTCAGGTCCAGCAAAGTCAGTGTTAGCAACACTCATTCATAGTGAAATACCCTCAGGTCTGCCAGTGAAGGATCGCTCATCAAAATTTTCGTTAGGAAAGGCTTCTTTCATTGTAGGAGATCAAGTTGAGCTCATCATATAGAACATGTGATTCTGAATCTAGGAATTATTTCTGGATGGGAAGGTGGAAGATCTTTCCAACTTGTTAAGAGTATAGAAAACATTGAGCTACATTAGTTAGAGTAGACTGTGCCCACGTAGAAAATATGAAATTATGATAATCTTCCAGTTACAGTGTATAAAATTATATACTATTTGAGAAACACTGCATTCTCAGCAGGGGTTTCAGCAAGTTGGTGGCCAAAAGCTATCTTAATGAGACAGCTTGCTTGAAAAATACAGTAAAAATGGCAAGGGAAATAAATGAACAATTAAGCAAAATGAAACTTGGATGAAAGCATAAAATGAACTTGCACAATCTGTATCCTGAAGACATTGTTAAACCCCATTTTAAGGGCATGAAGTCAAGAGAATTATAGTTTCTCACAGAACCTTTAGCTGTGTCCTTTTTAGCATTTGTTACTAGGCATTAAAAAACATAGTACACCATGAAAGTTAATTAGATTACCCGTGAAATGTTTTGGCACAATTGAGTTATGAGAAATCTTGATTGAAAAAGAAACATAGCAAAATTTACTGCTTAGCTTCACTCTATTCTTTTTCACAAATACAACAGAGCCATCACAGAATGAGGATCTTGTGTTCTATTAAAACTGTATACAACTTTTGGGATTATTAAAGAAAAAATGTCTGGGCAAGAAATTTGAAACATAGTAACTGGATTTTGTCTAGATCAGAATTATGCCTGAACAATGCCTGTTTCTTGCATATATATTTATTTTCCATAAGACAAAGCTGTCTCTATTTCTGTCTGTGGTGGAACTTCATCTTATTATTTTTAAAATTTCATCAGCAAATACACTGCTCAGAACATTAATGTTAAACCTTAAGTCTTTGGAATAACAAACAAGAAAAATTTAAGCCCTACCAGAGGTATTTTTTTGCCTCTCAGTATAATAGTACCACCTTCACTTTTAAGAACACTTGTACCCATGTGTGTATGTACAGAAATTTTCCTTACATAAATTCCACTAAGTTCAGGGGCAGATCCAGCATTTCTGCTGATTTCAGTGAACTTCATTTGTCAAGTAATAGCTATTGGTATTGCTTATGGCATGTAGTAATGATGTTGGTGAGTGAGATGGCAAGTTGATATTATATACATAACCGTTTCTATCATTCCATTTACATAAAATTCTGTATCAAAATTTGACTGAGTGCATGGTAACACCTTCATTGGGCAGGGTAGACCAAAAAATAGCGATATAGGGATTTTAAAGGAAAATGTAAATCTTTTATCTGTTCAGTTCAGCTGTCAGAGATGCGTTTTAATAAATTGTTACTGTAGTGGATCATTCATTGCTGCACCTCAGTGTAAATATTCAAGGATAATAATTAGGATATGTAAGCAATCTGAAGGCAGTGGGAGCAGATCTTTATAATAGGTCATATCTTTTTTAGTGCAAAAATGTAAAAAATGTTGCTGTCTTCTGTGCGAAAACAGCTGAGCAGAAAGATATCTTCATTGCAAATTCCTATTGCAAAAAAAAAAAAAAAAAAAAAAGTATAAAACATAATTGCAAAAAATAGAGACTTCAGACACCAAGCCTTTCTGACTTCAAAGTATGCTAAAGAAGTGGCAGAGGAAGAAAATACGTATGGTGGTACTCTAAAAATGTTACAGATTAGGACATACACTGAACCTAAGGAAGATCTGACTGAAGAGCTGTCCTGTTGATAAGTAATGTTACAACGCAGAGACATACTTGTACCAGATCTGAATTCTTCCTGCTCTTTCATCATAAAGCAGCAGAATTCTCCAGGCACATGAATTTTGTGGTCAAAGATCTTTGATCTGATGAGCACAACGTACTAGATGCTAATATTTGAAAAACCCTTTGTATCAGGGAATTCTGCCAGTAATGAGTTACAGCACAGAATCATAGTAATAGCAGGCATAAAACTTTTTATTGTACCAGTGGAACAGTATGAAATACAGCATACAAATGGTTCACCATCTGATTTATCTGAACCTGCTCATGGACAAAAATGGCATGCCAAAATTAGGAGTGACTTGTATATTAATATAAGTAACTGGACAACAGAAAGTTATTATGCTTTCTGACAATCTCTCAGTTGCTGCTTTTTAAACACAGAAAGTCTTTTCCTGCCATCATACAAGTTACATTTATTTTGCTATATCGAGCTGTTTCACAGCATCTTTGAAGGCTGCAAGAGAAAGAAAATAGAAAAATGAATGTAAGAATAGGAAAACCAACTACTGAAAAGAGAAATCACGGGGGGGGGGGGGGGGGCAGATCACACCCTTATATATCAGTAATATCTTGCTAAAATTTTGAATTTAAGGAGTTATTTCTTCTTTCAATGTGCCTTAAATTCAAAGGTGGATGTATTTTTCTAGCCTCTGTATTGGAGTTGGAGAAATTAAAAATCCAAGAATTCAGTCACAGTCTTCAAAATGTAGTGAATGTTTTTATTTTTTTAACTTTGGTTTTGATGTTCCCCCTGAAGGAATGTTTGATTTTTGTGAGAAATTTAGATATCATATTTCATTTCAGAGTGGAGTATATTTGTTGTTACTGAGTTTCAAAATCCTGGCTATTGTTCAGTGCATCTAAAGGCTTTCCTCAGCACAAGAAAACACTCTCAAACAAATGTATCAAAAAATGGTAGTGTTAAATTCGCTTTGCATAATATTGCAGAATTAGTGGACAAAGGGAATTGTAGGGTCTGAATTCTTTCCCTAACTCTGCTGTGGTCTGGGAGAGGAGTTTGTACATCCAAAAGCGAAACTTCACATTCTGTTATACTACAGAGAATTACAAACATTAAGATAAAAGGTAAAATCTTCTTTCAAGTCCAAAGTGGATCTTTACAGCATATCTATTACATATTCTATACTTGTCCCAAATACAGAGTTCTTTTAGGAGAAGAGATACAGCTTGGACTTTAAAACTGAAACAAGTACTCATTTGGGACTTTCAGAGATATGGAGCAGTAGCTTACTTGAGACACCAGTGGAAGTTCCGTGTTTGAAAAAGCTCAGACTGTATGGACACAAATACATGTTCTGGAGTCAAATCTGAGTGACTGTAAAACCTAGAGAAAACAGTCTTAGGTGATGAAGTGTTTGCTCAGTTTTAAAGATTGACTTAAGCTTGTTTCAGAAACTGTCACCATTTTGACATGTGGTTCTAAGTTTTCATTGAATCGTGCATTCTGTTTACAAATATTTATATTTTGATTTTTAATACAGCATTTTGTGAAACCACTCATCTAGGTAATAGAATAGTTGGATAAGTAAGGCTTTAAGCATAATTATTTTGAAATGAATTGCTCAGTGTTAAAAAATGCATTAAGACAAAAGTCTGAATACAGGGTTTATCAATGACTTAATGCGTTAATAGTTTGCATTAATGTCATGTCATTTGTGTGTGAAAAAAAAAAAAAAAACAACAAGAAAAAAACAACAACAACAACAACAAAAAAACACTAATTACTAGGATGAGTACTTATAGCCTTAGAGTACTAATTTCCATAGGCCTTAACTAGTTCATCATATACTTCTCAAGAATTTGAATCCTTAATAGCTAACAAAAAAAATAAGGTTAATAAGAAGCACTAGAACTGATAAGGCACTGATATGAAATGCATTATTCAACTTCACTGTGGATGTGCAATTGAGGTGTAGATGGTAAGGGCATCTGGTAAGGGCATATTTCTCCACTGTGAGGACCCAGAAATTGAGTCTCATCATTCTCATAGCCAGATTATCTTAAGTGCAATGTATTCACATAATGAATTAAATACATTAGACGCAGAATAAGAATAGCCCTTACATTTGCTCGTCTCAAGTTGAATCTTTTGAATTATTTGTTCTTCTCAGTGATACTTCTGTGTCAAAATCTATCAATTTTTTATAATTTCAGATACATCTATGGTTTGACCTTCAGTACTAGAATGCCTTTGAACATCAGAGGTATAATGCATGTGGCATCATAAAATAAGTGATATTAAATCAAAAAGAAGAGTTGTGCACAATGAAATATATCTCAAATTCCTGAGAGCTACTTATTTAATTATGCATTTCGCTAATGCCTTGAAAACAAGTCTATATCTTTTAAAAACCCATCCCAAAATGGCTGAGGTAAATGGCAGTAAGACAGGGATTTTTCTTGGGTTTAATTTCCTTAGACAAAAATATATTTCCTTTACACATAGAGTAAGAATGAGAGCAGTTTTTTTTGTAGGTCAGTGATATTAGAATGAAATGCAAATGCACAAATAAACTACATAACACAAATCCTGCTGTTTACTCTCTTGGGCATTACTCTATGTTTGGTATAATGTTTTTATAACATTTTATGAAGTTTTCCAATTAAATATTAATGTAACTTCTTCAAAGAGAAACAAAGATTTATAACCCTGAAGTGAAAGAGAGCGGATGAGGGAAATGATAGCACATTTGGGCAGGAGAATTCTGCATCACTTCTGAACACTCCTTTTCATTTCTTTGAGAGGCTGCACATGCTATATAAAACAAAATATGTATAAGCTATGCTGTAATTGCCTGTGGTTCATGATCATATGTGGTAAACTAAGATCTTTCCACTCTTGCAACAACCCATGTGCTCAATCACTGTTTTATTTTTAAACACTTCAAGATTTCTTTTGATTTCTTACATTTAAAATATCTTAAGCATTTAGAAAAAAGAAATCAACAATTAAACTAGAATCTAAAGTTAAGGCAACTAATATATTTTAGTATTTTAAAATTCAAATGAACTTATAATAAATAATTTACTTAAGCAGTGCAAAAAGGAAGTGATAACCACTCTTGCCTTTTGGCAAGAATGGGTATGTGGTATGCCTGATTCATCAGCACTAGACAGCAGTAACTCATGTATATGGAACAGCCTGTAACGTTTTTCAGTTTACTTGAGGGAATGAAAAATGTTTAAGATTCTGCATACTCCCAGATATTCTTCAAGGTTACCAGAAGGTATAAAGACATATTCTGAACCTCAGGTCAAATTCATAGGAAAAAAAAAAAAAAATGCAGAGAGAAAGACATACTGTGTAAAGTTCTCATGTATTCCTTTCCAAAGAGAGTAAGAGCAGTATTCTGTGATTGTGTCAATGTGCACTTAAATATTTTGCTTTTTCTGCCCTCTTAAAAATATCTAGCTAGGAACAATATGTCAGGACAACAAAGGAATTAATCAGCAGAATTGCTGGTTAAGATGCAGCAGTATGAAAAAAGCCTCATCACCGTAGGTCAGACTGAGACATGTGAGGCATTCTATGCAGGGAAGTCACAGAGGCTTTGCTAATGAGCAGCACTTCTGTTTGTCATCTTGGTTTTCTTAACATTTATCACTGTTACCTGTTTATGCAGAGTTCGGATATTCCACATTTCTTCTGTCAGACACAGGGATGAACACATAAGTAAAATCCTATTCATTCATAACTATGCATTGTCTCGGGGTAACAGGTTAAGGGTGAATCCTTGCCTGTCTTATCTCTGCAATGATGACTTACATGCACTTGTTTAATGTTGATCTAGACAGGAATGAAAAGTGGTGTTTGCTCCTCAAGGTTTATGTACCACAGTGGGATAGAACTAGAACTGATCTAGTGCACAACCATCAAATGCATTTAAATGGGCAATTGCTTATGCCTGAATCAGCACATTCCCAAAACTTGTACGAAGAAAATGCTAGACATAAAAAAGTTCATATGCTTATGTTCTGATAGGTTGCAGTCAATGGATTTGTGTATTTTGTTTGCAACATGTTTAATATTACAGAGTCACAGAATGGCCAAAGTTGTAAGGGACCTCTGAAGATCATCTAGTCCAACCCCCCTGCCAAGCAGGTCACCTACAGCACATTGTGCACGATGGCATCCAGAAGGGTTTTGAGTATGTCCAGAGAAGGAGACTCCACAACCTCTCTGTGCAACCCATTCCAGTGCTCTGTCAAATGAATTATGTCTTTGAGTAAAACCACAGGAGTATGAGATTGACTGATGACACTAACTTATTCCTATCCAACAAAGAAGAAATCATCTAAAAAAATACATAGAATAAAACTTCTAATTAAAATGTCAGGAGAGCATCACTGTATGCTTTATTCGGGGACAAAGGGGGAAGGGAGCAGATTATGCATCAAATCCATACACAAAATTATCATTAAATAGAATTTAAAGAATAGGCCTATGCTCAAAAACACTAGAAGAATGGCAGCAGAAAACAACTATTTCTCCATCCAGTGATTTTTCTATATAGTCTTTAACAATGTTTGAAAAGCAAAACTATTAAAGACTTATTAAAGATAAGTCATCATAAAATGGGAAAGTGTTTAAGATAGTTCTTGCCTCAGAACAGAACGACAGGAAGAAAAAGAGCTAGCAATCTGGCAGCTAGAGAAACAAGCAGCAGCAGTTTCTGACACAGTAGGGAAAAAAAAAAAAAAAAAAATCACTCCTCTGCATTTGCTGAAAAATGTCAGGGAAGCATCAGCCACACCACATGTTAGGGAGTCATGCCCAGATCCAGTCCAAGGCTTGGAATGGAAACAAGATTGCTTCCAGGGTTGAAGAGATGGTTTGCTTATTAGTATCTCTTTAACATTATGACCTTTATCAGCAAAGCCCATTATTGTAAAGGTTAGTTTTGCTTCTGTAGAGGGGGGAAAAATTCATTGAGCGGCATTGCTGACAGCAAGACTGTCATTTTAAAAATTAGGTTATAATGAATATGAGTTTCAGAAGAAGACTGCAGAGTAGGTCCCATCTGCTTCCCTCTGGACTGCAGCATGAAAGGGAACAGATGGACATGAATTATGCCAAAAATGTCTGGGAGAGGCTAGACAGCTCCACAGTCATATTCCATGTTAGCATCAGCCACTTCTAAGATCCCATTTCCTATATACATCTTACAGTGCACTGTTGCCATTAGGGAAGTGAGGGTAGGGTGGATACGACTGGAAGGAGGAAGAACACAGAATAAATCATCCTACAAATATTGTTTTGTAACATAATAGCTCAGGCTTTTATAAATTGGTGTTAGCTTATTTACTAATTCTAGTTTTTCCTCTTGTCTTGTTCTGAACACCTTTACCTTCTGAATAGTTATGAGAAAGTGATACCATCTTTTTCCTGCATAGCTATGTAAAAGGTAGGTGCTCTGGAATAAAATTTTAACCTGCAAAATAAATTTCATCTTGATGTGCCATCGATTAAGATTTTACAATCTGAGACATCTTCTTATACAAGGTTTTATTATACGTGGTTCTAGAACTGAGTACAATTGCATTGAAAATGGCAAACTTGCAAAGATGTCCTCTCTTAAAAGCCCTTGCAGCACAATTTAATTGCTTGCCAGCTCTGACACAGATAGTCTTAGAACGTTTACTTATTGTTTCATTTGTGTTTCTCTAATTAAAAAATCATGCTTATATATTGTGCTCGACATACGTTCAAAAGCCTTATTAGTAACGGAGATTGTATAGTACTTTACAACACACTACATATAGTGGTGTGCTGTAACAGTATCAAATATCTATTCCTGAAGTTTAGCCATTGAAATGTAGTTTAAAGAAGCAGAAAGACTGGAGCTCCCATTAGAACTCTGCTTCAGTTTAAATATACTTTTCCTTACAGATGATGATTGCTGATGTATTTGCGCTCACAGAATTTAGGTTTTGTTTACAACTATGGTGACTGGTAGCTATTCCTTAGGGTGTCAGAGGCAGCCTTCCACAGTGGTCGCACCTTCTTTTTGAAACCAGGCACTTACTTTTTTATAATATCATATTTTTGTCCATAATATACCAACGGCAATTCATGCAATAGTTATTATTTTAATGTAACTTTTTCTGTATTTTAAAAACACCTCTCATAAATCTCTTGTATCTCTAGTTCTTTTCTGGTTATAAGCATAGCTTTGTATTAGATTGTTTAGTAATGGTAAGCCTGGCACAATGCTGTTCAGGCTGGGCTTTTTTACCGTGTTCTTTGACGTTTGTACTCCAGTTACTGCTTCACTCAATACTTGATTTAAAACTAGCAATTTACACTGTTGGTACTCCTGATTGCAGAGGGAGCAAACTCCTTTTTAACCACTGCAAACCATGCCTGACATATTAAAAGCCATACTAGGGCTTCTAAGTATGCTTTTTTCCCCTCTGTGTTTGCTTTCTTATTATCTTTTTATTCAGAATTTCATGGTAGGACTATTTCTCTACACAGTAAAAGACCATCATGAGTGTTGTAAAAGAGTAAGAAAATTCCCCCTATCTTCCATTTTGGAAAATAAAAAGACAGTCCTGTCTTCCGACAGAACTTATGGGTACATATTGTCTCAGTAAAACAATATTTTGAGCAGTAATTTATTCATGAAAAAAGGACAGAAATTATTGTCAATGATTCACGTAATGCTCTATTGGATGTTTCACTGTCTGTACTTCCAAAAGCCCATTATAATCTCAGGTGTCTTAGAGAAAGCAAAACTGGAGTTGGGACAGAAATCTTTAAACACTTAACAAGAAAGGTCTGTGTTCTACATTTCTATATTTGCATATATGAGAAGTTGTTTACTTTCTGAAGAGATTAGTATCGTATCAGTACACCTTACTATTTGGAAAAAATGTAATTAGAGGACTATTTTCTAGGAACCAATGGACAGCTACAATCATTAATCAGTGTTTTTGCTCCTTGTCTTCTATGTGTTGTAAAGTCAATGTTTTACACTTTGGCTGCCTCAAGGTCTACATATACTTCAGGGCTTCATTGAACTAGCAGTACACTAGTGTAAAAATATATATATATAATAATAACCCATTTGGGCTTTTGCCATGAAAAATGTGAAGTCAGTCTTTGAACGTTGACTAAAATCTCATTACTTTGGTGGCAAATGAGGCATGAAACATATTGTCAAAAATATGGAGCCCAAAATATAGTGGCACTAAATATTTTATCTTCATGGAATGTACTACAAAAGGTTTGAACTCTAAATCAGCCAGTGCACTTAGGCACACAGCATCATTCATCAAATGCGAAGTCTTCGTTGCAGAATTTGTCCATGATGGCAGCTTTAATGAAGTTCCATAATTTCTCTCAACCTCAGAAAACTATTATTTCAATTCTATGAAGGCATAAATCTACCACCAACACTTCAACCCTGGCCTTGCTCAAGGCTTAGTCTATTGATTTTATGGCGAGAATTTCATGGTAATCTTTCATGTTCTTCTCATTGCTGTCTAAATGTTAGATGTGTAATATCAACTTGCTGTTCACAGACATGGGTGATTGGAGGAAAGTGCAATTCCAGAATTGGAACCAAAAAGACTATCTTGGTTATTTGAGACTTCATAACATGTCAGGAAAGGCTTTCTGAAGTATTCCTGAAGTATCTGCACTTATGTTCTCTTTCATCTCCGTAGTAGAACAGCATTATTTCACTACATGGCTCAGCCAACTTAACAGGACAGTTGTATTTGTTATGGCAAATATTTGAGAATTGTGAATCTGGGAAACAAGTAGCATTTGTAGTCAGAGCATGAAATGGCCAACTGATCAATACAAACAATAGTAAAAGAATCGTTATCCATGGACAGTGCACTTTGAAGAATAATATTTGATTTACACAAAGCACCCCTCATCTCTGTAGTTAAGTGATAAGGCTTACTTCAGTCATACACATGTAATTCCCAACATACAGCAGTTCACAGAAAATCTTAGCATCTCACAAGCATAGTATTGATTTTTATTTTATTTTTTTCACTCTCTTGAAATTAGGTATGCTGTGACATGGGAACCAGAAATCAATGTAAAATATGTATGCTTTGGAGAGGGGAAAAATGACACTCTGAACTTCCTGAATGATAATGAATGTACAACACATAAAGCCATTTTGCTGTCATGATAAGGAAATAATCTCTTTAACTGTCTTGAAATATACGGGTTGCTATTTCTCTGTGCTGTTTGTACTCTTCATGCTGTATAGATAGTTGTCTTCAAACATCATGCATTAAATTTTAAGGGGAAATAGTCCAGATGTCAGGCAAAGTGCTTGCAGACAGCATACACTGGAGTGATTTACTAGAAACACAGAATCAACTGCAGATTAATAGAGTAAGGGGATTTCAATAAAAATAGCAAGTTGCAACTTTGAAGATTGTTTTATAGGAAAAATTGTGAACTTTGGGAGCTGTACACAATGGTTGTGGTAAAAGACTATTGTTTAATAGTCAAAATTGTTTAAAAAGTTCAATTTATATGCTTCATGTCCCATAATTTAAGCAGTAATAAATTTAAATAAATAAATAAAAATCTGCTTCCATTTTGAATATGGACTGATCTGCCAGCTGTGAAATAGATTAAGCAAGTCATCATAACCTAAGAACAGAACTTGTATTATTTGTGAAACTGTATAGATTTGTAAGGCAATTTGTTGTGCTTTTAAGAACTGCTGTCATCAAAGTGCTAGATTTTTTCCATTTCTCTTTATCTTTGTAAAGACTGGGGATTATCACTTAGGCCATGCCTGTTCTACCAAACAATTGTATATATTCTATGAGAATATACTTCACAAGAGTACCTCATAAGCAGCAGTATTGTTGGGAGTTATTACATTCATTTTCAGAATTGATCATGAAGAAGTCAGCCAAATCTAGCACTTCTTATGTTAGATCAATAGCTAATGGATTTGTTTTCTCCTGCTGCTTTAAGCGTTATCACAGAATCATGGAATCATTAAGGTTGGAAAAGGCCTCCAAGATCATCTGGTCCAACCATCGCCCTACTGCCAATGTCACCCACTAAACCATGTCCCTAAGCACCAGTTCCAATCTTTCTTTAAACACCCCCAGGGATACCACCACCTCCCTGGACAACTCATTCCAATGCCTGACTACTCTTTTTGAGAAGATATGTCTCCTCATTTCTAACCTAAAGATCCCCTGGCACAACTGGAGGCCATTTTCTCTAGTCCTATCAGTGGTTAACTGTGAGAAGTGTCAGACCCCCAGCTCCCTACACCTTCCTTTCAGGTTGCTGTAGAGAGCAATAAGGTCTCCCCTGAGCCTCCTCTTCTCCAGACTCAACAACCCCAGTTCCCTCAGTCGCTCCTCACAGGACTTGTGTTCCAGGCTCTTCACCAGCTTCATAGCCCTTCTCTGGAAACGCCCCAGGGCCTTGCACGCTGTCTTCCACACAGGCACAGAGCAAACTCCATCCACCTCAGCAAGCAGTAGGAAGCCACACAGCCTGACACCAGGCTGTGTGCTGCCCCTCACATCCTACACACCCCTACTCATGAGGGTGCAAGATGTGTTTCACGAGCACCTAACACCCACACAGCCCCACAGCTTGTGCTCTAGGGGTGCCTAACCTGCACAGCCCCACAGCTTGCGCCCTAGGCCTGCGGGCCGTGCAGAGGCACCATTTTGACAGGCCCGGGCCAGCTGCGCCTCAAGGCAGCACTGTCCCGCTCGCCCCAGACCACGCTCAGTGTTTCCTGCACCGCCTCATGCCTCCGGCCTGGTCCGGCTCTGCGCCACCTTTGACATTCAAGTACGAGGGACAAACCTTATTTTTGAATGTGAACTGGTCTGGTTCAAGTAATCTGGAATTGTTCATTTGTCTCTGGGAAGCAAGAATGTTAAGAAACAGAACTAACTTACTCATATTTGTATGAATTTTTTGTATAGAATACTTCACTACCCTGATATAAGTCGAATTTGTCGAATAAACGAGTCAGATATGTTCAGGTTCACTCCACCTTCTGAAGTCTCTTCACTGAGAATCCTAAGTTAAAAGCTTACCCAACTTGCAACATTTTAAAGGCAACAAAGAAGTATTAGCAACTTGAGGGAACGATCACGGTTTATGGGGGTTGAGGGTGTTTGGAGGTAGTTGTCTTACTCCACTTACTGTGAAGAGAGACTATTAAAGTGACCGTTTTGAACAATCTATTCCAATGTAACCATTTGTATAAATGGTAACCAGGCTATATATTCACTCTTTGCTGAAAAATAAACATTTGCCTTTCCACATCTGAAAATCCCATTTCCAAATATAACTTCAAGTTTCCAAATACAATATACACAGTCAATATGGCAAGGTCCTTCTTGAACCAAAGGATACTTCATTTATATGTTACCCAATATTATTTTCAGTAAAGATGTATGCAGCTCTTTTGTTTTGTTCTACCTAATTCATATCTATGTAGGGAATAAAAAGCAGCACTAGAAGTGAAGCAAAAGATATATAAATAAATAAATAATCACAGAACTGATTTTCTTCATTCCCAGTGGGACAGGTTGTTGTTCTCAGGAATTCTCTGTTCCAGCTGAAGCCAGTACATATTACTAAAATGTAAACTCAGATAGAAGTAAATGTCTTTAATTCAATACTTTAATTCAATACTTTAATGTTAAGTATTGAAGACTATCATTTTTAAACGATGCCATAAAAACAGTTACCCTAGAATTGCAGTTTTCGTATTGCTGGAATTTGTGCTGTCATATCGAGTTTGGTATCTTCTTGGAGGTGTGAGGAATAGAAAGCAGTTTCTTTTAGACACAGTTTTCTCACAATTGTTTAAAACGTTCCATGTCTACTACCAGAGCACACGTAAAAAAAAAAAAAAAGGGCAATGGCCTGAGAAGGTTGGAAAGGCACAAATGGTGTTGTTGACCTTCCTCCATCCTTCATACGTGCTGTTACCTGTTAGACTGTAAAAGCCCTCAAGAATTAAAGTTCCTTTTCTGACATTTGTAGTCTTTGTACTTTGCATGTTCACCTCTGCCATGACAATTATTTATTAACTTAAAGCTCAAATCACTGCAAACAAGTTTTTTTTTGTGTGTTTTGTGTTTTTGTGTGTGTGTGTCTTAATTTTTTTCCTCTCTGCCTTTTTCAAATTCTGAAAAAAATACTTACAATACTTTATCAGGAAATGCATTATTTTGAACTCTGAACAGTTAATTATGAATGTCTGAGAAAATGTACAGGATGAAAGAATTTATGACACAAATAACCCAGTACAAGTCATAGATCAACTTTTGACAAACAGTAACACCTTGTTAAGCCCTAATGTAGCACCAGTTAAATTAGACATCTCAGTAAATGTTAAATGTGCTCAGATTTCAAACAACTTGCAATCAGGTCTATTTTTAAGACTAAAACTTTTCAAATATATTTTTCTCTTCCAAGCAATCTAAAGTAACAGTATAATGCACATGAATATAAATATTGTATTTAATTATAAGCATCGCAAGGATCTTTGTGTGATACACACTTTAACTCTTCTTTTTAATTTGCTATTATCTCTGCCTAATTAATATAATAAAAAGGTTGTTGCATAAATCACCGTGTGACCCCAATGCAGTCTTGCTAATATCCCTATATCCAATAGATCTTGTTCTGTAATTCCCCTGGAAGAAGTGGGGCATGTCAGATAAATTAAATGAAAAGAACAGATGTAGATTAAGAGTGATGTAAATTTCAAGCCTGCACTTTTAATTTCACTAAATATTATTTTCCATCTTCATGATCACATTACACTGAAATGTTGGAACTTCAATTTCCTCTACTATTTCATTTAATAAAACCTTTGTCTCATCTGAGTTCTTGAAGAGATGTTAGCTTTAAATCACATTGACTTCACCCTATCCAATTTACATATGCTGAAGAAATAAAAGTCTTTTCAAGAGTTGCCATGGGGCTTCAGAAGCCTCAAAGGAGTATTAAGACCTTGAGTTTAATGTGAACTGCCTCCAACACAAAACACAAATCTTCCCAACAGAATACTAATGGTTTAGTGTACAGTTACATTTTCTGTGCAAGTTTGTAATGTAAATAAACAGTCCACATATAGGGAAAAAATAACTAAATTATGTCTGAACGTTTGAATTTAGAAGTATGCCAGCTGGAAATAAAAAATGCTTTCTATAGGCCTGTATTACATAAGAAGTATTATGTGGTTTGACAGATGTACAAAATAGAATACAGGATAGATTAAAGGGGGAATTCAGAGCGGCTCCATTTTTTCTCTGAGGATTGTATACCTGCAGAATAGCATTAGGAGTTTCTCAAAGTCACTGCAAATATACATATAAGACATTTTGCCTTAGATCTATACAAACAAAAATGCTTCCACGCTGGATTTACTTTCTTTTACTTGCATGAAAATTTTATATTTATTTTGATTTTTTGAAATTACAGCCTGTTTTAAAAGATCAACAGACTTCACTGCATGCAATAACAAAGGGGGGGAAATGTTTTTCTAATATGACCTCAATCTCATCCCTATAATGGATTTCTCATTATAATAATTATATCCCATTAAAATGTCAGAACTGGTTTAAAAGATATCTAAGAAGACATGTCTGTTTGAGCAAACTAGCAGGCAGAAACCTTGATGTTAATTTACTTGGCATCATTAAAGGAAATGGAGAAGTACAGTATATAAAATGAGAATCCTTGTGTGACACAAAATGCAAGCAGATTGACTATATATAGTATTAACTTAACACTTAAATAATTGGTCAGTCATAAGTAATTAGGGAACATTTCCATTACACAAAGAGAAGGTTTGTTTCAAGTGGGGAGCGGGGTGAGTGATTCAGACTGAATACTATACATGACAAATCTAGCCCTGTTTTCTGCTCAGGAATTACCAGCAAGTGGGTAAACTTTTTTTTTCATTTGTCTGGGAGAGATTGCAAACCCCTGCCTCTTACTGAGTCCTGTTCCTCGGGTAGTGCTACTTCCAAGAGCAGTTGCTCAGTGTGCATGGGAGCTGCTGAGTTTAACCATTTCTGAAGAGAGTGTCTGAACTTTTTGGGCCAGAGTCTGACAACCTCCACACAAAGAATCAGATTCTACCACAAATGATCCCTGTTGTTTCAGTTCAGTAAGCTCATCCTGGTCTGGCTCTTTATTTAGAATGATTGCCATTCCTTGGGTGTTCATGAACAAGGCACTGTGACAGAGTTTCCCGCCCTTTGTTACCCGTTACATTTTGTGTGCAGTCAGACCCTGATGCAGCAAGTGATCTCAGGATGAAGTGAAAGAAACCCCGTAAACTGAATCAGGCACGTGAATTTTGCTTTGTTGAATTAAGGCAAAGAACGCTTTTTGGCATTTAACTTTCATTACTAATGCTGCTTTAGTCTTCACTCTGGTGTTCTCTGGTATAATGTCTTTCAGAGATATAAAGCATTTTATAAACACCAAATCAAAGCAAACTGCAATTTGTACATGCACTGATCATTGACAAGATTTTTAATGTGTATCTGTATGTCAGCTGGTTATATATAAAATTCAAACCCACTTATATAAATTTTTGTGGTAATATTATAAATAATGGTAGGATGAAAATAGATGAAAACAGTACAAGTTCCTATCAATGTCATTCTGGATTTTATTTTATTAAAAGATAAACATCCTTATTTGCAACTTAGAGTTCTCACAGAATATCACTACTTCCTATGTGTGTACTATGC
The DNA here is from genome assembly GCA_011076525.1 of Nettapus auritus. Taxonomy (NCBI): domain Eukaryota; kingdom Metazoa; phylum Chordata; class Aves; order Anseriformes; family Anatidae; genus Nettapus; species Nettapus auritus. Next base: position 8,140,335 of record CM021775.1, read on the forward strand.
AAACGAAAGTAGTTTTAAAATAAATTACACACAAGCTGACTTCCAAAGATTAATTGGTATTAAAGTCAGAACTCATATTTTTATACAGACAAATTTACCGTTGACTTAAAGGGAATTTCTCTGAATGAATGGCATGTTGAAACTGCTGGAAGGAAGCCATGCTACAAAGAACTGAATTGAATGGGGTCAGAAACAGTCCCAGAAAGCCCCATTAAGCTTGGAAAACACCCTACTGAATTTCTTGCCAAATGCAGTATTTGCTATCATGTTATATAAAGAGTAGCCTGCTCCCCTTCAGAACTGGCTTATTAGTATTTGCCAGTCTGCAGGGTGCACAGTGTAAACAGCATCCTTGATCCATCCATCTTGCACAGGTCCTGTCCAGGTTGTCCCAGTATTCTGACCATGCTCAATGCTGTTGATGTGCACAAAGTGCTCTTTACTTGAACTGGACCACAGACTTCACTGCCAATGTTTTCATCTTGACATACATCTAATACTTTTACGATGGCTTTGGCATTGTACAGTGGTGCACTGTAGGGTGGTAAGTGTGTTTACTGTATTTCCTGATGCTGGAAATTTTTTGCCTTCTTAAAATGTTAGATTACGTTAATAGGCAAACCTTAGTAATTAAGGCTAATTACCTTGGTAATTTAGATTGTGCTCAAAAAGGATTGTCAGAAATTAGTTTATTTATGTTACCAGATTAAGGATCCATTTCTATGTCAAATGTTTCAGCTACTGGGAAGTAATCTTTCTCCTGATAAGCACAGAGAGCTGGACACATTTGTTTCTCGTTCCTCTGCATACGCTTAAATGAACTTTGAAATTACTCTTAATGAATGAGTTGAATTTAAGATTTTTAACTCAATGTTAAATGTTCTTATTAATTCTTCAGTTGTGTTTGCTAGTTTTTCTAATTAGCTTCAGTTCTGTTCTCTAAAAGATTTGGTTTTTACACCTATATGGACAACCAATAGGTGGTGACAGCAGTACGCTTCTTGATTTAACCTAGTTATGCGCAGTTTAGCAGCCTGGGCTTTCTTTTAATGGTATAATTTCTTACAGTGTAAGCCTTAGTGATAATAAAATATATTTGCTTTTAAAATTCAGAGGTGCAAGTCTGGAATGGCTCTGAATCTATGGTAGTACACATAAAAAATTAGCACAGGAGACTAGAATAATGGCAAAAGATTTTAAAGTCTCAAAATAATTATTAGAAAACAAAATATAGAAAACAAAAGAGACAGTAGCACAACTTTTAAATCAATCATTTTTCCAGGCCAAGATTCTGCATATGCAAAACTCAAATTGGTACTTTTAAATTTTCCCATACAAATAAGAAGACACATCTCAGTATTTTATTAGGAGAATACAATTGTGAAGCAATGCAATGAAGGTCTGACCATTCACCCTATACAGACTTAGATATATAAATCTTCTGTGAAAATGGAAGATTCACCTATGTTTAAGATATAATTTAGATCTATGATACTTTACAGGCAATGTATACTATACTATACTTACAACAGTTAACCCCAGCTACTTACCATTTGCCTTACCCAGAGTTAGAATTTTCTCTTAAGTTGAGAAATATGATAAAATCGACATAACATCAGTAGTTTCTGTTTCATGTTGGAATCTTCTTCTAGAGCTTTGTTAACTAATGACAAAATTCTGACCTCAGATGAAGTTAGTGGGAATTTTGCCACGTACTTTAATGACACACAGTACTAAATTCTTCATTAATAATTCACAGTAGGTCATTTTTCACTACTGAAGATCATTTTTACAGCTCTTTGCTAAGAAGCAAGAGTAATTGTCCAAAAAAATCTGTATTTTGAAGTGTCAAACTTTAGTTACTTCCATACTTCAGAAGTGGGAAATGTTTTACTGATATACACTCTCAATTCCTTTTTTTTTTTTTTTTTTTTTTTTTCATTTTGAAAATATGTAAACACTTCACTGTGAGGGTGACAGAGCACTGGAACAGGTTGCCCAGAGAGTCTGTGGAGACTCCCCTGAGGTGAGGATACTCAAAACCTACCTGGATCCTGTGCATCATGTTCTACATGACCCTTCTTGGCAGGGGGGTTGGACTAGATGCTCTCCAGAGGTACCTTCCAACCTCAGCCATTCTGTAAATCTGTGAAATGTACATTTTCATGATCATCATTAAATGTACAATTTATCACGATCTATTTATAGTGCTGCATGGTTTATTTGAAAATATGAAGAAGTTAAGAGACTAGTGATGTCCCATCACTCTGCTTTGCAGAACTCTGCTTACCAGAGAAGAGTGAACACATTTCCCATATTCTAGAGAAGTACATCAAAAATCACAACTAGACATTGTATCTATAGGATGAACACAAGAAACTGTTAACATGGAGCTCTACTTCTCTGTTTGGTCAAAAGGAGCAGCTTCAGGAAACTAATGACACAAACAGAAGAAAAAAAGTCAAGGCCATACATAATGCTAAATGCCAAACATCAGTCCAGGGTTTCAGCAGATAAGAAGCAACATTTCTACTGCTGTAAAATGGTTCTGAATACTTATTAAGATTGGAGTTGAGCTATGGATGTTAAACTATGAGACATGGTATATTACATTTTAATAAGAACTGTGATATTTTAGCTGCTATCATACTGAGGTGTACAGTTATACTGATAGAGCAAGAGCATCAAAAGCTTTTCTATCAATGACTGGCACTGGTTAATCTCAGAAATTCCAGCCTGCATGAAATGAAGTATTTGTTTAGCATCATTTAAAATATTTAATTCCAACTTCAACGTTTTGTATTACAATCTAACTGTTGCATTACAAGCCTTATCAAGACACCTAATGCAATTGTTTTCCAAGAAATTTGATTAAATTGATACATTCCTGGAATACTGTAAAAGAGCATGCTCTCATTTTTATTTATTTTTTCTTCAATTTTACATGTTCTAGCTGATTACTTGCTAGAACACTGACTAAATATAGAATAGTTCACTGGGAGAATGAAGGGCAATGGTTAAAAGCAGAGATGAGGAAAAAAAAAAAATCTTCCACTGAAAATAATAATAATAATAATAATAATAATAATAAAAAAACGGATCAAAAGAGATGCATGAGAGAAGCCAAGGAACCATATATAAGGATTTTGGAGCTGTTATTAGTAGAATTTCCTCAAATGCATATTCTACTCCATTTTGTCATAATTTTTCTCTTCTTGTTCAGATCTGGAGATTGAAACAGTTTAGGCATTTATACACAGTGGAAATATGTTCCAAGAGGTGTCTCTGTAATATAAAAGGTTTCTTGCTTATGCTTCAAATACAGTTTTCTAAGTATCTTTCTCTTTTATGCCAAGGGATGCAATATCTGCCCTTCTACGTTCAGTATACACAGTTCAGAAAGCACAATACTATGATATTGATAAATATGAAGAGCCTCCTGTTTATAAGCCACAAATGCAACCTCAATTGTGCAATTGAAGCACCACTGCAATTAACACTGCAGTGCTTGAAGGTTTAGCATGGGTACTTGCCAGATGTTGCTTCTTAATATATTACTGGAGTGTTATTCCTGCTGGCCTGTACATTGGTAATACATCATGTGAGCAATAATCCCGCCGGCCATTACTGTGTTAATGCATCACTTAGTGTCATTCACTTGATTCATTAAAATAGCAGCAACTACCAGGAACACATTAAAAAGCTTTGAAGTCTGTATGTTTTATTCCAAACAACAGCCCGTTTCTTAAAAGAATGATTTGGAGGGAATGGAAGAAAAAGAAAATCTTATGAATAAGACTGGATGAACTATGAACCTAGTCTAATACCTGTTGAATGAATTGTAGTCCTTTCACTGACATTAGTAGACATTGAAATTGGATTACAAGTATTTATTAAAAGATGCCACAATATTATTTTTGTTAGCCTTTGGAAGACACATTAAGTGCTGAGGACTGCTGGAAACTGTGATTCTTTTATTTTTAATGAGATAACAAGAAATTAAGGCTAAAATAGCACAAAAAAAAGTAAGGGGTGCTTCTTTATAAATATGTATGGGTGCATAAACACATTCAGATACACACTTCTATCAATTGCGTCTGGATACCTATGTGAGAAAAATTTTGTATACAAAGCTTGCAAGATTACATTCTAAATTGGCAGAAGCATAATCCTTCTGGATTTTATTTTGTTTTTGTTGAATTTGGGGGGCAAATTTTTATTTTTAATTTTTGTAAAATTATTATAAATTGTATATCTGTATTATCAGTAGGATAATTTGACAAATGAAGACTTTTTAAAAAATCTATTAATCATATCAGAGCAATTCTCTCGAGCATTCAAACGAATGAGGAGTAGATTATTACAGACAGCTGTAGTAAATTTTAGTATGAAATTACATAACAGTACCAGGACTGTAAGAATGTGTTATTTTTTTTCTTGTTTGTTGGATTGCTTTCACACATACATGGTTTTCCTGTTAAGTGGACATAGATTTTGATCTCTGAATCATTTATATTTGTAGCTAATCTTACTGCAAAATCTTGCTTAGAAACTGGCACATATTGGAGGACAGGGGTCTCTGAAGTAACCTGGAGTAAATAGAGTCTCCTTACCTAATGAGTTTAAAACTGGTATAGTAACATACAAATACAGTGTAAACACTGTTTGGATTAAGAAAAAGGGAGTCAATCAGTGCTTGCTAGGGACATTTAAAATATTACTTTCAGAAAAAAAGGAGTTGGATAAGACTGTAATTAAAGTTGAACTCTCAGAAAACTATACAAACTTGCAAAGGTCAAATTGACTTTTACCAGACCAATATGTTTTATTGATAGAATCTTTTAGAGATTTCTTAGGTATAAAATTGATTCAGGATCTTAATGTAGTAGCTTAGAAGAAGCCTTCCCAGGAAGGAACTGTGAAAAGGAAAGTAATGAGACTCTACCAGGGATTGATACATTATAAATCATTATGTCTTAACCATGTCTCAGGCAGTGCTTTCCTAACTTTTGAAAATTGTGATTGACTGAAGAGATAGTTAATGTTCCTGCTGCTGACTGAGCATTTAGGAAGCTCATATATAACCTTAAGAGCGAGATTGCACTTTTAAGGCTCTACTCTGCACTGTGCTGATCTCGAGGGAATTTCGGGGTGAGGCTTTGCCTTGTGGGCTTTGCTTAGACATTAACAGGAATATGGTCCTTGAAACCTTAGGTTGATAGTTGGCATGCTCTCTTTCTCTATTTGTAGACTGATCCATAAAGGGTATCTAAGCTGTCATTTGATCTCCTGCCACCTTTCACTTTCTGAGGAGTGAATTTTACCATCTGGACAAGAATGTGCTGGGACTGCATTTATGCAGAGAGAGAAGAGGATATGGGAAACAGAAGGTCTCTGTGCTCTTTCTGTTCTTGTACATGTACATGTAGGCCGGTGATAGTCTCTCCTTTAACATCAATAATCCAAATAACTGCAATTCTCTCCATGCCCTCACACAGTTTTTCATATGTAAGGGAAGTAATTGTATCTATAAAGCTGTTGGATAAAAATACAAATAAAGAACTAGACTAGTCTGGGCTCAGACTGCATGCATTCACCTGAAATCCTCAGACAGCAAGAGGCTGAATTTGTACAATAATAAACAAGCAAATTGTGTAAGCATTAACTCTGCAGGGAAGAAAACAAATGTGGAGTATATTAATAAATGCTGCTAGGACATACTTTTTGAGATATGTTGTCTTCTTCCTGATAGATGCCAGAACTGCTCAGCTTTTTGTTGTGTATTCTCATGCATATATGAAAGTGAATGAGAATTTTCTCATGAAGTAACAAAATATTTGTATTTATACCTTCCAATATGGGAAACACATTGCCTCCCAAATATTAATACATAATATTAATACATAAGCCTGACAAGTGGTCTTGTTGGTCATGTAGTATAGTTTTTCAAATGACCTGAAGCAGAGAAAGGATGTCCCGGGGGGGGGGGAATAAATAAATAATAATAATAATAATCAAAAGATCAATGAATTTAACCTTTCTCCAAAAGTTTTGTTTAAAGAGCAAACATACAATTAGAAATCCTTCAGATTGCATCAAGAATTAGGAAAATTAAGGGATTAGTCATCACCAATAGTTAATTTATCAAATAAATAAGGTAGGCAAACAGCTTAAAATGATGCCTGCTACTTACCCATAATTTACCCAGTCAGTGAAAGGACTGCACTAAATAATCTCCAATAATGATGAATGTCTGTGAGGTGGTAATTCTGAAATATGCAAATATGAAAATGTGAGGTGTCATTCTTTTTATAAGTATCTTTGATATCTTGATATAAATATGGATATGTAATGAAAATAGTGCATATATTGGTCTAGACTGCTTGTCTCTTCTCTGTTAACAATTTTGTAAGATAATCTCTAAAAAAATTCATTACTCTGGTAGCCTTTTCTCTCTCTAATGGAAGCGTGAGGCAAGACTCAGTTGAGATGAATTGAGTCAAGTGTGTTGAGAGGCTGAGCAAAATTACCCATAACCCAGGAGTCACTTGTTGGTCATTTCTATGTTTCCTAGGAAAATGTGGAAGTGGTGACAAATTGTCTGGCCTTCATGTAGGCTGGAGCAAATATTTAATTTTTAGAATACGGAAAAATTAATTCTTTTGATCTCAGTGTCACTGGTGGTAGCAGATGTCAACAAAGATGTTCCCTGTGGTGAAAAAAAATAAAAAGAAAATAAAAAATCGGTCAAATCATTTTTATCTACCCTCATAATTTCAGTGAAACAGAAGCTGTGCTAGAAAATAAACTTCCTGCGTAGCTAAGGGTGAACAGGGAGGTCTAAAGCGTCTCTGCAGAAAGCGCTCTGAAGCCCTACTTAAGATTTTCCTCTGTCAGTCTTACTGCTGACCTTCTCCCCACCTTTTCATGAGCAACACCAGCTGCCAATACCATATTTCTCTCTGAACACAGCCAGCCCTCTCCCCAGAGATACATCCTCCAGAAGGATGAGTGCAGAATGATGGACCTCTTTGTGACAGGGAGTGGATGACTCCAGATCTGACCATCTGACCTCCTAATTTTGAGACTGGGACACAATTCCTCACTAAATCAAAGGATTTTGTTATTCTTTGTTTGTGGATGATAGGAACGTCATGTTCAGTGGACACAGCCTGTGCTTTGTTAAGCATGTATATGTGTATCATACCATGTTGTTCCTGCTTTACATTTAATACCATATCGAGTATGTAAGTATATGCATATCAATATAAAACCTTCCTGTGTAAATACAATTACATGATTAATGGCTGAAAATTACCTACTGACTAGACAGTGCCTCTCCTATATATTCTAGCTCTGATAATAAATTACTGTTAACATTTTTGCCAAACCAAAATGTGTATTTAAACCAATGAAGCAGCTCCTCTTAGTGTCCTTTTATTTTTAACAACAACAAAAATTATTGCAATATATTCATCAAAATATATTCATATTCTGCCAATGTATTCTAACAAGGCTAACTGCAAACAGGTCTGATTCTACAGACCCTTCGAATAAGTAATCCCATTCAGTTCCTCCTGCATAAATAGTACATACTTGATGTATGACCATCTTCATCGATAGTAGTTTTTATGTGTTTGGTCACATGAAAATATGCAATATGTTTTAACAATAAATAATTATGTTCTACATAAATACAACTGGCTTCTTATTTTTTTTTTCCCTTCTGGGATGAAAAGAATCTTTTGTACCTCATTAAAACGCAGAAAAGACAATCAATCATTTTTCTCTTTAAAATCAGTGGCTCTACTTCTTTTGTCAAAGTCTCAATTTTATTTCTAGTTCTTAGAACCTGAAGCCAGACAGCCATGGTTCAGTATGAACAGTATGTTAGAAACTATTAATTCTTTTTGCCTTATTTTTTTAATTAGCCATTTAACTTATGGCTAAGCATATTTTAAGGAAAAACGATCTATGGATAACAAGAATGTGATGATTCCTTATCTGAAAAAAAAAAAATCTAATTGGTTGGTAATAAATCTTTAATTTCTTACATGTTTATTTAATGTGAATTAATGGTTTATGTCTTATTGAGCTTCACAGACTATTAAAATAAATTTAGTTATAGAAAAACAAGGACTCTACACGTTTCTTTTAAACTAGTATATAAGTTAGAGTAATAGATTCAAGACTGTGTGTTTGTAGGATAAGAGAAATAAGTCAATGAGTTTTCTTAAATAGATTCTTATGCACTGTTACATTGCAGAGCCTATTGAGACACTATACCATATATATCATAAAAAGAATATGATGTCTGTAGTATTTATATAGTATGTTTAGTATTCTACAATTCAGTGTGCATATATGATAAGCTAAGAATACTGGTCTGTACAACAAGGTAAAACATTTTACTGAGATTCAGTTTATAAAATCCAAGGGGATACTAATGAATTAACATTTTAAATGAACCCATAAATTGGTTTAGCAAAAATGCGATGGTAATTTATTACCAAAGGTAGACTGTACACAGGATGCACAGTCATAAGGGTAAATAATTCTGTGCTTTCAATCACACAATATTACTTAAACAGCAGGGTTAAACAATAATGTTTGTTATGATTATGTTTTCATTAACCACCCACTGATAGCCCCAGGTGGGTTTTTTACAAAATCTGAGTCACTACTATCTGCAGAGATCCATTGACAAGTGACTAAACGTTTACTTTAGGTATGCCATAAGTACCCATTTTCCCCTGGCAACCATGACCTCTTCATTCTGATGATGTTCTCAATATTTTAATACTCCAGATTTGCACAATCCCGAGTTTTTGTAGAGACGCTTTATAATGGAAAAATCATGGTGATTTACTTGGTGAGTAAATATTAACCAGAACAGCAAGCTACCTAACAAACCTCTAACTTCATGGTTGTTGGTACTAATTTTAAACCTATTCCACATCATAATAACAGAAAAAGGCTTCTGTAGAACTCAGATTTGAGATTTGCATACTAGCCATTTTACATGCAAAAGAACTGTGAATTCAAAGGACTTTAGCACATGCTTTGCAGCATCACTGCCAAAACCCCCAAAACTGTGGATATTTGCTTTTGCAAATTTATGATTTGTGACTCCTTTCTCTTAAGGGCTTAGAATTTCTGAGTTTAAATTAGTTTTGTGTGCAGATGGGTCTCCATACACTCCTGGTATTGTGTGATCATCACGGTTCACCCAACAGTTCCGCCAGCAAATTTTAAGACTGAAATGCTATATCTGCATAAGCAGGGAGACCTGCTTATGAAAAATCTTGTTTCTCTGAGGTCATCTTCTCCTGAACTCCAAGAAAAAAAATAAATATTAACTTATTTTAAAATATATTACATGCACAGAGTTAAATAGATAATTATCATTTTTTTCATGTGAAGGATAACGTAATAAACCAAATTATGCTTATCAAATAACGTACATTTTCAAAGGCAATACTGGAGCCTTTTTTTTTTTTTTTTTTTTTTTTTTTTTTAAGCAGTAATATATCTTATGCTTACTGCACTGCAAGGTTGAAGGTCAGTCAGTTTATTAACCCCAAATGACTTTGTAACCATAAAGCATATTAGAATTATTAATTAATATTGCTATATTATAGTGTGCTCAGTCGTCTTATGTGTTTCTAACCTTTGTCATTCCTACTCCTCTGCAGCCCAGTGAGGCTCTTTATGGTAGTTTACAAACCCACATCCCAATAAATAATTAACAATTACTCAATTTGATTTGCTTTTAAAGAGATGACTTTGGGAATGAGTGTGTTGTAAATAGGAATTTCTACATTTATTTTTTGACTTTAACATGGACTTACCAACTGCCTTCTTTCCTTTTGTTCATCTGTACAGTACAGATGGTAACAGGCCCATTTTTCAGAGTTGTTTCAATGGCCAATTAATTACAGTCCCTTGACTATAAACTGCTCTATCATTAGTCCCTGGATAAATACTTCACCAGCTGAGTAAATTACCTGGCATTCTCAGAAGTAGGTGACAGTGGCATCAAAATATTATCTGTAAGAATTATAGTATTTTATCAATTGTCATGCCACTGAAACTGTGCATAAATTCTTCCACTGAGGAAAATTACAGGCATATCAGTCAGTGATCCCATAAAATTGAAATGTGCTACAACTGTCAGAGGATAGCTAAGAACCAATGAATCACTAACAAGTTAAGCTAAAGAATTTGTAGTATGCATTGATAGCATTTAAGTCATCTTTCTTAAGCTATGGAGTGTATTCAGGCCTCACCTCTAGTGAGTGGAAAAGTAGTTTTGGTAGGATTTTTTGGACTATACGTAGTTTTCATATTTTTAATTCTACCTGTTCCACACCATACTATTTATGTTGTTTGATACCTACGACTGGGGAGATACTTTGATAACAAAGTCTAGTAACTTGATACTATTGTTTTACCTTTCATATCGCATCATTTGTTCACATTGCTGCTGATAAAAATATAATTGACAGAAGTTTCACTTTTATGCCTGAGTTTTCTCACATAAGTTATTTAGGCCTGGTAAGCGTTGGTTAATGTTCTGTGGATTACTGCTGTAGTTCATTACTAAGGAAAGTGGTTTGTCATTCCTCCGTTGAACACTTTGTCCTAACAAACTATGGTATCTAAATAGTATTTTAGTGACTCTCAGCTGTATGAGCCAGGGCTCTTCATCAGGAAGAGGCCCGATAGGATTTGCTCCTTTGCTCTTCTTCTGTAAAGGTAACTTGCCAAAAGCTCAGTATTTAAAGTTGCCCTTAGCTAAAATTCCAAGACTATACAAGAGATTAAAATACCTTGGGAAATTCTAGATGACATAGATGAAGCAAATTAAAAAATAAAAATAGAAAATAAACCTCAGCCTTGTCCAAAATTGTTCCAGTCTTATTGAACTGTCTGGCAGCTTGGGCTGGGAGAAGGTGTTGCTGAATTACTCATACTCCAGACAGTTTTCCCCATGACTTGAGGAATGATTCTTCCTTTTCATCCCTTTTAAAGGTTGGCTTTATTTCTGTTCCTTGAGATACACGAGCTCTTCACTTTCCTTTTGAAGACTGATTCATCCTCATACCTTAAGTCACAAGAGAGACAGCTTTTCTCCTTGCTTTCTAAATACATTTTTTCTCCCCCAAAACAAACATATACAGCAAATAAATAAATGAAATAAATTGTTGTCATTTATCTTTTAGATGTAAGTGTAGACTGTCATCGTGAACATCTTTCTTTCCTGGTCTTGATTTGGAGAGCAAGTATTTTCAGGTTTACCAAAGAAAAGTAGTATGTTTGTTTTCAGGAGTTGCTTAAGTATTTATGCTGTGTTTTTGTTATAATCTGGTTTCACATTTTTATTTCGGATTTCATCATTCTCTAGGTGTAATGACTTCTATTGTTACTTATCTGTTTATTGTTTAAATTAAAAATAATAATTTTAAATTATTTTTTAAATTAAAAATAATACTATTCCTATTATTTTAATTGTTTTCCTTTCCTATTTTTACCTTTACTGTGTTGGATCCTTGACCAAAATTACTCTTTTTTTATAATGAGAACATTTTGGGACATCCACATTTTGATAAATTGCCAGTCATATATTTATTTTTTTTTTAATTATGTTTATCCCTGTTGTCAATCTTGCCTCTAATTTTCCTTTGTTTTCTCTCATCAGAGGTTTCTACCATGCAGTCAGATTTAGAGCAGCTCACATTTCTTTTAATTCTCATATCTTATTATCTGAAATATCCTGTTTGAAATATTTGGGCTTCCTGAAGCCCAAGTGTGGGTTTTTTCCTCATAAGCATACTGGAGTTTTCTATGCAATTAGTTACCGCTTCACCTTACCAACAGTCACCATATTTCAGTGATGTTGTGTTTAAGAGAGCAGCTTTTTTGGTGTTGTTTGCAGAAGAATTGTAACGTCATCTGAGTAACTACAAAAATAACTTTCTGATTTGTTGTCCTTAATGACAGTTTCTAATAATTCGTGTATTTGTTACACTCTTATTTCTTTTTAAATTTCAAATTGATCTAGGAACTTTAAAGTAATATTAGAACAGCCACTACTACTAAATTTCTGTGCTTGTCGTGTTGCCTTGCATAGTTGAATGAAGAGGGGTTGTATAATACAGCAGATAATCTTTATGTGGTCTAACTGAGGTCAGTAATTAATCTTTAATTTTAATTTTGTCACTATTGCCATGGCATTTAAATTGTGCAACCTGAAGTCTTAATAAAAGTCAGTAAAAAAAACAACCAACCAAACAACAACAACAAAAAAAACACTACATTTTAATGATACACACTAAAGTAATGCTATTGATTAGATTATTTGCTAATTAGCTTTTGCAATTTCTATTGGGTATATTTCACAAAAGAGACACAGTTACAAATAGAATTGCTTTTAAGATGCTTCTCATGGCTAAATTAATACAAGCTCAAGACAGAACAAAAGTTTTTGAAAAATTATTTTATCCACTTGCAGGAGCACAAAACCAATTGTTTTTTGCTAAAAACAGGGGATTTATTATCACTAGAAATTTCCCTTCTCTTTTTCTGCAATTTGCTTTTTACCGTGTTCCTAATAATGACACCAATGCTGCGTAAGAAGCAGTATGATGTGGTATGGTTTTTACAACAGCTTAGCAGCGGCTGAATTGAAGCTCTCTGAAGGATTTTCATGCTTAAGTCTACAGCCTGTAAACCTTACCTGATTTTACCTTAAGTACCACATGTTACCTTGACTTAGATTCAGACTGAATTTAGCTTTTCTAGAAAATAATTTTTTATGTCATTCTAACTGTGACCGTGGATATCTCCCCAGTTGAGAGATGTTATTCTGTAGCATGAGGTGCAGGTAATACTTAAGCAATTCTGGAAAAACCAGTTGAAGGAAAATGAGATCCTGTAAGAACAGAGGCATATGCCCGCAAGTATGATTTTCAGTGGTAAAGCTAAATACTTTTATTAGTATAATATCAATTCTTATAACAATCTGAAAACTTCAAAGTTAGAAGATAATTTTTTAAAATAGCTAAGAAGTTGCTTACTGACAGAGCTGATGTTGTTCTGAGTCACTGATACAAGAAACCAAGAAGCACATCTCAAGCGTGTGAGGACATGTGTATATATATATATGTTGCCCTACTTTGCTGCTTTTATCCTCACCCAATTGCTAGGCGAATAACTTCAATGTGATGTGCAGTCCTCTGTTCTTAATTCAGTATGCTCCAGTCATGGCTTTCAGATTTCTTCGCTAGCAAAGGCATTGACCCAGTAATTCTTTCCCAAGAGAAAGTGATGTTCATATGCTAGCTCTCTCACACACTGGATCTTAGCTGGAAAAGAGACAGAAAATGTCTCCCCTAAGAGCTTCTCTTTTGTTACCTAGTGTACAAAAGTGTAGAATAACCAACTGGTGGAAAGTAATATAAGTAAATATAAATTAAGTAATATATTCTTAATATAAGCATTAAGAATAACCAGGTAACCGAGAACAAGGAATGGCCACCTCATAACAAGTAACAGTCCAGATTTGTAAAACCCTTTGAGTTTACACCTGAGGTTTTTGCTATGTAAATACGTGAAGAGGGAGGTTTATTACTATTTTTTGCCCTGTTAATATTTTATATATATTATTTGTATATAGAATGTATATATTTTCACATTTGAATACAGTGCACACCATATATAATCATAAATTATATCCATATTGGATTTTTTTTTGGTATTTTTAATTCATTAATCACAAGTCTCCTTGTAAAGATTTTAATTCTGTCTTATTTCCTAGATCAGAGTTGCTACAAGTGAGGCAGTTTTTACACTCAAATAGAAGGGATTAGCCCTTACCATACTAATTAGAAGACCAGCTGTTCACAGTATCCTTTGATTTTCCAAGTGGATTGATCAGGTACTAGTTAGAATTGCAACAATATAAAAGCTGTAAAAAGATAAATGATATTAAGTATTTCTAAATGAAATTGCAGTTAGCTGTGAATTTTTAAACTGAAATTTTATCAAAGTTAAAAATAGAAAATATTATTTCTTCTTTTGATTTTTCATACCAGAAGTTTCATACAGATAGGTATTTCTAATTCTGAGCAAAATCAAATTTTGAAATGTTAAAATGTGTAGAAAAATTGAAATACTGAGTTTTAACTAATTCAGATCTTGGGTTCCCATCCCCCAAACTGTGAACAATTGAGGAAATTGATGTGAGAAAAGCGTTTGCTTATTCTTCCTTTCACTTAGATCTATTTTATTTTCAAGACATTTGCTTTTGACATCCTAATGATTCACAGGATGAAATCAAGCCTTCTGGGTTTGGGGAAAAAAAAAAAAAAAAAAGACAAAGAACAGGTGAAAAGGACAAAAGGTATATTCATGCCTAAAAAAATGGGGTTTGAATATTAGTGTGATTTTTAAACATTAATGTAATAGTTCCTGACCCTGTGGGGGCAAAATGAGGGGCACCATTATTGCATCTCTTTTATATTTTGGTTTTGCTTTGCTTGTGGATGATGGTTCTCAAATGCTTTACTGTTGTGTGCCATCTTGGTCTTCTGGCCAACTTCTGGACGAGTGATAGAGGAACAACACTAGGCTGGATCAGGACATGTTTTTGATGTTCTCAGCTTCATGGTGCATCATGTGAAGGAAGAGTCACCTTCCCTACTCTTCCATTTTCTGAAATGGAACCAAGAAAGATGATTAAGAAGATGATTAAGTGTTTTGCTGAATCAGTGTCCTCTTTGAGAAAAAGAGGAGAGAATGTGTGTGAGCGTTTGGCAAGCATGAGAAACAGAGAGAATTAAAAAAAAAAAAAAAAAAAAAAAAAAATGTTTCTCACCAAACTCTGCCTTGACTGTATTAACATAAAGTCTTTTATGCTTGTGTTCTACACTGCTATAAAGTACTAACACCCACCTATATACTGTCCCTTGACCTGCACATTTGTGACTCTTCTTCTAAATAAAGCTTACCACTCTTTGGGTAAATTGCCAATGAATCTAAATCTTTCCATGTGAGAAACTTTTTCCTTCTAACTCTTTTATAGCTTAGTATAATACATGCTGAACTGTAACAGTTTATCAAAGAGCAAACATGTCATGAGGTCGTATATTGATTGACAGACAGGAGTTAGGTTAATTTACTGTAACCTTCCTTAAAAAGTTTTGCTGGGTAACTAAAAGCCATTATCGCGCAACTGACCTTTGCCAACAAAATATTAATCTTTCACCAGCTCTGTTTTGTTAGTACATGTATATCAAACCAACTGTTCTCAGAAATGTCAGCAATCTAAAATAAGCATGCAACATGCTGCACATCAGAAACACTACCAAGTGACAAGAGGAGTGTCTTACTGAAGATGCAGAAAACCAAAAGATTGAGGAAGCTTCCATATGGAGGCAAATTTAATGAGCATCTATAGAGTTTTCCCTCTGCATTTACCAGTTTATTATTCCCAGGTATCTGGTTAATTAAATAGTTATTGCATAAAATCAATAATTAGTTACTACCAAGACAGATGAGGTATTTCAACATGAGTTATAGTTTTTATAGGATGGTTTTACTAAGCATCCCACGTTCCAGCAGAATAAATTAAAAGGGAAATTAAGATGTGTGTTTTGAGCAAAACCAGTGTGGTTCTGTTTGTTTGTATCTTTGCCTTCTTTGTTTCTTTGCGTTTTTTTTTTTTTGTTTTGGTTTTGGTTTAAAAAAACAAACAAACAAACAAACAAAAAACACTTTTTGCTAAACTCATGGATGGGCTATTGAGGTTTTGGCTATGGGGTATCGTTTTCAATACATTTCTTCAGCCTTTTTGCTTCATTCATGTGTCCTCCATGTACTGAAGTCTCTTAGGACCAGTAGAGGATATTCCTCTGTAGAGCTCAGAAGCTGTGAAAGAGGATAAATATTCCTATAAAGGTAATGAAGTTTTTGTTGCGAGGATGGGTTTGATTTGTGCATCATCTGACATTGTCTCTTTCCAGGCTAATTTGTAAAATTTGTCTTTCCATTCCAGCTTTTCTCCAATTGGTCTCTATTATATTTACAGTTGTTTTTAAAACAAACAGTAACTATCTGTATGAGTCCAAGAACCGCCTGCATATTAAACCTCTCTGAAATACATGATGAAAAAAACATATCAGAAATGATTTAATTGTTGAAGGGAATCTTCCCAACGTATAACTAACAGTCCTTATAATTGGCTTAATTCAACCCTCAGAAGAGTATGAAATGGTTATCTATTGTGGGAAAAATAACAAAGTCCCAGGATTAAAATTTTTCTTACCAGGAAAAAAAAATCTGCAGATTAATATATATATATATATATGTATATACATATACATATATATATATATATATATATAAGGGTCTTTAATTCAGAAACACATTTGTTTTAATGGCTAGTTTACAAATACGGTTAACTTCCTTTGCTGCGCAAATGCATAACAACTAACATCAGCTTGGCAGGTAGAAACTACACACCACCTTGCATGGTTCAGATAGAAATTTGGCTCTTGATGTCTATAAGCCATTATTACTCATGAATCACTTACCTCCATAAAATAAATAAATATGTAAAAGGTGTCTTGCATACAAACTTAAGACATTGCTGCCAGCTATGCAGAGTGTTGTCTGAAGGAAAAAGACTGTTTAAAATCATGAAATATACAGTTATTAGGAACATCTTGACATCAAGACCAGTAGAGAGAGAACTTTTGATCCAGGATCAGCAGACTAGATTTAAAACTGCATTAAACTTCTATTGTAACATATCCATATTGGAATATATCAAATAGAATGCTCTATGAGTCACTTCAGAAAAGCCAGAATGTATGAAAATGTCATGACTTGCTATTATTTCAAATTTACAAGAAGCTGTTCTGGAAGTGACACTGTGTTCTTTTTGTTGCAGGATTTCATGCTTTTTATTTGTTTGTTTGTTTGTTTTGAGTGTGTTTTCCTTTTTATTTTTCTTCCACATTTGTGTTACTTCTATTTATGAAAAAAAAAAAAAAAAAAAAAGGATGTGCAGGCAAAGGGGTTATTTCTTCCTTCCAGGAGCACTTGCTGTAGCAAAGGCTGTACAGATCACACTACAGGGCAGGGGCACTGCCATGAGAAAACAGGGAACTGCAGAGGAGGTGAAAAGATTTTCCTGAGGGGAACCAGATGAAACTGCACAAAGTTTGCTTTTGTTCTTAGTCTTTGAGTGGAGCAAAATGAAGCCTGCAAATGAAAGCCTGCAAGCTCACAATAGATAGGGAAGATTGGTGTATGAAACCCTTTCATTCTTTTTGATATCTCTGGTTGCTCTTGTGTTTTTATTATAATAAAAAGCTAAAGGGTTTCTTTTTTTAAGTTAAAGACTTAGGATACTGCTTCGTCTTTGGTGTACTAATGATGGAAGTTCAAGATAGTTTCACCTCAAAACTCTGGCCAATTTGGGGTCTTGTCACCAGTGAATACAAAGTCATGCTACACAGTGGCCACAAAGCAAGCTTTTTTCTGTAAAAGAGCTATCTGGAAAGTTAAGAGGAACGGTTTGAAATATTATCCTTGAAAGCATGTTTTCACTGAAAGATAAAACAGATCTGATTATTAATTAATAAGTGTAGCCGATATGTGAAGAAAGTGAAAATAGTTCCAGTGCTTATACATCTAGCTGCACTTTTCATTCCAGTGAGCTACTTCTCATCGTAGTGTCTCATCATTCTTACACTTCTGGAATGAAAGGGATTGAAACTAAAAAAGTAAAGCAACATTTGGGGAAAAAGTTTTGTAAGTAGGTGAGCAAGAATGCTAAGCTTCATTTAAAAAAATTATTTCATAGCACTTCCACCTGAGTCTGGGGAGAACAGGAATGCCTATTACAAAGGCTGGATAGAGCACACCCCAGAAAAACAAAAACCTTGGACAAAACTGAAGGCAAAGAAAGATGATAATGAATTTCCATAGGTAGTTCCACTCCCCCATTCCTTACTTATTTAAAGAAAACCAAATGAAATTACAAAACGATACTAAATTTGCTCTAGGATTCCAACACTGAGTTGGCAGTGTACATATATATAAATATATTATATATACATATATAATATATATATGTATATATATATATTTCCCTCGGTGCATTTATTGCTGTCAGAAAAGTGCAAGCCTTGTGCTGGTGAAAAGCTATGGTTGGATTTCAAACTTGGTGATTTCTACCTGGGCAACCTTAATCATACTTTCACGTGTTTTATTTTATTTTTGGAACAAAATAAGATGCTTAAAAATATAAATGAACAGACAACAATGAGCTAATGTTTCTTTAGATTTAAACCAAATTAACTGTCTAAGAACTCCAAGGGTAGATTGGATGGTCTGTGTGTCTCTCCTCTGAGAAGCAGATGAACTTTGTCTTTTGGTAGTCCAATGCTTTGTATAAGGGGAAAACACTGGAAATGCTCCAAACATCCCAATGAAAGGACTTCAGTGGCATGTTGCATGTCCTGTGCATCCTTCCTCCATTTTTTTTTTTTCTTTCTTCAGGATACCCCTACATTTCCTCTTATTTCTGTCATTTAATCCTCATACCTATCAGGATTAATCACCTTCTTAATCACTTTCACCTTCTCCTCTTTATTCCCTATGTGAGGACTTGGGAATTGCAAAAGCATTGTAGGGAAAAAAAATATATTGTACAACATTGAAGAGATTTCTCAGTTTTTGAAGAGCTAGTTTCTTAGTAGAGTTGATCATCTTAAATTGAACACTATGTGAGGACAAATCCAAGATGTATTTAATTTATTTTAGTATATTACATGATGGAAAATTTTGCAACTGTCTGTGTTAGTGTGTTAATGTAAAGATGGATTTATTTAATGAGTTAAATTCATCTAAACATTTTGTATCCTGTTTGTTCTAACATAATTACTATGATAATTTTTGTATGCTTTGCATATTAATCTGAGTACATCCTAAGATGCTAATGACCGTTGTGTCAGCTTTTTATTAAACAGGAAATAAACATGCAAAATCCTGCTACAGTAGCTAATTAGTTTGCTATGCATATCAAAGAAGGTGAGATTGTTTCCTTGTTTTATAATTGAATGTATTTGTATTATTTGCCAAGTTACCATTTCTTGAATAGAGCTCATGACTGGTTGGGGAAAAGAGAGAGAGTGTGTTTGTTCGTTTGTTTGTTTGTTTGTTTTTGGAAAGACTAGCATCTTTATAATATATTATATTAATATGTTACAGTAATAATCATTGATATCTTGTTAATACTGGGAAATGTTGTTCAGAGTCTTTCTGTTTACTTTGGACTGTGGTCCTACATCTTACTTTGTTCCAGTTGATGGTTTTCTGATGCGTATACTCATTTTTTTCTAAGTCAAAATGTTTTTTTGAAGACACACTTTGCCCTTGTCCACTCTTTGTACCCTGCTGTTGCCCTGAGATCACCTCTCAATCCACTTACAAACCTGTGAAAGCTTTAAGCTTTATTGTCTTTTAAGCCTTGACATCCTGCAGTTCAAAATCAATTTACTGTCACTAGATAGAGTTGATAAAATACTACATTTAGTTATTGATGACATCTTATCATTATGTTAGGTGAAATGAAAGACTGATTCACTGCTGTATGTCAGATATTGCACAAAAGTTAAGTGACTGGCAGACACTTTACCTGGATCTGAGATATTATCAATTGCCCTCATCTTTTTGGTTATACAGGGCAATGGCTGTAAATTTAAAAATCCTCCAAAGGATGATCAGAAACAACCACAGAATACTTTAAGTGATACATGAATAATCCTAAAGGTGGGATGAGGGGGAGGTAATGAGCTCATTTGGGTGGAAATAAGCTTATTACTATGTCAGTTTGTGACAGTCTCTGACACAATACTTGCCAACAAATAATTTCTGGCTACCCACCTGCAGCCAATAGACTTTAAACAAAGCCCCACTCTAAACGTGACAGCCATTTTCACCTGCATCCATAACTACACATAGTAGTAACCAGGAACAAGCAAAATCTATAGCAGTGCATTAAAATAAATAAATAAATAAATAAATTTCCTAAAATATGTAAAACCTGAGTGGGATTTTTATAAGAAGGAATGCAGGATGGAATGAAATTGAAGAAGCTGGGGGAGAACAAGAGCTGAAATGCAGTGAAAGAAAAAAAAATAAAGGGAAAGACAGTACAAAATTGAAGCAGTCCACAGCAGTGAGATCAATACTGAAAGCTGTGATTCATTCAAAAACATTCATGATAATAGCATGTGAAAGTTATTGTTTTGTTCACAGATCACAAAATCCTCAGGAGAGCGACTTAACTATGACCACTGTACTCTGATTACGTCTATGTGTATTTTCAGCAACACTAATAGCATGAGAATATCAAAGTTCAAGTCCTGCATTTTAATATATGTAGCCACATACTTACAAATTAATTCAAGCAAAGTCCATTTTCATAATTCATACAGATGATTTGGTTCTCTGGTATTCAGGACACTGGGAACCTGTGCTGCATTTCTATCCAGGGTCAAAAGTGTTTATCATAGTAAATCCAGCAGCATTCATTCATCTGTCAGATTAATTTTGTCATGATCAAACAAAGCCATGAGCACTACCTCTATCTGAAAATTTTCCAATATCAAAATATGTCAGTATATAGCATTTTCTACTGTTTTCCAGCAGTGACACATAGATAAAAATTAAATAAAATTATTCAAACAGCTGACACAAGAGTGTACTAGTGAGGACTATCAAATCAGACTTCTAAGAAACCTCAGAGAGTAATGATCATGAAAGAAAGAATGAAAGCAAGACTGAAGACACCAAACAGCTTGATCAATCACTGTTTTTTACAGATTGCTTACCATCAATCATTAGATCTCATCACGGATTCATAAGCTGCAGCAGAGACCTTACCTTCGTTACATTTTGTTAAATATAGTTTCTTGTCGTTCCATGGACATCAAACTCAAGGGCAGTAAATGTTACCCAGTTAAACTGAATAAGTTTAATGTTTTCGTAACACATTACATATCAGTTGAATCATCAATTTTCACCTGTTATTAACAGCATTTACATTACCGTCTGCTTCCAGGATCACGAAAGGTGTTTTGTCCTATACATGGTAATTTCATTCTCATCTCTAACAACTAATGAAAAGCAGAAAAAACAAACAAAAATTGCTATTTGTTTAAAAGTTTTTTGTTCTTGCTTTGCTTATCATATGTTCTTAGTATGTGCAAAATCTCTGTTGACCCCAACAGTTATTTAACCATATGCTAAATGGAATTTAGAGTGTGAAATTATTTCTGGATTTTGGCTGTTCAGTGAGCCTATATTATTAGAATAAATAGCTACATCCATCGGTTCATAGGTCCCAAAACATGAGCTGGTGTCTGCAAATGTGGCTCAGTAAATATAAGGTTTCTCTATCATCAGCTATGAGAAAATAATCCTCAAAGGAATAGAAACTAATGTTTTCCAGTGGATCTTTGCAGCTCATTGAGTTGAATGGCAGAGACTGTCCACTGGAGAAAGCAAACCAAAAAAATAAATAAATAAAAAATCAGCCCAAAAATGATGTATATAAAATAATCATAAATATGATTATTCTTTTTCCATGTCCCCTTTAAAGGTATCATGTACAGTTAAATTAAGAGTAATATTACATTGTCATAGACTCAAAATGATTAAGAAAGAATATGCTTGTTGAATTTAAAAACTTACTGGTGCTTTTGATTATGAGAATAACATGATAGCGATATAATAAAACACTAGTGCCCTGTACCAGAACCTCCTGTTGTTAATTCTTTCTTTCCATTCATCACCAATCCCCACTGGAGTTATAGGCCAATTAGTGGAAGCAATAACAGATATATGAATTTTTGACTGTATTGGATGCTTCAAATTAAAAATAATAATAATAATAAACTGTGGCAGAAATATACATAAAAGGCTATGGGGAAATTATGGTAACTGTTCAGATTACATTGTATATTAAGTGTACGGTGAAAATATCTAGCAACTCTCAAGGTCAATAGCTTCATTATTTAGAAGTGCCATCCTTTATGCTTGGGTAGTGCTGAGGAATTTCTCAGTGGAGTCATTGGAAATTTTTCCATTGATGTTATAGGAGGTCAATGGAGTCAATGTTATTTAGTGTCAACAACTGGAATCTAGTGCTTATCAAATGTAATCTTTAGGAAAATACCAGTTTATGGGCTGGGATTTTGCAAGCATAAGTAATCATGGAACAAACTACTGCTCCTGGGACATAAATGCAGTCATCAGCATTCTGTACCCTTCTCTGTGTCTATGCTCTGCATTGAGCATAAAGGATTATGATTCTCTTTCTTTCTCTCCCTCTCCCTCTTAAAATATTCTGGTTTGAAAAGACTTTTTTTTTTCCTTTTCTTTTCCTGATATTTTCAGTGGCACTCTATTGATTCACAGAGGCATGAATACTGTTTTTTCACCTAATAGACAATGTGGGAAAGCTTAACTTAAAGCACCTTAATTTTAGCATGCACGCATAGGTGTTCTTCAATAGGATTGTGAGAGGAACAGCACTTAAATTAGAGAAAAATCAAGTTAAAAAATTCTGTCGCGTGTCATAATTTACAGTGTAAAGTTGAAGGGAACTAACCAGTATCCAAAGTTCTCAATGTTTATATTTTTTTCTCATTCTCCACCTTTTTACTCTACAGACATTTACAGCTCTGAAGATAAGTACCTCTTAGAAAGATTTAACAGTATTATTATAGCCTCATTATTTATTTAAATCATTAACTTATGCTTTATGTAAATATTTTTATTGTTGCTTTTCACTTTGCAAATATATTTTGAATTTTCTTGCCTAAAATCTAAGCTCAAGCACATCTGCAGTCTGTAAAGGCATGTGCAAGAGAACATAGACAATTTTAATGAATGGTGCATGCTAACATACTGGAGAAACTCATGTAGCTTGCTGTAGATACTGCTCACTGACACAAACACATATGTTTATGTTCTTACATTTTCATTTGCTGAAATGGATAGTAAAGTGAAATATTTGTTATAGGTGCAGCTCTGGTCATGATACAGGAAGCCGATTCATATTGAAGACCCACGGAAATCAGTAATGGGTCATCGGGATCCACCTGTTATGGTAATTGATTGCCAAATCTGAGATTGAAAACTGAAAGTAAAAAAAAGTATTTAAAGGTAGGTCTTTCTTTTAAGCTTTAATATATTTACTTATTACATTGCAGAGAGAAATTACTTCTTTGCATGTGACACATTCAGATTAACTGAATTTTGAGTATCATCTTGTACGTTTTTTCACCAATTTGTTTTGTGACTCAGCAGAATCTGCCTAGACTGGGAGCCAGACTCATACATCAGTTGTTTTAAACATATCATACAAATAAATAAATAAATAAATAAATAAATCTCCAACACTGAAATCTCTGGGAAAACGGTAGAGGGGAGTAGTTATATATTTTTATTTACTATATGTGGTAGTTTTTATACATTAACAAGTAGAAAAGGTTTTGTTTTTGTTTCTATTTTTGTCTTCTTCATTTCTTGGGTTTCTTAATTTAAAATACCAACATAATCCAAAAACTGTCAGATTTTTTAGCTATTACCTATATTCTCTTCCACATGTAATATAGAGGGTTTTTTCCCTGCAATTCATTTTTTTTAATACTTCTATGCTAAACACTGTTATTAATGTTAAACAGAAAATGAACAATTAATAATGACTATGATTAATTTAACTTTTGCAGTACATTGTTTAAAACAAACTCATTAATTTAGGAGGACTTGGCCCCAGACACAATTATGAAAGATGTGCTACTGACTTTAGTAAAAGCCAAGACACTCAACAAATCACAGGAGTTCTTGGCATATGTCTGGACACACATTCTAGCAATAAAACACAAGAAAACCTATCTGGACTTAGACTTTTTTGCTTTCAGTCAGCGGATGGTTTTGGCACTTAATTCTGCTGGTCCTATCCTCATGTCATTCCAAACAAGAATTAAGCACTAATTGTATCCTCCAGCATGGCCAGCAATGGTCAATCTTAATAACTGAAGTGATGATAAAGATGTTACTTTTTTTTTTCTTTTTTTTTTTTTTTTTTTCCTTGAAGAGTGCTAAATTCATTGAATGGATTTAACCATGTAAAAATCACCTAGATGGTAAAGCTAAAGTCAAAAGTTGAAAAAAGGCTCTCTGGCCTCCGCCAAATTATTACATCTCCAGCTGAAAATAAAGGAAGAACACAAAACAGAGAGAGAAGCTAAATATATCATTATGGTCCTCTTTCATTTACAGTTTTCTTAAAACTTGGACTGAACCTTGCAAAGCACTTTAATACACCCTAAATATAACGCAGAGGGTGCTGTAAATGCCATATTAAATTTTCCTTTCATAGGCTGGAGCTAGAGTGGATAAAAGTAGGAAATCTCAAACCTTCTTTTATCATGTTATACATTCCCCTTAGCTGTGTTTCTGTATACTGTGAGGGAAAAAAAGAAAGAAAAAAAGAAAAAAAAAAAAAGATACTTCTAATTTTTTATTAGCTTTTCTTTTTTAGAAAAAAAAAAGAATCAAAATAAAAACTCACTGTAAAGTGAGTTTAACATCCTAACTTGGAGTAAATATTTGTAAGTAACAACAGTAGAAAGTATGAGCGGCTGAAGTTAGAATATCTGCATCCTTCATCTTTGCTTAAGGTTAGCCTGTTACATTTACTATTCTGTAATATACCAAATATAAAACTTTTTATTATACTTCTATTGAAATTTCTGGATGTCCTCATAAAAGTCTAAATGTTAAAGGAACAATATTAATAAGTCATCTAGTTCTTTTTGCGTTCACACATATTTCTTGGCAGTAAAAGAATATTACATTGCACCAGCTGTGCAGAACAGAATTTTGATTCTTGCTCTGGGTCAGTTAAAATGTGCATATAACAAAATATGAGTCTGGCATCTGATGCTAGAATTTAAGTCTTATTTTATGCTGAATAGACTTTGAAGTTTTTTGTTTGTTTTTTAATCTATGACCCTCATTTAGCGAACACAGGAAGACTTCAAATAAAAAGCTGGTCATTTGAGTCTCTCTTTCAACTGAATTATATGAAATTATACAGTAATAATATATTCAGATGAACTAATATTATATAGTTAATGTTACTAATATAAAACTTGGTTCATCTGTATTTGTCCAATTTCACAGCATGGCTTCCTCACTGGTGAGCTTGCTATTGCTTTTGGGGAGTGTTTTTTTTTTATTATTTTTATTTTTATTTTTATTTTTTGTGAATTCATAACTAATCTCAACAATTGAGTCTACATTTCAGACTTTCATTTCACGTGGCTTTTTTATTGTACACGGTAAATATTTGACTTATAAAAAGTATGTCCCTTTTATCAACCTTAAAATGAAATGGTATTTTAAGTGTATATCCTTCAAAGGGGAAGTTTCCTATGAGTAAAGCTTCCTTTTACTAAGTTTCATCATTTCAATGATTCTGTCCAAATTGTTGTCCCTAAAATTCCTCATAGAGACTTCAATTCAGCTAAGCATGTATGAGCAATCCCAGCGATCACACTTACACTCAGAGAACCTTTAGTCATATATTTCAGCAGATTGAAACCAGTGTTGATTTTCTCTAAGTGCTTTGCTGAATCAGGGTTGTAATATCTTAAAATTGCTCAAATCCTTGCTCTCTATGAATGTGATTTCCCTGAATCTAAAATATAACTTTTATTTGCTAGGTCAAATATTCATACATAAAATCAATTCAGGTGCTTGATGTTCAGAATGTTCTTCTAGATTTGGTCTGGGGGTGTCTGTCATCTAATGTGCCCTGCTTTCTCAGTATTAAATAATCTGATTTTTTTAACCAGTTGCTACTGAAAGTAGGTAAAAGATGTAACCATTCATATGGTCTTAAATTATTTTCACATCTTAACAAGGGAATTCGTATGTTGTGGCAATCAAAACATTCTTCATATGCAAATTAATATGATTATTTTCCCCTGTTCTTGTGGGAGGCAAGATCATCTCACTTCCCAATTTAATATTTTAATTATTTAATTTGTATTTATCTTTAAATAGACCTATTCTCGATAACCCTAAGCCTACATTCTTTATTCATTTGGGTAAATTAAATTTTACAGTGTTTTTTCCCTCATACCTTCTTGTTTATCTTACCCAGTCCTTGCATTTATCGTAACTATACCTTCATTTTTAAAAGTTATGTTGCATGTCTAAAATACCAAAAACTTTTATGTATATAAACCACTAATAAAACAGAGAGCTTTAAAATGGTGAGATTTAAGGTGTTTAAAAATTTTTGAAAGCTGTATTGCCTCTCTTCATCTTGAAGCACATGAACAACTGGTAATTCTGGCTGTCCGCGATTTGCACAGGCAGGCCGTCTTCACTAGAAGTGAGCAGAGCTGCCAGCACCTTTGCAGCTAAACTACTGTTCCTTTGTTAAATTATAATATTGGCAAAAAATGTTTTGTCTTGGTTAGTGTTTACCATTGGGGAACATATATTGGGCGCCCCAGTGTGGTTTTGTCAGTGAGGGCTGTGGGGTGGCCTCTGTGAGAAGAGACCAGCAGCTGCTCTGTGCTGGACACAGCCGGTTCCAGCCAGTTCCCCATCTGACACAGAGACCACAGCTGAGGCTACCAGCCAAACTATGGACACCTCTGTGAAAACATTTAAGAAGGGGGAAATGTTTTCCAGGTACTGAGGAAAAAAAAAGTGAGAAACAGTCCTGTGAGCGCTAAGGGCTGGGGGAGAGGACGGGGAGGACGTCCTAGGGCCTAGATTCCCATGGGCTTGTGACATTTGCCTCACCCACGACTCTGAAAATTAGTATTGTTTTTCTCTAGATACAGCCTTCCTTTTGAAATAATTTCCACAGATTGTTTATATGTTTTAGACCACCATGTTTGAGAATGATTTTAAGACTATTTTATTAAAAGAGGCTCTGAATCAAATTCCTTAAATATACTGATAATTTATCCCTTGCCATTTTGTACAGTGATTATTTGAACATGAAATCTTAAGGTAGAAAAGAAGAGCAGATTTTTTTTTTTCTTAAATATTCTTATTTGTCAAGTAAGGTTATTCAGCTGTTAGGCCTTTTAGTCATATTTAATGACAGTAATGTTCATCACTTTATGTTAATCAGATTAGATAGGTGTGGTGATGAGTGGAAATCTGAATATAATCAAAATGGATGAACTGCTGTACTTAATGACAAATATTTGCAGAGACAATAGGGAAAGCACAATGTACTATGAACAAAAAGTTCTGTAACAGAAATATTAGCAGAAAGAAAAGTCTCATTTTGACCATTTAAGCAGTTTTTTTGAACTTAACTTTTTTTGAAGATTATATGATACAGACTGTCCAACATAGTGGTAACTTTCAGAGTAGGATGTCTAAATTAGTATACCTGTACATTTTCCAGTACTACAATAAAAAGTCTGTGTGGATATATCTCTTCAATGTAGGCTGGTAAATATTTATGTCAGTCTTGTTTCTGATGTTTAAGCCTATGAGGTTGTCAGGCACTGAGAGAGTTCTGATCTACATTGTTTTCTACACAGCCTTGGTGCTATTACAGTGATCATGGCTTTAAACACTAGTCAGGGAGGACAAACAATAACAATATCATTTTCACAGCACTGTGTCTTCAGAGCTTGGAAGATACAGTGTGGAAATGGACGTCAGCATAGATAAACTACATGGCTGCTGATTTTCCTTCTCTTCAGTATATTTGAAGGTAATATTTTCTGACATTTATTATATCAGTAGACAGGAAAGGTGGCAAAGAGGAAACAAAGAATGATTGATTGAAGAACAAGATTTTGACCATTCTCAGTGACTCTTAAATGAGATAAGTCCCTGTTTGGACTACACAGTGTTTGCCCATTGTAGAAGCCATAGAAAAGAGGTAAAATTAAATCCAACCCTACAGAAGAAGTAGAAAAAAGCAAAAGAGTGCTTACATTCTCTGCAGCATTTAAACAGGATTTCATCTCCTGCACTTCCTGAAGCCAAGAGGAATGTCATCTGCCTACTACTGCTGTGTGGGAATCAAGAAAGAATGTCAGATGCACTATAAGGTCATCTCCAAATAGGCATAGACCCATAGACTCACGGTGGACAACTGCATGGGACTTATTTTTGAAAGATGAATAATTCTTTCTAGCATAGCCAGAAATGGGAATATTTATCACATACAGCAAGAATATAGGGATGCAAAAAGCTCTCCCTTCTTATTTTTAAGGGAAAGACTTGGTAAGTAATCATTCCAAAATTGCTGGGGGCCCTAATGTGTTCATCTAAGTTATTGGAAAAACATGCGTAAGTAGATTAAAATCAGATGCCAAAATAGGCTGCAATTGGATGGCTGCAGTTGTTCCCAGCCCAGCTGCCTGCCTTACTCTCCTGAAGAATGACCAGTTTCCCTCCTCATATGGGTGTGAGATTATTTAGTGTGGATGTTAGTGTTTCATGTTAAAAAGGAAGTAGAAAGGAGTGTTACAGTTACCGTAACAGAATTTGTCAGTGTCATTATACCTTATTATATCATAATTTCAGTGTTATTTGAGGAAACAGAGGCCATATCTGTTGCCCAGTGATGAATAAATAGTTAATAAGAAATCAGACTCACACAGGTGTTTTTCAAAGAGTGGTTCAGGAACAGAACAGGAGGATCCTTTCAAATAATATGGTAGTCACTGTTCTACTTACATCTGTGGTGAGAATGTTTATAAAAATGCTTGTTTCATAGAGTGTTTTCTGGGACCTTTCTTTATTGTGTACAAGAAAGGTTCACAGGGTATTTCCCAGGGGTCCCCTTAGTATCCTGCACAAGGAGGACAGAGAGTAAAAGATTCACTTCTGCAAATGAGGGAAAGATGGGTGAATTGTGCTCACTCTGCACTGAATCACTTCACTGGCAGTCATTATTTATCAGCAACATAAAAGTATACAATTAGCAAATGACCATTTTGTTCACCAGAACACTATAAGCTAGTAATTAACATAGCTTCAATAAATACATAAATACATAAATATGTAAAGTTAGCAAAATTTTGTATTACCAGTAACTTTTTTTT
The DNA here is from genome assembly GCA_011076525.1 of Nettapus auritus. NCBI lineage: Eukaryota > Metazoa > Chordata > Aves > Anseriformes > Anatidae > Nettapus > Nettapus auritus. The sequence goes on from CM021775.1 coordinate 8,169,518, forward strand.
TTTTTTTTTCTTTCAGACTGAGTGCCTGAGTGTGAAAAAGCTAGCACAACAGTTTTCACTTCTAGGTAAATTGTAGTTGATATTTATTTATTTATTTAGCAATCCTGTTATTTGGCATAACAATATTTACTCCTACTATACTGTTTTATTTCTTCAAGAAATCTCAGGCAGCCTAATGAGGAAAGCATTTTGTTTTCAGCATGATTTTCCTGGTTTGTTAACTAACAAGAAGAAAAAAGTACGCTGTGATCGACTTTGAAAGAGTTCCACTTGTAAGTAGTTCACAAATTCTGTATCAGTAAATACTTGTCATTGCTCAAGTAAGATTTTGCTAGAGTAAAAGCAAATATTTTTATTCATGTGAGCACCTACTAACAGGCTGTGGTGATTTGTTAAAGTCAAATAAGCAAAAGGAACACCTGGAGGAAGACAGTAATGAGGTTTGCATAGAAAACAAATATGATCTCCTTTTGGTCCCTCGTATAGTCCTGCATCTGTGCTTCTTTCTTTTATTGAATGCTTTGTATTTTTCTGGATGAGTTATTACCTCTGTAATTGATAGGCCAGTTAGTTGCCAATAATCTTGGAACTAACTAGTTGCATTAGGCTGCTGCTGTTGTGTTTGGCCAAAGATCCTGATGTTTGTTCCAGGAGGGCTCTCTATTACTCTAAGGGAAAATGGCAGATAAACAACTCCTTTTTATTTATTTATTGTTGTTATTTTTTTTGGCATGGCATAAAGGTGTATGGATAGAGGAGGCAATGAAAACTTTCTTTGAAAAGATTAAAAAATAATAATATATTGGCTTTGTGTTTCTTGCACTTAAAAAGAAAAACAAACCACTTATACTTACCTCATTATTGAATTTACATATCAGCCAATAAAGGGGGAATGTATGAGAAACTGTTTGACTGTGCTGTAGTACATTCTTATTTTTATCCTTGTTATTTGTGTTGGCTTTTTGGTTGGCTTTTTTTCCATGACTATATTCTTGCAGTAGATATAAGCTTGTAAACTGCTTTAATCTTTCCTTCAGGAATAATTTAATCTTGGGGAATATGTTCTCTAACATCTTTCATGACTTTTTAATGTTCTTGGTCAGCCCATGAAATAGAGTTGGCATTTAGAAGATCTTTAAGTTGTTAATTATTGTGTTTCCAGATCCTCTGTGAATGTAATTTGTATAATATATCACATACCGTAAAAAAGGCAGAAAACTTATTGTCAAATTAAAACTTTTAATATACCAGTAAATTTTGATGACAGTGTTGTAAAAAGAAAAACTTTCCTTTGCAATAGCTTTTCACATGTGCCTTACTGAGCTGCTTATGATACAGCTTCAAAAAGAGTAATGATATGTATCAGCTTTAAGTAGCCTAGAGTAATCCTTAATAAAGGGTTCTTTGAACTACTGTATCTTGACTGTTTGTAATCATGTTCTGTGCACAAAAAAAGTAACAAACATTCAAAATATTTATGACAATACTCTGTGTTCCTGGATGTTCAAATAGTATCACAGCCTGGGAAATGCTGATTGGTTTTGTTCTTTGTGGGTTTTGTTTGTTTGTTTTTAGATTTTAAGCTTTGTTTTTATTTTTCTAATTAAGAAACATCTTTCAGATTTAGTATTGTTTTATACAGTTACAATATTTATTAGTCTGTTACTGGCCAAAAAAAAAAAAAAAAAAAAAAGCTTAAATACTATAATGTGTACCTGTAATCAAAAGGAATAGGCATACATACAGATCTGCTCTTTTGTATAGCTATAAAGTATTTCAGTCTTCAAATTGTTATGGATCCAATACCTTTCTTTGAAAGGTGAAAGCTATTGATCTGGATCACAGGAAGATTTTGACTTTTGGAACTGGAGTAATCTTGTGTAACTGAAGATGTTCATAAAGTAGGTGTCACTTGAGAAATAGGTGTCATTTGAACTAGTCTTTTAGGCTGCCTTTTTAGTTGAAAAGTAGGGACTCTTTGTCTTATCCAAAGATACTCACTTCAGGATGACATGAATCATGCTGTAGAAAGTACCTATTTTTCTTCTTTGACTCTACAGCAGTTGAGAAGACTGGCAGAGCTATAGGTGTGTATATCTTGACAGTTAAATCCCAGCTGTAGTGTTTTGGTAGTTTATAGAACTCAACTTTTCTATTTTACCTGCCTGTGAAATTGGTTTTGTGTGAAGACTAAAATCTCTCAGAAAATAAAGTTATCTCATTTTTCTAGTCCAGAGCTACCCAAGCCCCCTGGCAGCCTAATCTATCTGTGGTCCAGCAGGAGCACAGAAGGAGCAGAACTGGGAATATGGTATTTCAGAAAGGAAACTAGCTTTCTTGTGACTGTATTGATCACAGTTGCAAAATATCAGCTCACTGAAGAGGTTTTGCAGGAATGGGAGGACAAGATACAACCCAAGTTAAAGAACGGGAGACCTAGACCTGAAGAGTTACGTCCAGTTATAATAAGCCTAGGTACCTCAATGGAAGAACTATGTCTGAACTTGCATATGTAGAGTAGAATTAAATAATGAAATGGCTAATGTCTGCTCATGATTTCACATCCTCAAAGTGCACATTGGGGTGTTCGAACCTCGCCTAAAAATGGCTGCAGTGGCTCTGTTTCACAACCTTGGATTATCTGAGTAGCACCAAGGCACTGTAATTGCAACTCTTTAAATTTTCAACACTATGATTTGTTTCAGTTAGGGCTCTCTTTTGAGTACTTAAGTCTTGCATATACATTTTTAATTTCAATTGCTTCATTGAATCGTATTATATACCTACTAAAAATGCAATATAACAAACTATCACAGTTTTGTGCATCAGTTACAGATGCACAAAATATAATTACACATTACTTAGCATTTTCTTTTGCTATAAAATTACTGAACTTGGAGAAAAGTGTTAACAGCAACAGAAAGAAATTTTATGGGGATTTTAACTTTCTGTGTACATGTTTTATTTGTAATAGCTGTAAGTTGATTGCTATTAAATACTGATGTTTTAATACTGAGTTTTAGCTTGGAATAAATATAAAATAATTTATCCTTAGATGGAGCTCCAATATTTGTACTCAAACTAATAGTAAACAATGTGCTTCTCAGTGGAAGAGAGGTTAAAATTTGTAGAGAACTGTAAAGTTTAAAACCTCTTCCAAAATATTTCCTGTTACAAACATTGGTCTTCAGCCCAAGTCAAACATTGGTCTTCAGCCCAAGTCAAACATTGGTCTTCAGCCCAAGTCAAACATTAGGTAGTTGTTATTGCAGACTGGTTGTAGAAAACAAACTACACAGTTTCGGTTTATACAGGACATGCAGCACTTTTATTTGAAACACTTATTTTCATTTTCTCTTGAATATAATACCAGAACAGCTACAAGATGAGCTTGATCCAGCATGTTAACTTTTTAAATAGCCAAAGAAGAAATGCAAATTAAGATATGACTTTAACGTAAGTAATTTAGTAATTTATAATTGCAGATTGTTTGTAGCAGTATAAAAATAAAGACTGTTCAGATTATGCATTTAATATATACTGCCTGGTATTTAAGACATTTTATTCTTAAAGTCAGGAATTCTGACCTCGTCTTGGGAGTAAGACAATGCAGGCGTTTTTCTTCCATTTTCATGTGTGAAATAAACACTGTGGCTTGAATATGAAGAGATCTAAAATTTATTTTAAATGTAGCCATATGCAGCTTCAAGTAAATTTTTTTTTTTTATCCTAGATCTGGTCAATAATAAATGAGTTTTAGAATTTAAATCAAGACACAGTGGATTTCTCATGGTACATTATTGATAAAGCACACTTATTGTAACAACATTTTCCAAGGGAAAATACATTATTTGTTGGTGATGTTATTGCAAACTCTAACATAAGGCTCTATTAAGCTTTTCAAAATATTTTTTTGTACATTGGAGGAAGTTTTATAAACAGCCTCTAAAATAATTAGATGATATAATGTAACTCATTACGTTAATGAATAAAACATTATTCTTAGAGTAGGTCTTCAAATTCACTTTTCTATATTGCTCAAAAATATGTGATGATAATGATGTGTTTCGGATTATTACAAATATTTCAATTAAATTTTAGAAAATTTAGAAAATTTTCCTTCTTTTCTAATAGCTTATTGAAATATATATACACAGGAAATAAGAACTGCTTAGGTACATAAGAAATAAGAACATAAAGGAATTTCTTGTAATTTCCCAACATTCCACCACAACTGATAATTCTGAGATATTTTAATCTACTGAGATGGGATTGTTCTGCATTGCTCAGGTCATCTTGTCTTCTGATTTCTACTACTATTGAAATTCAAAAGCAGTTTCAAAACTCCACCCTAGATGTATGAATATTAGCAGATGTATGTTCTTGTGGGGATCCCATATTATTATAACCTGTACCACTTCTATTTTGAAATACTACAGTCCATCTGCTCACTTGCAGATAATTTCTACTTGTAATTTGTCCAAGGGAATGTGTTAATACATATTTCATGAATAGTGTAATAATCTTGATCTATCCATGCTACTTAAACTTTGACAAGGATGGTGTGACCTTGAGTGTAGAGGCTGGTACCAAAAACGGAAGTGGTACCGTCTAAGCAAGTAGTTCTAAGAAAATAGTTCAGGCTAGCACCAAAAACTAAAGTGATACCATCTAAGCAAGTAAGTACATCTAAGTACTAAGTAGTGCTCAAGTGCTCTCCTAGATGTTTTAATCTTTTCATCTTAAACCACTTTTTGCTTAAGAATATATACGTGTTTGTGTGTGCATGTATTTAAGTATACACAGTAATGTTTTGGGGGACATATAGTGCAGTACACAGTCTTTCAGGAAGGAAGTTTACTAAGGTTTAACTAAGTTTTAACAAAATGCTACTCTATGAGTAGTTATTCACTGTAAAGAGCGTGTTTTATAATTGATCTTGGCTTGCATAATGCTGACAATCTAAGGTCTTAACTGAGGGTGCAGTTTAAAACTGGAAGTTCATATCTTAGGGAGAAAATCAGGAACAAGATGCAAATATATTAATTTGAATGCACCTGTTCTTGAAGGTTGTTAAGTGAACTGGAAAAGTCTAAAATTAGAAAAGAAGAAAAAGATGAACCAAGACATGTTTGCTCCCCTTAACCAGTTTGAAATCAAGGAAGACAACAAGCATTTCACACCTCACACCCAGTTCAGGAAAAAAAAAAAAAAAAAAAAAGACTTAATTATGTAATGACAGGCTGTGGAAAATGGAATTCACAATTCTGATTCTGCATAAATTTATGTAAATGAGAAGGCCAAAGAACTGAAGAAAATCATGCAAAGCAGTACTTGGGGGTATAGGGTTGTTTGTTTTTTTTAATAGGCTTTTATTTTCTGCATTTGTGGATAAGCAATTAATCTTTTAAATGCCAAGCTTCTTTGGCTGTGCAGTGTGATAACTTGTAGCATACGTTTTTCCTGTGTGGTGACTGATTGGCTTATCTGTCTACCTGTGCATGCAGAGAGCTAGAGAAAAATCTTAAGATAGGCTGAGCAGGTGGCTCCATTGAGGGCACCAGTAGAGCTGTCATGATTGATACCAGTTGGATACCAGATTTTTTCCATGCCTTTTTGTTTGTTTGTTTTTTCCCATGGCTTGGATTTTTATATTTATTACTATAAAATGAACTTTTAAAAAATATATATATAATTTCATTTTGCTGTTTTTGTTCTATTAATTAGTCCAGTAATCTGATGCTTCATAGGCAGGTCCATACATGGAGTAAGGAAAACCACAGGATGCCACTTATTGGCATTAGAACTTTTAAACATTGACAGTAATTTCGGTGTGTTTGAAATTACGTTCCTCGCTTGTTAATTTTAACTGGAGCTTTGTTTAACAACTTGTTTATACTGATAGATGTTTTAATTCTTTATGGCTGTATATGTGAGGAATATGGCTAGCAAGAAGAAGAAACGTTTTCAGTATTAATATTTTTTTAAAATATTTTTCAGTCAAAATCACAAGTGTTTTCAAATGTCATGTTTTAAGTTATGAACATATATTTAAAATCCTCTTGCTTACATCAGTGCAACCTTACTAAAGTAAATGGGAATGTTTCCAACTAGCTGGTACTACAGCAAAAGCCACATTTCCTATCTAAATGGATAAATCTGTGGCTGTTAATATCAGATCATATGTAATTATATTTACAGGGATAATAGGACATGGATGGATGGCTAGTAGAGCCTAAGTGCATTAGATTTCAGCATGCTTGGTGATGGTTGCAATGTTAATTAACAGCATTAGAAAGGGAATGTTTTGCTACTTGGGAAGTCTTCCTGACATGAAGAAGGAAGTTGATTTCAGCCCTGCATCATTAATCAGATCTGCCTACAGCTAAGAAAGTGTCACCTGTGTATATTTTGCTTTCTGTTGTGTGTTGCTGATGAAGATACTGACATACAAAACAGAAGTAATTGGATTTGTGCTAGAAGGCAATGGCAAAAGTAAAAAGCAGTGAATTGGAATGTGCTTTGTGACTGACCTTTGTGAAGAATGCCTTAGGCACCTCCATGTGGTGGCTGTCATTATTAATGCTGACTATAGATTCAAGTTTGTGTAAACAGTCATACACATGAATTGGTTTTGCATGTATCTTATCTGTGATAGATCCTACACACAATCTTTGCAGGATGGCAAGGAGCAATAGCCTGCAGGCTTAGAGAATTATCCAAGGCAGAGCTTTGGTCTCTGTATTCATCATTGCTGTTGTATTTCTTGGAGGTGGTAAATAGAAACTTCTTAATGTACTGTCCCATGAGTAGGCAATGAACAAGATTAAGACTTCCCACACTGAGGGAGTGAACTAGATTTTAGCTATTTCTTAGGTTGTGTTTGGGATTGTTCCACAACAAAACAATCTCTCCCTGGGAGATGGTCCATGGGCAACTCACAGTCTGTATTGCTTTCATAAACCTTTATGAAAGTTTAAATAAAATAGACCTTAAGATTTTGAATAACAACTAGAATAGAATTTATGGTAATATCTGCTGTAGTAAAAGTGTGGGAAAACACATTCATATCCATCCTACTGCATCGAGTACCAAATAAATCAGAATAAGTTAATTATAACCTTATATTAGACCTAAAAGCTTCTGCTGTGAAGAGAAACTTCTTTTCCTTGATTTCGCTCCTACTTACAGCTCACTGAAACCTCCAAGTACAAACTCTTGTACTCAAACTGTTCTCAGGTTGTTTCCAACAGTACATGAGTATCTGAGGGGAAAAAAAAAAAAAAAAAAAAAATCCAGTCTTTCAGTGAATAAGTTTAGGTTTTTCATGGAATATCATTGTAAGGCCGTTGCTTTTTGTAATGACTGTCAGCCAAAATTGTGATAGTGTCTTATAAGCATATTAAGCTCTTTTTATGAGAGAAGGATGGAGTAGAAATTCAAGGAAACTTGTACACAATAGAAATTGAATGTTTTGGTGGGATTAGTCCTGACAAAATTAAAATGAACAGAAGAAAACATTGTCTGTATACTTACCATCTTGCAATAAGAGTAATGGATGATGATTAAGTGACAATCAGGATAGGGGGCGCTTGTTTGCTGTTCAGATTAAAAAGAAAAACATTATATGGTCAAAACTTTTACTAGTCATTTATGTCCAAACATTTGAGCATCATGTTCTGAGCTCACTGGGAAACATGGGTGTAAAGGAGATCTGTGATATGTGTGGTGCTGTGTAAGAAGTCTGTGGTTACTTCCACTTTCTTTAGAAGTTCAAATATTTATTGCATAAAATTCCTTCTGTGTTCTTATAGTTCTGACAAGAGTAGTATTGTTGAACTGAATTTCATCACAGATAGCATTATTTCTGCAAAGACACATAAAATGTGATTTAGAAATGGCAAGGCCTTCTCTTGCTTTTCAATATTAGGTAACATCTAATAACCCTTTTCAAGTAAAAATGAAATATTGACTAGACAAGTATATGTTTGGGCATGGAAGGTCACACTATGGACAGAAATTTATAAGAATGACTTTTCTTATGAGTAGGAACTTAAATAAAATGGGTGGTGGTGGTGGTGGGAAGAATACATAAACACATACAGCCATGTGCACAGCAAAACGCATCATCTTGTAGGTGTCGAAAGACAAATCCCAACAGGAAAAGTTGCAGGCTCTCTTTCTTAAAAATCAAACATTGTTAAATATGTGGAGTAGTCTTTCAGTGTGATGTAGTTGTCCAGACTTCAGTGGAATAAGTCAGCTTTTCAGCAAACAGAAGAAGAATGAGACAGAGGTTATTATGTACTGGTGAAAGCAATACCTGTTGGTTTAGACAGATAAACAAAAGTTAGAAGGACTGCTAATAACCAAAGGAGCCAATGTAATTTAGGCTTTGGGGAAAAAATAAATAAATAAATAAATCAGGATTTTTTTTAAAAAGCAAAACTGGTAACAGAATATCTAAGTAATTTAAACTGTTTAACTCTCAGATGTGCAGAATAGAAGTCTAATCTCTTTCTCTGGCTGCCGCAGTTAAAGACTTACAAGATTTTGCACAAAACTTTTCTGATTCTTTAAATGCATCTCCATTAGTGAATGCTACAACATTTGTGGCAGGAGAAAAGTAAATCTCTTTAACAAAGTTTACCAAACTGGGGGCAATGGTTGATAACTTGCAGAATTGTCACACAATTGTCAAAACAGTGCTTAGAGGCTAAGGGCTGCTTAGATCTCAGTCTCTCCTTCCCTCTCTTTCGCGGCAGCTATGCTTATAGTAAATATTTTCATTTAAAATCATGAGTTGCATGTACCTCAATGTGATACATGCTGTTAAATCTAATAAATGTAATTTTACAGGGTAGTTTTAAGAGAGAATGGTAAATTAGATATTTATTTTTTTTAAATCTGTTCTAGAAATTTTACATTTCTCGTTCAGGTTATTAAAAAAAGCAACAGGCACTGAAAGTGAAGTAAGCATTGCATATATTTTTCAGTGCATCAGATAATTCAGACTAAGGTACTATTAAACCTTATTTGTGTTTTTTAGAGTTTTATTATTATCATTTTTCAACTTTTTCTTCACTCTTATATTCTGGGAGAGCTTCTATATACGCACACAATAATTTGCAGCATTATTTCTTACGTCTCTGAATTTATTCACAAAATGAAGTACAGTCATTTGTGAGAATGAAAATGATTGCTATAAAAATATTGTAGTTCTTTCTGTGCTTATGCCAAAGAAGCTGTTTAGTGTGCTTTTGAAGTAGAATTTGTTTAGCAAGTAAAAATTATTCTAATTTTTTTACAATAATGCCAATACTAGCATGTTTTGTGTGTGGTATGACAGAACTATAGGCAACCACAATGTTTCTTGTGGGCTCAGTTTTTCTTTTTACATTGACAGTGGAACCAATACACTTTTAGTGTTCCTGTAGCTTTGTTAAGTAGGTGCAATGTCCAATGGGTATTGAAATGAAGTATTCAATAATAATAGAGACATTCTTTTTATTTTATTTTATTTTATTTTTTTTGTCACAGCTTACATTTCTCATTAGTATTCTACTCGTAGCTCTGTGAATGATTCCAGTTCCACATCCAAATTCCAGTCATTCTTTGTGGTTAATTTTGAATAATCTGGCAGGTAAATTTCACTTATATAGCTTCTAGTGAGAAAACAGAGGAATCCTTCTATCTATAAATCAACTCTATAGAGAATGACTCAGTAATTGTACAACACTGGATGGATAACAGATTTTGTGCAGAAGAGTCAAAGAAACTTCAAACCCAGCTAGAACCTGTGCCTTATTACAATATATTTAAGGCTACAGAAGATGTTTATAGATGTTTATACTTATTATCATCTGTATAATGTCAAATTCATAAATAATTCTGGATTTTTGGGAGAGAGAAAAGCAGGAAAGTAGATTCTCTTATTTTTGCTAGTATTTTTGCTACCTTTTGGAAAGTAGAATAGGTGAGATTTTAGAATGAGACACCAAGTCAAACTGTTTTGAAAGGGCACAGTACGTTTAAGTTCACTGATTTGCAGATAACCGCATATACAGAGATAAGAGAATGAAAGTATAAGGTTATGGAATTTATTTTTCTGCAGATTCTTTAAAAACAGGTTTTCTTATATTTCTTATTTTCCACTAATAAAGGAATAAAATTCCTCCTACAGGAAACATTTTAGATCTGACAAGAACTCATTCTTTCTTTTTTTCTTGTTATCCCTATTTTGACTTAATCCTTTTTATTTTTCTTTTAACTACCAAATTCAACTTCAGATCATTTGCTGTGCTGCTTACATCCCCTCATAATTTTTCCTGTGTAGATTCTTATTGTCTAGGCTTAGATTTAAAGAGAAACTTAAATAAAATTAACTTTGAATGGAAAAAGGTCTTTACCTAGTCAAACTATGTGCTATGACAGGAAAGAGTCCTAATACTTTTTTTTTTCCTTGGTTTGAATTATACTTCTAAGCATTCCTTACTCCACAGAATAAATCAAGAATGGAACAGTACAGATTTTCTTTAGCAATTGTTTCTCACACATTTAACCCAAAAGTTCATCTGAACTGTTTCTTCAAAGGCTTATCTATCAGCATAATAGTAATGGATAACTTCAAGGTTACTACAAGGAGAAAGTCTTTTGTTTTAAATTTTAATATTAATCAAAGTGGAGAACTAATGACACTGAAGACATACATAATGCAGAGAGAAATTGGAAAAGCTTCCTTGCACATATCCATTAATGCACTACTTTATGGCTGCGGAAGAAATTTGTCACAGAAACATTTCTAAAGAGGCAAAAATCTTCACCATCCTTTTATTCTCGTTTCAAATACAGTGGTTCTTTATCTCGATAAATTATCATCCCTGGCAGTTTTTATTGGGTGGATCAGCGTGATTAACGCATTAATAGTCTTAAAATGATTACAAATATCTGAGTGCATACAGCAAGATACTATTTTTTATATGTCTATTCAGATTGTCCAAGGAATTTCTTTGGCTGTTCTTAAAATTCATTTGCGTTGGGCTTATGTAGACTTTTAAGCGAGCAAGGATACAGGCCAAGAATGTTTGCATGAATAACAATTTTAGGTAAACACTGAGAATGGAACTGAAAAGTGAATTTTAAGTTGTAGTGAAGAGAGAAGAAAATAAGATATCCTCAGCAGAAACAAGATTATAGTTGAAACAGAGATAGAAATATAATATGAACAAATGCTTAATCAAATAAGCTCACACTTGTAATGTCAGATGTCAAATACATAAAAAGGACTCTGTAAGGGAAGACCACAAATAGTAAAACAGAGTGAAAAATTAGAGAATACTGTGCTCTATTTATTAATATGAAAGCATAGGAAAAGTCATTTTTCCCAAACTCATTCCTGAATTCTTGCTGCAAAAGCTATCTAAATAGATCATTAATCATAGAATGGTTTTGGATAGAAGGGACTGACTACCTGCCATGGGCTGGGACACCTTACATTAATTAGAACAGGTTGCTCAAAGCTCCATCCAACCTGGCCTTGAACATTTCCAGGGATGGGGCATCCATAACTTCTCTGGACAACCTGTTCCAGTGCCTCATCACCTTCTGAGTAAAGAACTTATTCCAAATATCCAATCTAAGCTTACCCTTTTTTGGTTTAAAACCATTCCCCCTTGTCTTGTCACTACACTTCCTGAGAGAGTCCATCCTCAGCTTTCCCATAGGCCCCCTCTAGGTACTGGAAGGTCTCCACAGAGCCTTTTCTTCTCCATGCTGAACAACCCTAACTCCCTCAGCCTTTCTTCATAGGAGAGGTGCTCTAGCCCCCTAATAATCTTCATGGCAGTTTTCTGGATTCGTTTCTTAATCTTCCAAACCTACGTTTCTTAATCTACCTACGTTTCTTAATCTTCCAAAGTCTTCTAAAACCCCCAGTCTGTAAAAGTCTTCAAGAAATGAATTTAGACATGATACACTACAGATGTACGAGTACCTAGAGATAAAGAGGATGTCAAATAAAAATGGAGGAACTGAATATTATGCAACTTTAAGTGTTGATCTGTACAAAAGTCATCTAGTGCAAGGATCTGTTATGGTTTCATAAACGAGTTTGATTGAGGCACAAACTAAGCGATGTGCTTGCAGACCTACAGTAAGGTAGCAAAGAATATGAGGAAAGAAACACTTCACTGTTCAAAAATCTTTCTAAGACTTTTTATTAAGCTGTATTTTATCTTATAAGCTGGAATTGAAAGCAAAGTGTTTCTGCAACACTGTTTTTTATAGATAAAATCTATGGTATCTGTTTGTCTATGCACATGCCAATGTATATTATTTATATTTATATCATTATATAAATATAAGACAACAGATTCACTTGAAGTACATGAAATTTATAGCATTTCACATTCTCGTTACAATCACTGTCAAAATAATAGGTTCACATTTCTGTTATGTTCTCATTACAACCTTCAGTGAGATACTGGAATTTTAAAGCCTCATATATTCAAAGAATTAAGAGAATATACTATATTGGTGTGACCTTTTCAATATTCTATAAACGGATTGCTGAAAATTTTACTTTTCTTCTTTGTTTACTGCTCTTCTCTTCTTTGCTAATTTTGTGGAAGAGGGTTGAAATGAATGACCTTTTCAGTATTTCATGCTTTGATTGGCTAAAAGATGGACCAAACTTGCACTGTATTGTACATTTAGCAACACAGTTGTTATATCCTTTCATTAAGTCATATAATGTATATACTTTTTGCAGTTATATGAAACTGAATAGCAGAGGCATTCACGGAATGGTATTTTGTTTCAAAAAAAGTTTCCACCACTGGTGAAATGAAGATCTGTAATACATAACTTTCAGAAGGTCCAACTTTCTGATGTTGTAGGTATTTATGTTTCTGATCAAACCTCTCTATGTTTGTGCGTGTATTACTTCTGGATAATACTTTCATTTAGTCATTTAATAGTCTTTTTATATATATATATTTATATAATGCTAAAATGAGAATACACTTCTCTTATTCAGCAAGGCAGTACTGAGAATAGAAGGGTGATATTTTCTGTTTCAATAATCTTTTAGTGTTAGTGGCTTGGAAACATTTCTGTAAATGCTAAAGGGCTGTTAGCCTTACATCTCTGAAAGAATTGCAGTTAATCTGGTGTGTTTTTTTTTTATTATTATTCTAGTGCTGTGCTCGCTAACTGCTACCTCAGTCCAGACCATTTTTTTTTTAATGCAAAAAGGAGGAGTGAGAAGGGTATTTAGGAGTAGGACACTTTCAGAAAAGGGGCAGAGGGGAGGACTTATAATGTGTCTTAACTGTGTCTGCCTAGTCTTAAAAGGAAGCAAGGAATCTTTCAGTCTAAATTAGTAAGGACAAAATAAGTACGCTTTGTGAACTGCTACTTTTGGTGGTGGCCTTTGGTGGTGGCATGGTCTTTTATATAACTAGTGTAAAGAAATGAGGTATTAATGATATTGGTGTGTTTCACTACCCCAAAACCCACTACCTCATTTTATTTCTGATTTACTCCTGGTTTGTAATGCTTGTATACTGGTAAATAAATAAATAAATAAATAATAAATAAATAAAAAGTTGACAGTCCAATCCAGTTCAGAGTCATTGAAGCATTACTTTCAAGTAATTGACATGAGACGTGGAGACACTAAGGATTTGTCTTACATTTTGGATTCTTTCTTACTGACACTTTATGTGTAAATTATGGCATAGAACCAATAATTTAAAACAATTTACCATTCTAATGCCAGAAGGGTCCTGCCATGCCATCAAGGTGAATTTGGTGCAGCAGCAAGGATGCTATTGAGAAAAGTGGAAAAAACAAACTAAGACTAACACAGCAATGCACTGCCTTTTTTTTTCTGATGTCTGAGAATAAACATAGATTTGCTGAAATTAATGATATATATGGCTACTGTGTTTAGTTACTAGAAGCAAGGATAGTGATAAAAAAACATACTGCCAAGACTGGTTGTTATCAATGTCATTCTAAAAGTTTAGCATTTTAGTAGACATGATTTTTAAATGAATTCTACATGATTCTAAACAATTCAAAAGAGATTATTATTATTATTATTATTATTAAGAATAAACCCAGATAACAGAAAATGTTTGTCAGCTACATAATATACAATTACTCAGGGTAACATGTTTGCTTCTTGAAACCTGTTCTTTCCTTAGTTGTAGTCTGTGAGATACAACCTTTCACTCAGTAGCTGTCTGTATCATTCTTACAGCTGCGGTCAAGGCAACTGCCATGTGAAATGCCTCATGATCTTTCTGCCACACATCCAGACAGTGTGAGCTTCCAGGCTGCTTCAGACACCATTTATGTATACTCAGGGCAGCATTAGCAGGCTTTGTGTGTGTAAAATGGTAAATTGGGTATTTAGAATGGGCAGCAGTGCTGGGAATCCATCAAGATGAGAGATTCTGTAATCTTTCCCGCTGCCAATGGTGAAAACTGTATTTGAACTTTTGAAAGCCATTCTCTGGAGCCAAACTTAGGAGTTCCTTTTTGTTAGAACTTTGATACATTTATTTCCAAGCATCACCTGGGATACACACACATATATACTACAAAAAGTTAAACAGATTCCACATTTTAATACTGATTTTAAAAGACTGTAATTTCATGCATCTTCTTAGTGATCTTTTGAGGGCTTAATTGCTATGTTGTGGTAATGCTTATCAGAAAGCACTGAAAAGCTTTAATTACTTTGTACTTTGGTTAGTTATGAATGTATGCAAAACTTAACTATTTCCCCAGAAGCAAATAAAGTCCACATTTATTATGTTACATAAAAGTTATGGAATGATTTAGAATAATTAAGCTAAGGGCTGCCTTACTTGGGATTTAACTCATCTAAATGATGCATAAAATTAATCTTAGAAAATTATTTCACATTAAACTACTATGTGGAAAAGACCCATTAGAATCTTCTCAGAAAGTTTCACAATAGTAAATACATCTTATGGCAGTAAACTGCAGGTATATTATGTAAAGGGACAGAACAGTAGTGGTCTTAGTTTTTCAAATAAATCCAATCAAATAAAACCATCAGTGAAAAGAAAGATGAATTAAGTGTAAAAAGACAGAACTGAAAAGCACTAAACCAGACAAGGAAAAAGGGAAGAAAATATTAGGCAACTTGAATAGAAAGCAGGGAAAATGGAAAGATGCAGCTAAAAAATAAAATAAAAATAATAACTAAAATAAATAAACCCAGCATATTCTCAATATTGCCCTTGAGGCATTTACAGTCAGGGTTTATAACTGCAATAATATTTAATACCTATTGCCTATTAAAAACAACTTACATTCCTTCTGACCTGTGTTAGTTAATCCTCGACATTGACTAACGAGGGTCAAAAACTGCCTCCTTCTCTCAAGGGAATTGAGTTACTGTCATTGGTGAGAATTGCTTACACGACTGAGGTGAGATCAGAGACGTGACAAAGCTATGTTAGGATTTCCACAGTTTACTACTTAAAACAAAGCTACAGTCTAAACATTATAAACAGTTTTATAGATAAGAACATGGAAGATGAAGACTGAATGACAAACATACTGAAAGTTGTCACAGTTGTTAATATTTTATAGAGCCCCAGAAGTGTGATTGTTCCAAAGAATTGATAGATTTTCTGTTCATGACGACTAGATTTCTATTCCATTTTTTTTCTAAAGGTAGGCTTATGTGAGAAATGCTGGAACAACTGCAGTTTTCAGTCAAAAAACAGCTCAGAATTATAAAGTATTTGGGGAGGCAATGCAAAAAAAAAAATAAAATAAAGGGGGCGGGGGGAGGCATGAAAAAGCGGAACAGCTGTGCTTGTGAGGGTTGGTCTTCCTGACACTATTTGACAGTTTCTTCGAGGGTAAGAAAACAGTTTCTAACCTAAATTGGACACTCTCCTTTTAATTAGCAGATGGAATGAGCCTTGCAATCCGTGAAACAGCTTCCTATAAATCACAAATGTGTATAGATGCAAAATTTCCATCTAACACATTCCTAGTCACTCTAATGCCAAGGTAAGTCAATCAAGTTATAATTGGCTCTAATTAACTTGGCACTCCCACAAGCTGCTTCATTCTTCACCTGAAGCTGGAGTTTCATTCTTGCCTTTGAAAATGCTAAAGAGAGAATTTGCTAGTAGTCTTGACAGAAGAAAGATTGCCTGACTGTATAAAACATAGGAAACAATTGACTAAATCAGAACAAATCTGCATAGTTAAATGATTGAGAGAGACTGCATGCAGGACTCAGCACTGAACTGAGAGGGACAAAGCTCTGATGTTTCAGAAACTAGCAGCTGAAGGTTTGATAAATTATATAAAGCAAAAGGATCCTTAATATATGTGATTCCATGGTCACAGGAGAGCACTTGCCATCTATTCTTGGCTAAGTATCCTTGTCTTTATCTGAGTGTTGTACCTGCCATGAGTGATCAACATGGAGCGCTCTTTCTGTCTGTGAAACCTTCCTTTTACTTTTTCAGTGTGTTTGCTTTGTCTGTAAAGGAGGGGGAAAAAAAAAAAAAAAAAAAAAGAGAGAGAGAGAGAAGAATTTAAGGTAATCCAGTTTCTTTTTTTTGTTGTTTAAAAAAGTAAGGAAAAGCTGTGTGTGTTGTACCATGTCAGAACTACTTTGTGTTAGGAACACAAAAAAGGCTTCTTCTTGGGGATCCAAGATAATTCAGAGATGATGCTTAAGCTTTAGATGAGGTTAGTTTCTGCTGTTCTCTATCTGGAAGACAGTACTTTCTTATAATCTCTCATTATTTTCCTGAGTATTTTTTTCTATATTTGCCATGATTTCCTTGGGGTAAAAGAAAAGACAAAATCCATTCCACTGTAGAAAGCATAAGCTTAGTCATCATTTCTATATAAGGGAAAATGATGCCTGCTATCCTTCCAGTGAAGTCCAAATCATTTAATCATTTTCAGATTTCACTCAGATTTCATCTAGAGATTTCAGGTTTGTAGTAAAGTAGATAAGTCATCTTCATTTCTGTTAAAATACAAACTACAGCTTGTTAAGCCCAGGCCCTCTATATACATCTTTCCTTGATGACAAATGCAGAAAGGTTGGATTTTAAGACAACTTCAGTTCCAGAGTTGTGCTTTCAGAAAGACCATGCTTTCAGAAATACGTGATTGTACCCCACAGTAACAGATTTTGAAGGCTTGGGAAATCCTGAACTTTTTTTTTTTTTTTTTTTTAAAGCCTAAGTGGTGACTGGCCATCTCTGACAACTTGTTCCATCATATGCTGTAAATTTTAATTTCAGAACATTCAGAGATTTTAATGGAGGAAATCAATGTGTCCTTAGTTCATATCAATGAGAATGCTGTATGAAGAAGGCAAATATTAGTATACTTAGCTGTTATGATTTTATCTAAGTTCAGTGCTATTTATAAATAAACAATTTTACAAGCTAATGTTATTTAGTTAATGAAAGCTTCACAAGAAAAACGTACAATTCTCTACTGTAACAGCTCTATATTGGCAGTAAGGAAACCTCTGCTTTCTCAGCTGGATACTAGTCATTAATATCTTGCTGTCTAATTAGATTCTTTCCTACTCATTTGAATGTTGATTTCTGAAGCACACGTTCATGTTGCCAGCATGCTCTGTGTTCTAGTAGAACAGAACATCTGGCTGCCCACCAAGTAACTTAATATATGAAGGCAGGCCTTTCTAAGGAGATCTGTTGGGTCTGTTAGGAACAGAAACTTTGAGATGCAAGCATTAAATAGAAATGGTATATCATTATCTTCAACATGCAAAGAAATCAAGGTTTCTGTCTGAAATTTCTGTTGGCCTCAGCAGTGCAAAGGCTTATTCTAGCATTTTCTTTTAATTGTAATGATGTTGAACTTATATTTTCTGTGGAACTTTAGAGCAAAATGCAGTTCTATTTTGATCCGAGAAATTGGACTCTATATGTAAACAAATGAAAATTCTTAAGAACACAGCAAAAAATAATGCTTTGGAATATAATGAATTCCAAGTTAATTCTCTTAAGGAGCAGATATAACCCTTACCTTAACTCAAAGAATAAACTTGGATGTATTTGAGGAAAATGTATCTACAGGTCATATAAGTATTGTGATTCTTTAGAAACTAGAAATTTATGTTTCTTTTCTTGCACTTAGCTGCTACCAGTGCTCAGGATAGCTATGGCTCAGCACACCAAAGCTCACATGGCCCTCTGTCCTTAAACTATGCAGGAAAAGAGAGACAGGCAAAGAAATTTGCCTCTTTCCTGAAACATCAACACCGGTAATCAGTTCTGCCAACTGTTCTCTTTATTTTTTCACCCATTTATTATGTCTAACTTCAGTGGAATGGATATTGTTTGAAGACAACCAGTTAATCTGTGCAAGTTATTCTCAGTTGCAAGGTGTATGGGCGTAATTGCTGGTTTTCAAAGATTTCAGTGGTTTTGAATGTTGTTCATCTCAATATTTGGGAAGGAGTCTCCATGTTTGGCAACTTTTTCCTTTTTTTTTTTTTTTTTTAATCACCAGAAGGAAGTAATTGGTCCCTTAAAAATCATGAAATTAATTTCCGTGATGCCAGAATGATCAATGATCTCCTATGTTATATTCTGTCCAGTTTGAGAGACCAGTAAAGGAAATCTCCAGTCTGATCTGAAGTTGCAGGTTTGTTCAGTAAAAAAGCTTCATCCTCAAGACTGAGGAACTGATCTTAGATGAAGTTTGACAACCCTTTTGAGGATAATGTGCAGACCACAAAAGTGCACTGCACTGAAATTTATTAAAACTACATTTTTTTAAAGAGAAATTGTCCAGTTCACAAAATGCTGTTGTAAATATCACTTTACATAAGCACATTAATGATCAAATATTAGATTACCCTTTTGTGATATTTTCTCAGCTTTAATTTTTATTTAATTGAAACAGTATTAGTAGTGCTGTAACATTTAGAAGAATGGCTGTTGTAAGGTCAGGTGCTGTTTATCCAAAAGTACATATTTGTCCAGCAAGCTAATATTTTTAAGACATTGTAATATTAGCTGTATTATATAATTTTTTTCCAGACATTGTGCTGGGGTGGGCCTGTAAGGTTTTAAAAAATATTGCAAAGAATGACTACAAATACTTTTTTTTTTTTTTTTTTAATGTAATGGAATTTGCACTGCCATAACATTCACTGATACAGTTTTGTCAGCTTTCTATTTGGAAGACAAGACTTAAATAATATTTCATGTGAACTTAGCTGTTCTATAAATGTTCTCTGTATCATTTTTCTTTTTCTTATCAAGTGGGCAGTTCTTATGTAGTTACTGACTTTCCTTGCTTTCTCTTCTGACTACAGACTAGATGGTCTAGGTGAAACAAAACAAGAAGTGCTCAGAGTTGATTTCAAAATAACTAAAGCAGTCATTCTAAATACTATTGTCTATAATGATGTAGAATACAGTGCTGATGAAGTGGTTTATGTGAATCATCCACATGTAAGAACATGTCGTAACATAAGATAAATACATCAAAGCTGCATTGCATATATATAATACACCTTACAGTTTTCGTACAAAGGATAGACTTTGTAAGTGTCACCTTTTTGACAAAGCTTACTCAATCTAGCCCCATTTGTGATTTTGTAAGGTAGATACACATCCTCAGCTTCATAAAATCTGCCAAATGAGAAGAATTAGTCAGTGGTCCTCCTGGATCTACAGCTTGTTATAAAGCTCCTTGTTGAGCTCTTAGGGGATGCTTTCTTTCCTGTCACACTGAAGACACTGTGAAAAAATATTTTTTAATGAAATACTTCTGTACAAAATTATCATAGTTGGAAAAGGATTCATTAGGTTATTTTGATTTTTATCTTGGGGGTAGATTATTCTTTCCAATTTGTCATCTAGTATAGCCCATTAATCTTGTCATTTTTCTAATCTTTTATTTTAATGTCAGATTTTTCAAATCATGTTTATTTTTTCTGTTGTCTATAAACCATTTTTCTCAGACATCTGTAAGGAGTATTACATGATATCAAGGCGGAAACTATTGCATATGAATGAACATAGTAAGATTGATGTAAATCTGAAAGATCCTCTCAGCATTCTTTCTATTGTTTGTAATATTAAGGGAACTTTGACCATCTTGTCTTCCCTTTCTTCATCTGGTGCAGGAATACAGAGCATCTTCTGCCCATACAGTGATTCAGAAATTTATTGTGTATATAAACAACTGAGATCCTTTTCTAAATACTCCATCTGAGCTATTATACTAAAACCAGAGGTGGTTCTCTTTTTACAGCCTTCTTAAAACTATTCAGTGGAAGTCCTGCAGTAAACATCCTGGTGGATTTTCTTCCCTTAGACTTTCCCTATTCTATGGAATAGTGTCTGGATCACATGTACATTAATCTATCAAAAGGTGTACATCCCACCTTTAGCCTAAGACATCCCTGAGGTTAACCTTGGAGACTTCCACTGACGTGCTATTTTTGGCTGTAGTAGTGTTATATATAAGGGTTCAATTCACATTAACTCTGCCACCACTGTGTGATGAAACTTTCTTTGCATTTTGTTCAGTTCCTCCATAACGTCTTCTCAGTTGTTTCTCACTTGAAGTCCTTTCATACCATCTCATGCCATCTCTTTTCTTCCTTAATGCTTTTTTTTTTTTTTTTTTTTTTTAGTTCACATAACAGTAGGAATGGATCAGTGTAGTGGGTTTACATGGCAAGGTTTTGGTAGCAGGGGGGGCCATAGGGGTGGCTTCTGTGAGAAGGATCTAGAAGCTGCCCCATGTTTGGTAAGGGCCCCACTGCTGACCAGAGCTGAGCCAATAAGCGATGTTGTTTTGCGCCTCTGTGAGAGCATATTTAAGACAGGGAAAAAACCGCTGCGCCACTCAGCAGCTGGGAGGGTGAGAGGAGTGAGAAACAGCCTTGCAGGCGCCAAGGTCAGTGAAGAAGGAGGGGGAGAGGTGCTCCAGGCGCGGGAGCAGAAGTCCCCTGCGGCCTGTGGTGAGGACCATGGTGAAGCAGGATGTCCCCCTGCAGCCCATGGAGTACCACGGTGGAGCAGGGTTCCACGCTGCAGCCCGTGGAGGAGACCACGGTGGAGCCTGTGCCCCGAAGAAGGCCTGTGGAAGACCCCTGCTGGAGCAGATTCCGGGCCGGACCTGCAGCCCGTGGAGAGGAGACCACGCAGGAGCAGGTGACCCGGCAGGAGCTGCTGCCCGTGGGGGACCCAGGTTGGAGCAGTTTGCTCCAAAGGGATGGACCCCGTGGTACGGACCCATATATGGAGCAGTTCTTGAAGAGCTGCTGCCTGTGGACAGCCCACGCTGGATCAGTTCAGCAAGGACTGCATCCCGTGGGTGGGACCCCACAGCACAGGGGACAAGAGTGACCGAGAAGGAGCGGCAGAGAAGAAGTGCTATAGACTGACCATAACCCCCCTTCCCCCGTTCCCCTGCGCCGCTCGGGGGGAGGAGGTGGAAGAGGGTGGATGGGGGGGAAGGTGCTTTTCGTTTCTTTTCTTTGTTTCTTACTTCTCTAGCTTGTTAGTATAAGCAATAAATCTTACTTTCTCTCTATGCTGAGTCTGTTTTGCCCGTCACGATAATTATTGCGCGATCTCCTAGTCCTTATCTCAACCCTTGAGCCCCTTTCATCGTATTTTCTCCTCACTCCTCTTTGAGGAGGGGGAGTGAGAGAGCGGTTGTGGTGGAACTCGGCTGCCCACCCGAGTAAAACCATCACAATCAGATAGATTTCCTTTCAATATGTATACAGGAACATGTCTGTATACATCTGTATATCTAATTTTACTGTTTAATCCTTTGTATTATGATAGGAAAAGCCTGCTGCTTTCAAAAGCCTTGTATAATTATATCAATCCAGTTAAAGCATTGAATTTATCAGACTCCAAGCAGTCCTTTCAGAATACTTTTTATTCCATTTTGTCTCTTCAATTATTCACGAAATCTTGTAGATATGACCTTGCTAGAGCTCCATTAGCTGTTAAGTTGTCTGCTTTTGGTCCCTCCTCCCTGTGGGATATTTTGCTGTGGGACTCCAGTAGAGAATCTATGATAAATGTAGCTTTTAGAAGGACTGTCTTACATATATTTTTCCTTGATTTTAAATAATTCATCTCAAAGAAGATTGGTCTCCTGAGTAAAATGTACATACTTCCTTCAGTACTAAATATTTCTGCTTCCTGCTGAAATGAGCTGTTGCATTTTCTTTTAAGTATGTACCAATAATTTTAGTAGAATTAGCTCCTACAGGCACATGCTTAACATATCATAATAACATTTCCTATTCCTCTCGATTCATTTATGCAAAATGAGATGGAGGACTTTATTTTTTTTATTTTTATTTTTTACTTCTTTATTCTGCCCACAAGATTATTTATCCCAAGATAAGTTTTTAAAGACTGGGAGAAACATGGAAACAACCATTCACTTATCTTCTATGTAATGCTCCTCTGAAATGATTAATTTCTCTTGAAGCTGGAGTACTTTGAATCTAAGCAACCATTGAGATTTATTTGAAACTTTGATATTGTAATCAAAATTCTCCTCTGAAGTCTGATTTTTCTGATTATAAAATTTCTGCATTGTACTGATTCTTGTAAGACCAAGAAAACCTTGAACTGTGAGATCTGTTTTTATGTTGAAACGTACTTATTATGTTGTAAGTAATTGTTGAAGACACGTTTGTTAATGTTGTTACAAGTAAAGGAAAGAAAACTTCCCCCCCCCCCCCCCCCCCCTCCCGAGAGGGCAGTTATTAATTTCTTCTTATCTGCAAGGGAAAGTATTGATAGACAGTAATGATGAGTAGATACAATCTTCACAACTTCATCCTAAATATCATGGAAACAGGCAGGATAATTCTAGATCTAAATGAGTAAGATGGAACCAAGAGGAGACTGTATTTTGGTGTTTGGGGAGTGGAAGTGATAGCTAGTGAAATTCAAGACATTTCATTGAAAAACTAACCAAAAATCATTGGTTATTGAGTTCAAAATTATTTCATCTGACTCTTTATAATCTGGTTTGTTGGTGAAGGTTGTTTTACTTAAAGGTCTTCTCAGGCTGTTATAAAGAAATGTGGTCTGCCGAAAGTTATCTCACACTGAATTTTGAAAACAGCTTTTTTTGTTTGTTTGTTTAACATCGAATAGTAGACATTGCAGTAGTATTATTTTTTCTCTCAAAATTTGAAGTACTGCTGAAATAATTAGAAGCAAAATAAGGCCAGATGAAACCTGATACAGAAAACCGTATCTGACCTGGAAGTCCCTCAGTTGAAAGTGGCTGGATAATAGAAAATGCTAGGGAAGGCATTTCATAAACATTTCTTGTTCTCATGCTATTCCCTAGGCACTGCTCTTTGGATGTTCTCACATAAATGGTTCTGCCTCATTCAGTTGGCTGCTCTTATGAATACAGTGAAATTTGTCTGATGCAGTTAAAGAAAAATTAATTGTTTATCTCTAGACTTAGTAAATTACAAGTCTGTCTTACATCTTCTTGAACTCTATTATTCCATAACCTTTGACTGGAAGCATCCTCTTGAACAAAACTGAAACTTCAGCAAATCATCTTAAAATTTGAGGTTGAAAGAGAAAGAAAACATGATATTTCATTGAAATTCATAATGACTGTAATAATCTCCACTCTTTAATTCCTGTCCTCAAGCCGATAATTATAAGAAAAAGACACTACTGTTCCGTAACTCAGTGTCTTCAACTGTCTGTTTTGATGTAGCAATAAAGCTTTCAAAAGCACTAAAACTACTGCAGTGCAAAGTAGCTGATTAAGGTTACTGTTAGGGTTAACAACAAAGCCAGGGAGAGAAGGGATCATTTCTGAGTTTTTAACAAATAAAGAAGTGATTAGGACTATTTTTCTGCGTAGTAAAGCTAAATTTGTCTATAACTACATGCCCAGCTATGATCAGGGTCTGGCTTATTCCAGATTTGTTGTGTAATAGCTTGTAGTAAATTTTTTAAATTCTGATAGAATCTTTTACTGTTAAAGTCATCTTCATCTTTTTGCCTTCAAAATATGAACATGGGAAAGCTGGTATCTATGGGAAAAGATGATATCTACCATTAACTACACAAGGTTTTGAAAATCTTATGAACCTGTGCGTTACTCTCCTTTTTATTGATGTAATAGTAGATATATGGATATCCCAGTCTTGTCTCTGTCCTTTCTGTGTCTACACAAGAT
This sequence comes from Nettapus auritus, assembly GCA_011076525.1. Lineage (NCBI taxonomy): Eukaryota > Metazoa > Chordata > Aves > Anseriformes > Anatidae > Nettapus > Nettapus auritus. Next base: position 8,193,779 of record CM021775.1, read on the forward strand.
TCATGTGCGGTGTGCTAAAGGTACTATGGGTTCAGCGTATCCAGCCTGCACAGAGCTTTAGCAAACTCTGCACCTGGCAAGTCTCTCCACACCAGCACATGTAATAGCATTTCCTATTTGTCTTAGTGGGTAATCCACAAAGTGCTGGGGAGTCTGGTCCCTCTGCTTTACACTTGTTTAGTTAAGGGGGATGGAAAGACAGAGGTTTCCCAAAGGTCAGTTCAGGAAGAATGATAGGTTCACCAGAAATTCAGACTGGCAAACTGACGCTGATAATTCCAAATGTCTTGCTGTGTGAAATTATATCATTGAATATATATGAACTTCAAATCACATATTCACATGCAGTAGTAAGATTAGTTGGATGATGCATCCTCCTCTGTATGAATAAATGTACTGAAAGATGGTTCTTCTCATGTTTTTGACTGGGATAGAGTTAATTTTCTTCAGAGAGGCTCATATGATGCTGTGTTTTGGATTTCTGATGAAACTAGTGATGTTTTTACTTGTTGCTGAGCAGTGCTTATACAGAGTCAAGGGCTAGTCCAAGCTCCACAGTAAAAGCTGGAGTAAAGAAGGAGAAGGAGGGACATTTGGAGGGATGGTGTTTATCTTCCCAAGACACCATTACATGTGAAGAGCCCTGCTTTACTGGACATGACCGAACACCTGCCTGCTGATGAGAAGCAGCAAATTAATTCCTTGGTTTGCTTTTCTGGTGCACACAGCTTTTGCTTACCTTGTAAGCTGTCTTTATCTCAAAGCATGAATTCTCACACTTCTACCTTTCCTATTCTTACCCCCATCCCACCTGGGGAGAGCAAGTGAGTGGCTGGGCTGCCTGCTGGGTTAAACTACCACATTTTATAAATCTTTCCAGAACTGACCAGCACTGATCTCTTACATCATCTTATACTGTTCTTATCTCAGCAAGGTATGCATTATGCTATTGTACTAACAATATGTATAGATATAATAAAAAATAATCTGTCTTTGCTTGAGCAACCATTTGACAAACTAATGTGTTGCAAAGCCCATCTCATCTCTGAAGAAAGTTGTAAAAGCTTTTCTGGGAGTAATTCTACACTGTAAGGAAGTGATTAAGGGTATATTGGATTTTTTTTTTTTTTTTCCGTCAGGTTTCAGTTGTTACCTCTATTTGCCTGTCTTTTTCATCCTTTACATGTCCTCCTTCATTTAGCATGTGAGTATGTGTGGGAGGATATATGTTAGTCAGAGAGCTATGTCCATGCCTGTTAAGAACAGATTTCACTCAAAATAAATAAAATCAAGTCTTGTTGTGGTAGCTGAACTCGAGGTCACTTCCATTTCTGATCTTTATGACTCTGTGGCTGTAGCCTTTAATTTGCATGCATTTTATACAACTTTTAGATTGGAGGGAACATATATTTTGGAATGATAATGCAAAATTTGTTGAAGCTTGTAATTTCTTTACCTGTATTAATAAATACTAATAGCTTAAAATGATTTGAGGTTACTTATTAATTGGCTAATAAAAACACAGGAATTGCCAGGTACCAACTTGTTGAGTGTTATTTTGATGTAAAAAGTGAAATGTGGGAGGATTCCATCTGGTTTTGCTTCTTTTTATTTATTATTTGTCAGATTCAAGCAATAGTTGTCATTATTGTCGTCATTTGGATTTTTTAAGAACATGCAACAGCAAATTTATTGATACAAATAATATGTACTTGTATAGGTTACATTTTTCAGGGTTAAATTTTGAGCTAGTTCATATAAATCTGTTGTTGTTGTAACATGTATCTTAATCCTTACTGACAAGGAAGAAATTAGAATATGGATTTGTTTGTAGTATCTGGGAAATCAAGAACTGGTAGTACCTCAATGGAAATGAAAAGATACCAGCATTTACCCCATCTTGAAGTTCACTAGTGTAATTTTTCTCAGAATCTGTGCTATGGCGTGTATGCTCAGCTAACAGGGTAAGTGCATGTAATCTCTATTAAAACTCAACAGCATTCATGCTTACTGTTAGTGACGTTTTTTTAGTTCATTAGCTCTGCATTTCATGTAGTCCTGTTATTTTGCTATTCTTACTCCTTTGCCTTGTGTGTGTGTTTGTGTATATACGTGTATAAAATATATATGTGTAACAGCAATATTCTTGCTGGTAGGGACTAGCTCCTTTTACTAACTGGAAGATATTAAAGGTGAAACTAACACAATGATAACTTACTAGGATGGTTTAAGTACATAGGCAGGATAAGATTTATAAGCAGTTCTAATATTTAGCTGATACAGTTGGAAAAAATAACAGCGATCGTTCTCAATTTCTATTTAGTTTTGAAATCAATTTTTGAAGACTATGGCATGTGTTACTGTTTTGCTTAATGGTTTATTATGTAATGTTTTTTTCTTTTGTAAGGTGTTACATGTCAGTTCATTTTCATAATAAATTACATAATAACTTTATTTTCATCTGTAAAGTGATTGTGGCTGAGAAGCATGGATGAAGGCAACTCTTTGTCTTCAGAGGACATTAATCCCTTATTTTTAGCTTGCAGTTAAGTTAAAAAGTAGTCCTTTTCCTCATTGGCTATAATAAGATTTTGCAAAATGTATTCATCTTGCATATAGCTGTGCAAGGTGCTGAGCTTATGTGGCTTCTTAGAGAAGGACAGACCTCATTTCAGTGGGTGAGACAGAAATTTCATTCCATGACTGCTGCTTGACAGTATCTACCTAGTTTTCCTCTGTAGTCAGTGTTGAGTAATTTATGATAGTTTATTCCCTTGGTGAAAGCAGGATAGCTCACCTCCTGTGTTTAACACTCTTCTCACGTACCAGGAACATGTTTGTAAGACTGTGACATGTTCTCCAGCAGAGCTGGAGAAAGCCCCTCTGGCTTCTCCTGGTCCATCTCTTGACCCTTTAAATCACTTCTGCTTCCAGGTACCTTGATGTTTGCCTTTATCTTCCCCTTAGCTCCCTCCTGTGCTGCACAAAATTCCTTTTGGAGTTCTTGCAGGTAATTATTGATCATGTCTTTTCCTCCAAGGTGGTAAATTTAAGAAGCTGTAGGGAGAAACAAGGTACATTTTGTGTGTAAGACTTATGAAGTTCTATTAGTTTTTATTTTTCTGTGAGTGCTTCATAATGTAGAGCACTGAGCAAACATGTCCCTTAAGAGAACATACACAAATTAATTGTGTGGTTGCAGTGAACAGAAGAGATTTGCTGGGTTTGTTTTACTTATCACAGTTATTTACCCTATGGGACATAAGTATGGGTCTCATGCTTCAGTCTATGTGGTTTAGGCATGTAAAAGTAACTTCCTAAATTCTGAAGATGTATTGTGGAACTGAAGCAACGCTTTGTAGCGTGTCACCGTTTTGCCAAGTATTTTAGTGGAATTTGTCTTAGAAACTACAATTGTAATTATCAAAATACTTGGGATAATAGTTAATTTAATATATAGTGTTTTCCCATGATGAAAGATTTCATCTCCTCTTTCCTTTCCACTCACCACCAATTTGTTCAGTCATTTAGCAGGAAATACCAAGGCACCTAGGGTTGTTCTCCTTTTCAGGTCTGCATACTGTCTTTCTTTATCATTATTTTATTTACTTTTCTTTTTTTCTTTTACCTGCCTGGATGCAGTGCCTGACCAGTCCAATACATCGTGGGTAGCTAAGCTTCTTAGGAGAGGGCATGCAGATCAATTGGTTGTTTTTGCCGGTGCAGTGAAAATTGTCTTAGGTCAATACCTCTGTTAACACCTCAGTCAGCTGCTAGTGGTATCTATACACGTTCTAATGCAAAAATAGTATTAAAAGAGTAGTGAAGATGAATTTCTTTAGTATTAAATTGCCGAGTTTTCAATTTTGCAAGTCTGAATATGCCATAATGTATCTGTTAAAAAAAAAAAAAAAAGGAAAAAAAAAAAAACTCATCTGCACAGAAGTGTTAACTGCTAGCTGTTATAACAGCTTATTATTTAAAATCTCCATTTTCTAAATGAAAAAGGAATGAAAACTTCCACTTACCAGGCAGATATCTTCAACCAGCTCCTTTTCTTTTTCTTTGAAGTTTCTTATTAAAAGCTTCCTTCATGTGTGAGGTTATTATGTGTATTGGATGAGAGGAAGAGTGTGAAAGCAAATATTTTGCTGGCCCAACAGTGAAGAAAATAAAGGGAAAGAGCCCATAGAGCTGTGGAATGATGTCTAGAGCTGGGTGCCTTTGCAGTTTGTCAGACTGTCCCAAAGTACTGTATCACAGGGGATCACAGGCAGTACTGCAAAACACTGGCAGTGTTTTAATCTGCATCATTGCAGCACTCAGGTCAAGCTCTGAGACTAGCTGACTTTTGTGTTACTGCTTTAGGTTCCTTTTATAGGAAGAAAGTGGAAAAAACTCTAGATCAGCCAATTTTCCTCTCTCTCTTCCCTCTTTTCCTAGAATATATATACAATGTCAAATATCCTTCTGTTTTATCCTTCAGTCCAGGTAGCAACAAACTAGAGCTGTTTTTACTAGAACACAAAATAAATAAATATTATGCACATCTGACAGTGTTCTTCAAGCAGTTTCCTAATATTTTTTTCTAATAAATTAATATTGATATGTGTGCCTGTGATAGTCCATGCACTCAATTGATAAGTTACCAGCATGTGTTTAATACTCAGTGACTTCTGTGATATGTTTAGAGTATTAGCTGCATTATGACAACTCTCTAGATGTCTTTTTGCTAGTACTGAGACAGCAAAGGAACAACGGAACTTTTCCTTCTATGTACACATTTCAAGGAACACTGATGTAAAACTGAAATAGTGTTAAAACATAGTGGGAGGAATATGTTAATTTTATTGAGTACTGACTAACTTTATCTTTCTTAATTCCAAGTATTAATTTTTAACGGTAAACAGGAACAGCTCTGTGTACACTTCTCTCCAGGTAGCAAAAATTCAGAGCAAATTTTGGACATAAATCTTTGATTTTAATGTACCCTAGTATTTTGAGTGCATATTTAAAATTATTGTTCTTTGGAAAGTACTAGGCATATTGTGAGTAACATGAGATTACTGTGAGTGATTATGAGAAAATAGAAAACGTTGTGAGTAAATTTAATCAAAATCTTTTTTAAGAGCCACTACAGTAGAAGAAATCTTTTTACAGCTTATCTTTATGATACTCTACAGTCACTCTTCTGTTTAAAAGGTAGTTTTTTTCATAGACCATTTTTCAGACTATTTCAGATAAACAATTAAATGTTTTATAGAAAACATGATTTTCACTAAACAGCCATATTTGTTTGAAATACAATAAAGAAAAATGTTGTAGAGAGGAAAATTAGAAAAGAGAGATTCCAAAAGGCACACCTTAGTATGTGTGGAAATGCACTGTACAATTTTATAACAAAACCATGTATGTTTTAAGAGCTGACTCATTTCTACGTGATACTGAGCTAAATTACCTGGAGGTTAGTAGCTTGAACATTAATTCAATAAAATAAATAATGAAAAACTGTTATGTTTTCCAGGCAAACTAAATATGAAAAAAAAAACACCACATTTCTTAAATTTTAATAAAGAGTAAGGTAAGTTTATAATAACATAGTAATGCAGGAATACATTATGATATTGCTAATAAAAACATAATAAAAACTCTCTTACGTGGACATTGAGAGAAAATTTGTTTACCTGATTTTAAAAAAAGACAACAAAACAAAACAAACAAAACAAAAACAAAACAAAACAAACAAACAAACAAGGAATGTACATGTGCTAACCTATCCTCTGTCTCTTGTGAATGTGCATCTTTGATTTCCTCCTCTTTCCTCTCTGCCTATCACTTTTTTAATAAGCACTGGTCATTGTGCCTTAGCAGAATTCAATGGTGTCTGTGTGCGTGAGGCATAAAGTTGAATACTCTTATTGAATTTGGCATGTGAGATGCATTCCAAGGAAATTCGAGAAATATGTCAGGATTGCCTGACAGGCAATCAGGATTGTCTGGATTGTCGGGATTGTCTTATTCTGAGGATAGCTTTTCTCTCTCCCTTGCACCAGCTTGAATGCTTGAGCTATCATGGCAGGTCAAGGAGGTGAAAAACAAATCACTTTTTTTTTCTGGTTTTGTTTTAAAGGGATCAGCTTAGGATCACTGTCACCCTCAGCCCTTTTAAGTTGTCAATAGACTTGAGTAAGGGCAGATGCAGCACAACTGGGCACCTTCTAGAGGAATCTTGCATGCTCAGAGTTTTGCAAATGTTCCTGTGATGAAGAAGGTAAATTGCACTGTTAGGCTTGCAAAATAAAAAATAAAATAAAATAATAATAATAAAATACTGGAATCTTGCTATAGGTGTTATAAATCCTTTCATAGATCTGGGGCGAAGGCATTTCAACCATATAGAGAAGATATACAGAACCTCAGAATTTACAACCAGCTGAAGTACAAAGCAGTGATATGAATATTTCTCAGTTTGCTGAATGACAGGTGAATTTTGTTAAGTTTCTTCTAATCAAGTTTCTGAGTATGATATGCCATGAAAACAAATTAATAGAGAATATCTACCACTGAATTATTGTCTAAATTTCTCAACTATTTGTTTTGTTTGTATCATTTACCTTATTTCCTTTTCTTTCTTTTTTTTTTTTTTTTTTTAACTGAAAAAGCATCTCTCTTCTCCATCTTTATTAAAAACATTAATATTAAAGCTGAGCTCAGAAATGTATTGACGGAGCTATATAGTTCATTTCCAGTTTCCTCTGTAATGCAGCATTAAATTTTTATTTAGTCGTCTATTTACTCAAAATATGTTACAAAGCATGCGGTGTGCATATGCTTTTGAGGCATTTGTTTAAATTATAAAGAGTACTTCGGAATTCCTCCAGGAAAAAAAAAAAAAGGCATTATAAACCTTTCAACTGTGTTATAATTGTAATGTTTATCTATACTGAATTAATCAAATACATCAACCAATGTAATAAGTACTCTTCTTAAGATTAGCATTCCACAATAGATATGTAATTAGTACATGAAGCATTAATCTTATGAATTGCACAGGTGTATGTGCATGTTGATTTTATGTATATCCATCTCTCTCTATATAAATTGTATGTGTTTATTAGTTTACAAGTTTGCTTGAGCCTCATGTATCAGCAATGATGACGTGCATGATATCCTCTGGAGAGCTAATAAAGGGAAGAGATTCAGGAGTGGATCCTATAGAAAAATGACACTGGTATGGCAGGTTTCCTATCTGAATGATGTGATATGAATATGCAACAGGTCCAAAGCCATTTGATTATACAATCCCAAGCAATTCCTAGTTTTCCTGTCACAGATGAGTATTCAAATTAGTTCCTGTAATAACTCCATTTTACTGCAATGTATCTGCAATCAGTCAAAGCTACACACCTTGGGACTTTAACAGATGCCCTTACCTGCCTGTAGGAGTTGTTATTAATAGCAGGAATAGTTCAATATACCCAGCTTATAGCTAGATGAAATACACTATTCGGGCCCATTCTTACATGAGCTGAGTATGCCTAAGCTTAACTCATATATAAAAATCAGAACAAATTTTATATTGAACAAATCACACTGATGCGTTTCCATTCAACACCAGCACCTCCTCTCCCTCCCCCCCCCCCCCAACCCCGAAATAAATAGTTTTCTACATATTTTTAGTCAACAGCAGGGTTATTGTTCAGTAAATAGCAGCTTGGCAGTTTATGCTCTCATTCTTTTATGTGCATATATATACCCATGAAGATTCCTTGCTAGAAAGACTCACATTTTCCAAAAGGCATGGTCCAGCAAGGTTGATTGATCAACCTTGATAAATCCATCTCAGTGAGTGTCTAAAATTTTAATACAGTAGTTCATAATGTTCTCAGAATGAAACTAAGAAATAGAAAATAGTGCTCATGGCACAAATCTTCAGCAGGCCTTTCATCTTTTCAAACAACTTTTTTGTAATCTCCTACTGCACTCTGCTCAGCTTCCAAGCATATGGAGCCCTACTGAAGTAAGTATTGAACTATTTTAGACATTGCAAAGTTCCATCAATGAAAAATGCCTATGACTGGAATCTCTGATTATCTTTCTTCCTTAGTCTTAGCTTCCCATAAATCTATATAACGCAAACTATTTTTAAGCCAACCTGAATATAGCTAACAGTTCTTTAGCTGAAGTAGAATCTTGTAGCATTTCTTCCAATTCACCTTTTAATGTTCCCTCTGTGACAATAAATAGTGGTAATAACCATGAAAACTATATTCAGACTGCATATTGGTGCCCTGCTTCTGTTCATACTTCTGCACCTCCTAAGTATGCATGTCTCATGGAAGAACTACGATTCATACTTACTCTATATATGTCTAAACAGACTACTCTATAGTCTTGAAGCTTTGAAGCTTAACGCTTGACTTTAGCAGCCTTTCACCTTCTGGATTTTTTGTTACCAAAAAAAAAAAAAAAAAAAGTTGCTGTCTGACTGAGCTCTAGTGTGCCAAGTTTCAACCTGAAGTAAAATTTTAGATTTCAATTGCAAATACACAATCCAAGTGGAATTATCTCCTGGACTTGTCTCATAATACAATATGGGGGAAAAAAAAACAACAACAACAAAAAAAAAACCACTTAGGATCTTAGCCATAGATAGACAGTTTTCTTAAGGTAAGCTTAAAGACTGGCCTTATTTTTGTGCTGCTATATACTTTTCCCTGAAGAAACGGTAATTGTGCCCTAAGGTCAAACAGGTGCAGCACAGATCTATACTCTTTGTATGTAAATTTATCTCTCAGACTCTCTCTTCCATTAAATATTTCAGTTCTGTCAGATTTTGGGGGTTTGTACTGTTTTATGTGTTTTAGTTTAGGGAAAGTCTCGTAGTAATCCTATTATTTATGAGGAAAGTGAGAAGTAAATGCTGGTTGTGTAAGTATTTTTAGCTTCTGGCTCATTCAGGAGGAACACTTAATTTTCTCAGTGTGTTATCATTACCCTCAATGAATTGTGTAGCTTTGTGGAGAGATGAGAGAAGTCATTACACCAGAATGATTTTGAATTATTGAAACATTCCCTCTCCCTTCATCCTCCTTTAGACTATGCAGACAGACAGGGCCACCACAGCACTTAACGATACAGGTATTAGTGTTCCAAGCACTGTAGAAACAAAGCAAGTGTCCAGTCATCTTGATTATGCTTGATGTACTCTTCTGAAATGATTACCATTGATAATTGGACAAATGGTAAAAAGTATTAAAATTGAGGATTGTTTGTCCACAAAACTGTGAAATCCATGTTCACAGTTCTTAGTAAGGTGGTAATACTGTGGTGAATGAGGGATTTCAGAATAACTATTAGTTAACTCTTAGGATAACTTAGCATAACTTCTAGTTCTATACAGTGTTTCTGACCCAGTAGTGAAAAGCTAATTGTTAGGTGTTATCCTAACAAGTGGTAGTTCTTGCGCTAATGCTAGTGGGTTAGGTCCCCACTAGTATTGTTTCACTCATGAGCCTTATGCTTGGCACACTGTATCGGGACAGTATATATGCCACCTGCAATCCTGGCACCATTGCACACAAGATAAGGAACATTAACCTGGAAGTCGATGGATTTTGTGCTTGTGAATTAGTCCTGAGTAAAAACATTCAAATTGCCTTTAATTCTGTCTACTGGGGGAAGAGACTTTAAATATCAGATCCACTTGTAGTGACATCTCTAAAGAATTCCGATGTGCTTCTTGTTGAACTAGAAGGCAAAACTCTTATGATGACCATGGGAGTAGATACATACCCACAGTCTCTATCTGCAATAAACTTTCATTTGCCTTGGAGAACCTTGACCTAACTGATTTCTGTGGCTTCAAAATACTTAGAGGACTGAAATTCATTTTGAGTAGTACTTCTAATGATTTGCTATTAACTTAAGTCCATTATTTGATCAAAAACTGAGTCGTTTGGGGGTCAAATAATTCTAATCAGCTCATGCAAAACGAGACTGTGGGAACAATGTGTATTCATAATTTTGAACTGTACTTGGTAATTCTGAAATTCTGGAGGACCAAATGGTTTATGTGTTTGGCAAGGAATATATATATATATATATAACAGATCTTTTTCTGTTAGTGCTAATGATGTGGCTCAAAAAAAGCTTTTACTGGTCCAAAAGGTCTTCCCTGGGATCAAAGTTGATGGACTATCATCACTGTAAGGGAATGATCTCAGTCCTGTTCCTCCAAAATGAGTGTTTAAATCACAAAAATATGTAGCTTGAGGCACCTGGCACATTTTCTGGTTGTTTATTTAGGGAAGATAGGGAACTGAATTGGCAAAGAAAACAAGATCAGCTCCAGCTCCATTGTCATAGTATGAAGGATGTGGGCACATCTGAGTAAGCTGGTACTGCCCTATTCCATGTTAGTGTCCTACAGGTTAAAAATCGCAGGTCTGAAGCTTTTTTCAAGGAATGAATTAAAGATATTTTGGATATTTGTCTGCCTTAGAGAAAGAAAATTATGTTTATCTCAAATTTCAAGAGATAAGGGAAGAAGCGCCACAGTAGTTTGGATTCTCAAAACTGCTGAGTGTCTAATTAACTCGAAGTTAGGCAGTTGGATATCACTGACTTGATCATTGCAAAGAAAAGGCTCCTAGTAGATCTGTGAATGGTTCTCTTGTGCTTTCTTTTTAAGAATGTCTTCAATTTTAGCTCAACAACCATGAAGTCAGTACTTCCTGTAAGCAACAAGAATAATTTAAAATAGCCTCTAACGGAACAAAAATAATTCAGTTAGATATACTGGAAATGAAGAAAATATGGAAAAAATACAATTCAGAGATAAGAAAGCTGCATTCTAATTAGTGTAAACTTGCAATTAATAAGCCAACATGAGGGAATATGAGACATTTTTATGTACAGTATCTGGCATGTTGCATTGCAAATAAATTAGTGTATAAAAATAAATGGGAAAATAGGAAAAACTTTTATATGCCTAGCAAATCATAATGTGAGTGATAATTATTATATGAATGTACCATTTCTTGCTAAACTTGAGCAGGGTATTTTTATAAAGGTCAACTGGCCTTGTTAGCATTCTGTACACAATACACCTTGTTTTAATAGATCTAAGCACACTTATCAAATGTGAGAATACATAAAATATTTTAACAAACAGACCATAGGAGCAACTTTTTAGTGGCTTTCTTTCACGAGATTGGTATTTTGTGTTCAGTACTCTGCAGATAGCTCTGAAGAATGTAGACAACTTTAATCCAAAAAGTGGGAGACAGACTGGAGGGGAAATTGAATTGTAAGACTGTTTTTAAAACCATCTTATTTTCAAATATCGGGGCAAATTTTTCCTTCATGTTCTCTTCTGCACATTGAAGTAAAGAGGGTCTTCTGTGTTTTCTGACTCTGTCTTGTTAAAAGAAAGATTTAAGCTTATGACTAGTAGGTTTTTTTTATTTATTATTTTTCATCTTTTTCCTCTTTCACATAAGCTGCTTTCTTTTGAAAAGCCTTAGATTTTTTGCCGTACACTTTTGTGAACTGTTCTCTGCCTTTTACCAAATACTGGGATGTTGATTAATGGATTGAACTTCTTCCATTAAATTCAAAACTTACTGGAAATAGAAGATGAAAAAGACAGTTTTACACAAATTAATTCCAGAATGATTATTGATTAGAAATGTTCTACACTATTTGTTTCATCATTTTATATTCATAAGAAGTTGGTTATTCTTGCTAGTCTTGAAAAAATAAATATTCATGTTCACAGTTTTGCTAAATGTAACACAGATTTTAACTTCCCTAAGACAATGTTTTCATAGTCATTCCATTATCTATGTAAATTTTTCATATTGAAAACTAATAATACTTATTTACATTAGAAATATGAATCACAAATTTGATAATGCTTGATAACAAAAGTTACTCTAGATAATAATCATTTTGTTTGCTTCTATTAGCAAATACCGAATACCATTAGGAGAACCCAAAGCACGACTATTAAAATCCTTTTATATGCTTCCTGTACTGAAGAGGTGTTTTCCCACTAAAAATAGATCTTATTGTTACAGTAAAAAGTTATGGGCTTTGTATTCCTGCTACATTCAATTTTAATTATTTCAATTCTTTGTATACAGCATAAAAACCACTTTTGAGAACTGTGTTCTGTACACAAACCCTCCATTAAAATCCTTAAAAGTAAAAATTAAAATCCTTTTAGCATTGTCACTCTTTAGGAGAGTATGGTAGCCTCAACAAAAATTCAGTAATTTTCTTTGAGGCATTCTGGTCAAACAGACTTCAATAGGTCTACTGAACAATGAGTCTTACTGATTTTAGGGCTTAGGCAAGATGCAAAATTGGCACATCCAAAAATCACACTGGTTTCTGAACCTTGTTATTGTTTTTAGCATGGACTGACAACAATTCTGTAAGTGTCTGTGAGGTTTGTTAAACCAAAATTTAGTAAGTAATAAATTGTTGATCTTTACATGTCTTGGCATAATATTCATAGATACTTATTTTTTCAGACATCATCACAGCTTCTTAAGAGAAGGTCCTGAGCTGTGGAAAACTTTGAGAATTTTCCGTTCTGTTGATCTCAGTTGATGTCGTCTTCCAAATCCTGTCCTTGCCTAAGAGGCTTGCAGCATGTTCCAGAGCACATCTGAATCCCAGGTAATTAGCTTATTGCTCCTTGAAACTCTTGGATATTTCCATGTCATTCCCACTTTCCATCAGGATAAAACTGACTTTTAACTTTTCTAAAAAAGAGGAAACTTTGGTTTCAATATTTCCCTGATTCAGCTCCGCATAATTTAGAAATAGGATAAATATCCTCCAATGGTGAATACCATTTTGGCTATTTGCATATCTCTTTTTTTTTTTTTTTTTTTTTTTCTTTATTGTACCACAATTAGTCAAATACTTCTGTGAAATCCTGTAATAGAAAATGAGTTTTACTCTCCCTTTTTTCTTTTCAATTTTGCAAGGCAGTAGAAAACTGGCAAGCGTTCCAGGGTTTTTTAAATAAGTTGCACTTATCAAACATTTTACTGTTTTGACATGTGCTGATATTGTCCACATATATTTTTAATGACAAGTTATGTCAAGCTGCATCTGCTTTAATCTCGTGTATTTTGGCAGTTCCTTAACTGGATGACTCTTACTACACCAGGTTGTCACAAAAGCAATTCCTTTCATTTTCTTCTTTAACTGACAAAAACATAAGGGTCTTTACATTTTTAATGACAAACAGGGTTTCTGTATTCAGAAAAATGAAAAAAAGCTTTTTGAAAAAATCAGTGCAGTACACATTTGTACACTCCTTCTGTCGTAACTAAAGAAAAATTGTACAGACAAGGACATCAGTGTAGTTCCTTCAAGGTTTTCTACCCATCACTTGCTTTTGAAAATCTTGTCATAATAAACTTGCATGTACTTGACATTAATGGGTGTTCCTCCATGGGAGGAATATCGCTTTACATAAAAGGGATTCTTCCAAAAATCAAATGAAAAATATATGATCTGAGAAAGAGGTAAATATCAACTAGGAAATGTGTTGTGCTTGTTGCCTCCTGTCAAGGGAGTGAAAACTGACTCTACAGCACATCTTGATTATTAACCAAAAAAAAAAAAAAAAAAGTTTAAAGTGTACAGAAGGAAGGCTGGATAAGTTCTTAATTCTGCAAATCACTGTTCTAAAACATTCTAACTACGGCTTCTTCCCTGTATTAATAAGGAAACACAAATTTAAGTCTGTGGTAGTTGCTAAAGATAATTAAAATTTGTTTTCTTTTTGCAAGGCGTAATAGTTTGCATGGAAAATAATTGCAATATAGATTATAGTAATGAACTCAAACTATTGAATCTAACTTTTTTTTAGTAAAAAGGTGATGTAAAATGTTTTTGGAATTAAAGGGATTTATGCTAATTTCTGAAAATAAATCCCGTGGAAGATGTTCTCTTTCAATATTTATTGCTATGACAGGTTTCACATTCTTTTCTTTTGGAAAATACTTCACTATATATTTCTGTTTAATAATACAAAGGTTTTTGTTTTGTTTTTTAATTTGGATTTGTAGAATATTTATGGAAGTAGACATTTGCATTTCTTTAACTTTTTTAATGAGATTGTGAGAGAACAAGCTAAATCATATTACTCTTTCAACCCTTCCACTGTGTGTCTATTCTACTGAAATATTTACTAGCAAGATCTCTCACTTTCTAAAACATTTTTAGCATTGGAAGAAAAATATGTATATATAAATATATATGGAATCATGTATGTGGCAGTCATAATCTCTAGTCCTGCAGATAAGCATGTAAGTTTCTCCCAAAATGCTTTCTGAATGCACTGATGAACAGAGTTGTATTTCTTCAGTAAGTTACTTTCCTCACTGCTAAACTATTCTTGACCCCAAATGTAGTCTAATTGAATGCACCAAGCTTGAGTGATTTTTTTTTTTTTTTTTTTGAACTTGCTCCAGTCTCTACTGAATTTGACAAGAGGCTGTCCCAGCTGCAGACCCAATAATGACATTTTCTTTAATTAGTCCTACACTGTAGAGGATACATCTTACACACTACCTTTGCAGATTGTACCCAGCCTTTTGCTGAGGCCATATTAGCCTGTGCTTCTAGGAAAAAAAATAAATAAAAATAAAAATAAAGTTATAGCTGTTTCCTTAGCTATTGGTTTGCCTGATAAAGCAAAAATAGAATTACCTGCTTCTTTCATATTTTAGGTTCTTGGTATCTGTAACAGCAGCAATTAGGTAGCAATTATGGCTACTGCCATAAGCATCAGGTAGATGCTGGAATAATTAATTGACTATCATCTCCCAGCTGTTATTCAGAGTGACTGCATCCCACATGTAGAAACAGTGTCTTGTCTCCCAGTACATCCGGAAGCTCCTGGATCCAAAAATCATTTTTCATTGGAATACAAGCATTGTTCAGATGTACATTTCTTGGCTGTTAAAGAGCACAGAAGGGTATTGGCTGTGCCTTTCAGGCTTTTTGTGCCAGCTCAAAATCTCCACCTACTCACTTGTGCATCTCAAGGGGGATTGGCTTCTCCCCAGAGGAGAACACAATATTGTGTCTATGAATCCAAGCTTCTAGTTTTAAGTCCTTACTTCTTGCTCCTGGAAAATGGATAAAAAGCAGAATTAAAACTTTTATGTTTTTCTCATTAGAGGCTGGCATGCATCTGAATGCCAATAGCTGATTGTCCTGTTTTGGGGGAACTTTGGTTTTATTTTATGCCCTCCTGTCTTCACAACACCAGTAGATTGCTTTCCTGTAGCTGCAAGCTGATATTTTTGTCCTGTCATGTTGTCTCCTCTACCCATCCCTGCTTGCCACTCACTGGCCAAGATCAGTGCAGAATGTCGGTTGAAGATGAAGTGTCTGTTCCATCAGTGCCGTTCTGAAATCCCCAAATGGTTGAACTGCCTGAAAGAACTGCCTGAATGAGATATATACTACTTTTGGTTATAGAAAGGGGAATGGGCTAGGGGTACTCATGTATTCCACATGGACCTTAAAGGTTTTTGTGGTAGCCTGGCAGCTCACTCAAGTGACAGTCTTCTTAACAATTTGGCTGTTTAAGCTGTGAATTCTCATTTTCCGAGGCATTTGGTTGCCAATCCATCAGCTATGTCTATTTTCAAGAAGAGTAATGTTGGATCATATATTAACATGCTATTTTTAAAACCGAAGACTAAGATAAAGAAGTAATGTCAACTACATTAGTAGTTGACATTAGTAGTTACTAAGTAACTAGACAGCTACTGGTGTTGTTATAACCAATGTGAAGTCAAAAGACAATCAAGCTAGTTTGTTCCTTTCACCTCTGCTATGTAAAACATGTTATGGCTAACCACCCATTCTAGCCACAGCCTTCAGCTTGTCTTCTCTTTTCATTTCTCTAGAATACTTTCCTTAATATAATATTTCAGTATGTGTTAAAAATATACTGTGTATTGCTTCTCATCTTGCTGTTGGTGCTGAGCTCTTTGTAAGTTGTGATAACCCATATTAACCTGAAAAACTAACTATAGCAGTCAATCAAATTTACCATCTGCCAATCTGGGAACGTCCATGCCAATTCATGGTTCAGCTTCAGCTGAGTCTGGTTATTATTATAAATTGCTCTTTGTAATCTTTTTCTCAGTTTCGTCTCATACCAGTCCCTGCTTAACTTCCATATTCCCTTTCTCCATACAGTGACAATGTTCCTTGCCTTGTCATTAAATTAGCGTCTCCTCTGAATGCTGTATTCAGTGCTTTGTAGATAACTGCCAATAAATTAATTCTTTTTTTTTTTTTTTTTTTTTGTATCTCCTGATGCCTTAGTGCAAGGATAATCTTAGATTTTTGAAAACCGAAAGAGAGTACAGGTAGTATAACTGAAGGTGAACCATAATGTATAAAATATATCTCATAGTTCTTATCCTCCTGTTAATAGACAGGAAACCACAATATGCTACACTAATGTGGTATTAATTGCATCAGAACATCATATCGCTACTGATTTTACAGTGATGCAAGTAAATATATCAAAATACTGGTTTTGTTAGCCTTGCAATTTATTAAAAAAAACATTTCTTTTGAAAGGAATTGCATGAGAAATTGCAGATATATTAGAATACAAGGCTGCAGCCTTGTAAGGAGGCACAGTAGTTCACACACAGGTTTAATCTAATGTAGTATAATATACATATTATATACATGTATATATATATTTATATAGTCCTGAGAGTATGTTGAGATCTGTACAGAACTCTGATCATGACACCAAACCGTTGCCCAAGAAGCTTTAGATTCAGGTTGTAGTGAAGACAGCGTCAATTCGGTATGTTAGTTACATATATAAAAATCAATGCTGTAGACAAACTGTTTTTTTCCTCTCTCTCCAGAGACTAGGGATGAAAATATAAAGATTGTGAAAGTTTGTCCCCCTCCTTTCCCCTTTCCTTTTGCGGACAAAAAAAAGTATAAATTTCCCAGCTGATGTTTTATACTGTGATACGTAGCCTCAGCTATGTCAAATACTATAAAATTGCTTGTTGTAATTATGTGACTTGCATTGAGTTATGTCAATATGACATACCAGACAGGCAACCTGGATTTAAAAGACCCACTTTCTTGGAAACTGCAGATAGTTTTCTGAGAGTAGAAAGCGGTTGGTAATGGCTGCCCGAAGTAACAACATTAGGCCTGACATTCTTCAGAATATTTATTATTGATTTGGTGCATGGGTTGGTGAATGCTGTTGATAACAGAAAATTACTTAGGTTAAAGAAAATCTCACAGAAAAGTAACATTTCCTGAAGGATCAGGTCAAACTGGATGACTGAATAACATGGTGATAACATGGTGGTGATGAGATGTTGATAAGGTTAAATGTATAACCGTAATACTTTAACATAGAAGGTAAATAATCTCCTCCAACATAGTTTAACTTTTTAATACGCTGCTGGGTTCAGAATTGGACAATAGTGCTGTGATCTTACTAAAAACATATCTGAATTTCCATATAGATCACACCTCTGCTACTGTTGATGAATTCTCAATGATGGCTCAAAACTAAAAAGAACTGTAAATATTGTTAATAAAAATAGTAGGTGATGCTGAGGTCTTCTAGGAAGCTTTTTGATTTTTCCAGTTGATACGATTTTGCTATGTGGTTCCCTATCACTTGCTTCCATGTCATCAGTGTTATCCTCAAAAAGGCTTCCTACTCTGCTGTGTTGTCACTATTCCAGAAGACCAAAGTACTGAGCTCAGACAAGGGGAAAACAAGCAGAAAATGATAAAGATTTTTAACCTACAGTCCACATTTTCATCTTCAACATCTTTTAGAACTTTTAAAATATGTATAGTGAAAAGTTATGCATGGTCACTACTAAATGGTTGAGAGAAATTTATTATAAAGAAACCTCAGTGTAGTCTTCCAACAATTTCATGCAAGCCAATGATTGTCTTCTAGAATTTGTATTCATGGTCAGTGACATGCCTGCAAATGATTGTCAAGGCTGTGCAAATCAAGCACATAAATATGGCTTATTCTGTGTTTAGTTCTGTTAACATTTTTGTGTTGATTGTTAACCTAATTTGCTACACAAGAATGAAGATTTGTTGTATTTGATCGTCTCTTTGATTTAGAAATAAAACAAGCAGAAATAATGATATCCATATACAGTTAACAGTGAATAGGACAACACTGATAGCAATTAAGTGATTATATTAAGTAAGCTCAAAATACTATGCACATTAATTTTAAGTTTGTATTTTGGACCGTAATGAGACAAAATGGAGTAAAAGGATAGTTGAATTTCATCTGATCTTATTTTAGTAGAAGGTGAGAAAAATCAATGTAACAAAGATGTAGAAAGGAAATGGAAAGCGTTGAAAGATAAATGAAGGTATTTCATCTAGATGTGAATATACTGTGACAAAAAAAAAAAAAAAAAAAAAGATCCGATGTAGATGAACAATAAAGGGTCAGAAAGAGACATCTATAAGGTGTAAAATATCTGGCCCAAAGGAGAAGTAGAAAGATTAAAGAATAAAGACAAATAAGTGTAAAAATACCTGATAAGAAATACAAAGGTGGAGAATAAAAAGAAAAGTGCTGGAGGTTAGGATAAATAAAATATGTTTAAAGTGCCTAAAGGAACAAGATGATGTTGAAGAAGACTGTAAGTCACTGTGAAAATAGTTGAGAAATGCATTTTATGAAGAACATATACAATAAAAATCATACATAAACCAAAATCCACTAATCATTTAAAAATCAAGCCTGGATTTATAACTGAATATGTGCAAATAAGAAAATTCATATTTGGCTTTTTTTCCTCTACGTTTTTTTCTAAATTTTTTCATTCTTTAAGTTCTTCCAGCTGTTAAGGTGGCTGGCATAAGATCTGATTTTTTTAATTCATCCGTTCAGCAAAATGACATTCCCAAAAGGAAAGACTTGGAACACAGCAGGAATGATCAGGGGTGATAGAGTTGGCAAGTCATTTTGTTTGCTTTATCATTTGCAATGGGTGATTAGTATCAGATGCAAGAAAAAATAACTGTTGAATCAATAAAGATGTAATCAGGTCCTTATTTGTAGAACAATTTGTAGTGGATAAAGGGGTTGCCAACTTTAATCTTGGCTGTGTTTTAAAGTTCAACTGCTTTGTTTCCCTCTGAAATGTATTAGAGGTGCTGATATGGGCAACTACCATGCCAGAACCAGGAGACTAGCTTTGTGGCTTTAATTGCTTCAGATTTTTTTGTAAGCACATGTATGAAGATGCAAAAGACCTAATTAAGGTATTAAAACATCTGAGGATAGACAGATCTGAAGCAGGATAACCACAAAGGAGGCAGTTTCATATAGAAAGTATTTTAAGTGTTTTCTCTTTTTCCTTATTGTTTTGTTCTGTCCTTTTAGTAACATATTGAAAAGTATTTGGAAAATTAATCAGCAAAGTGCAATCATTTAAATTTATTTTTATTGATTTCAGTAATTCAGGGCAACATATGATATTAAGTCACACTTAACTGAATAGTCAGGATAGATTTTCAAAGACAATAAAGCAAAGGTGCAATCCACTCAGTTAAGGCTGGATGTGTGACAGAGAACAGAAATTTCAGTAGAATATATGTATGCGGAGAGCAAGAGAGAGATTTTCAACCCTCAAATTCCACAGGTTTAAGAAAACTGCTTGAAATTTCTGTATACAAATTTCTCAGAGTTTGTTACTAAACAAAAACATAAATATTGCTTAGACTGTAAATGCGAGGAACTTTACTTGTTAGGAGCATCTTAACAGACTCGTATGACATTAGATGATAGCTATGAAAAAGTCCATGCTGCATTTTTTGTTTAAATGTCTTATTTACTGCTTTTTTTGCACAAAACATTGATGTAATCCAGGTTGCCAGAATGCTTCCACATTTCTACTTAGTTAGTGTGAGTTGTTTGAATTGAGTAAAAAAAAAAAAAAAAAAAAAAAAAGGCTAGGAGGGAGAATAATAATTGATAATATCTTGCAATACTGAGGTACTGAGAATCCTTTTACAGACTGTACATGAACCATGCCAAAAAAAAAAAGAAAAATAATCAACAGGGTAACATCTGATCTTGTATCATTTTTATTAGGAAAAATTTCTCTAAATTTAACAATTCTATTTAATGAAGTTTACTTTATAATTCTTAAATACTTTTCATGACTTGAGTGGCATAATATCAGGGAGAGCTGGAAAAATGGCTAAGATAGCCCATTTATTACCGCGAATAAGCATATTATTAGAGTTTTTAAGATAAGTGGGTTTTGTTTATTTCTTAAGCCAAGTAGTCTGAAAGCACCAGATTCCCTACTCTAGGCTTTATGGCATAAGACAGAGTAAATTAAGGGCAGCTTTCATTTGGGGATTTAAGGAATCTTTTGGGAATCATTGGTTTTGATTGCTCCTATTTGTTCTTATTAATGAAATTTCACTAGATGGCACTGAGTACAACTTTTCCATAGATTGAGCATGTTCATCCAAGTGTATTTCCTGCCCCTGAGATGTTTCAAGATACTAATCTGTTTAAAATCTATGAAAATATATAGTTTATAGTTATAATACTGTTATTTTTAGAGAGGAAAGTTTGTGTCTTTAAGAGAAATGAATGTTCTTTTAATTCCTTTTTTTTTTCCCCCCTTTTTTTAAATGCTTAATTTATATGGAATCATCTTTATGCTAAAATAGGCAAAACCATGCAAATCCATGAGAAAGCATATTCCTGGAGTTTTCATAGTCTTTGCACTTAATATGGCTTTTATAGATTTTGATCAAGCTGAAAGTTACTAGATTTTTTTTCCTTGTAGCTATAAACCATGTTTCAGGCCTTACTCAGAGCTAAAAACTTGATTTTACAAACAGTGGGTTGCATGCTTTGTAGCCTCTACTTGGGTAGACTGGCTTTTGTCATGATGCATCTTCTAACAAGCTGCTGAAATAAAGATCCTTACAAGGGGGGGGGGGGGGCCCACTAAGTAAATTGCTTCTTTTGTAACTTATACTTGCAGATATGGGTACTTAGATTTTCTAAATCCAATTAGCTAACTTAGAAAATCCAAGTACTTGAAGAGCTGAACATGAGATGTCTGCATCATGTTACGATTATTGCCTAGAAGAAATCACACTAACCTTTCATTTTCAATACAATTATCTTCTTTTAGAATTCACTATAATTGGCAAGAAAACAAGCAGAATGTACTGGAAGTACCATACCTGTACAAGCAGAGAGTTTGTCTGGTAAGTCAAGACAGCATGCTACTGATGTATGTCTTCCCAGCAACCTAAACACAAATTTTAAATTTGACTAACCATCCAGTGGGATGCTTGGAAGCTATATATACAGCTATGTGGAATAACCCTTCACTTCGCTGTAAAAGCAGTATAAGGTCCATTAACTTATTTAATTATCTCTATCCCTCCCCAAGAATGAATGAAAATTCCTTTGGCAGGGGACTTCTGATCCGGGTAGGTTGCTTGAAATTAAAAGAAGCAAATAGATCATCAACTAGGAGCTTGGTGCTTTCACGATAAATAAAAATACTTATCCAATTGTTCCCCAAGAAGTCGAGAACAACCGATCTTTAACTTCAATTTACTTGGGAGCTAGACCTTCCATAAATGTCAACTGAAAAGATTAAAGAATTAATAGACATAAGAAAAACAACCTCTGTCTGCTAGGAGTCTATTCTAACTGAAATAGTCTTGTTAGCAGTTTAACATAAACTTCATCAGCTTATGCCACATCTTATCAGTGAAAGAAGGAATATTTTAGCCATCTCACTTGGACATATTTCATTAACAGAATACTCAAAACCCTGTTTAAATAGAAATCAATGATATTGGATTCAGTTGATATAAGATTATATATATATATATTTGTATATAAATTGCAGAGGGAATCAGGTCTTAAATTCGAGCTATGGAAAAAAAAAAACACATTTTGTTGTAGTAAAAGGTAGGCACATCGTTCTTGTATTCACAGTTGCTTGACATGGTAGTAACTTGTTTTGCTTTGAAATCAAATTAATTGTCCTGTGCTATCCCTGTTATGTGATCACCAGGTAAGTCAGTTTGTTTTGATTACCACTCTGAAGGTAATTAAAAGATAATCACTGTGTCACAAACATAAGTACCCAATCCAGCTGAGTAAGAAGCATAGGAACATGTTGAATATCTATGTACTTTCGTATTAACATCTGCCAGAGTCCTGCCCTCGCCCCATATTTTTTCTGAACCCCTTAGGTTCTTTTGGTATCCTTAATACAACAGAACTGGGAGTGTGGTATAGAAAAATAGTAAGAAGTTCCCAGTTTTCTGCAGACATGAACTTCCGTATTTCTTATGTAAGTGTCATAACATACCCCAGATATTTTGCAGCTAATACATCAGCTGTATATGGCATAATGCCTGCTTTGGGTAGTGGTAACAAAGTGCAAAATAACCAAAAAGGGTATACAATAGCCGAATAATTCTCTTTTCTATCCTGCAATACCTCTAGAAGCTACTGAGCAGTGAGGACTCTTCCTTATTTTGAAGTATTGCAGAGCTACATAGTATACAGCAAATAAACACATCTCACAGACACTTCCAGCTGACAATAGTTAGTTGAAAAGACATGGCTAAAGCTCTCTGTGCATCCAGATAAGCTCATTTGACTATGGTGGCATTCTTCCCAATTCCCTGATTAGGTCATTGTTTAATCTACTTTGTAGTATTGTACTGTAACTCCGGCTATAAAATCTGCTGGGAGTGGGCAGTTGTTTGAGCACATGCTGTCCGTTGAAAGTCCTTTACAGGCCACTGAAATACAAACTCTAATAAACCCAGATTATTTTCACACACCAAATTTAATTAGGTGAAGAAAATAATGGAATTACTATATAAAATACAAGTAGATAAATCATTAGTGTCCATATGCTGTAGAGAATTGTCCTAAATGGACTGAGAAACCATAGCTGAATAAATTTATTTTTCATTCTTATGAAGAATAACACTGTGCCTCCAAGAGATTTAAAGAATAAGAGATTAAATAATAACCGAACATCAAGTAAAGAGGGAAATGGGAACATTAGTGACATAAGGAAGTACTAATTCCACCTCGGCCTGAAATTATCATTCATTCTACATTTTTGAACAGTGACCTTTTAGGGACAAATGGTAAATCTTTCAAAAAAGACCTTTCAAATATATCCAAAGGTTGGAAAGCAACAAACAGTTACCAGGTGCACGAATTTCCTTGGTTTCTTCTTTTTTCTTTTTATGTTGTAATATTGGCTGTGCAGCATCCTACTTATCTTTGCTTGTGAATATGCAGGGGTTGCAAAGATTATTATGTTTGCAAGAGTGCCTTCAGAAATATGACATGCTTTAAATTAACTCTTGGTATGAAGATTTAGTGAAAGAACTGTATTCCTTTTATTTCATACTGGACCACTGTTCATACTACTATTATAATCTGCTAGATATATTCTTTCTGTCCCTGAATTTCATTAAACAGGGACAGAGAAAATCCCATGTAATTTCAATATGTACTTTAAGTACTTTTAAAACTTCTGTATTTACATGCAGAATGCTGACCAACTAAATCTGTTGTGCTAGTCTTCATGGCCAATGCAGATTTTAGGAAATGTTTTGTCATCTACTTCTAGTGACTTCCTATTACCTCCTGAAACAAGTAAGATGGTCAGTTTCCCACAACCCCAGTAAAAGTATTAGAATATTTCAGGTCTTTGATAATTAATTTACTTTGGCCAATAGTCAAGTAACTTACTAATATGATCTAGAGAATGCTGTCAGATGAATTATAAGAAATAGGATATATTGCTTTCAATGACTCGTTCAGAAGGACACTGAGATATAGGCTGACTAAAACAGAAGTTCAAGGAGTTTGTTTCTAAACCACTGTGGGTGTCCACTGCATTTAGAATCTCACTGATTTTTCTAGTTCAACCACCAAATAATTAGTTTGCAAACCCTTCCATCATTTTTTATGTAACAGACAGAATCTGTTTCCAGGATAGGTATTCTGACAGGGAAGGAGAGATTAGATATTTCCTTTCATCCAAACATAAAAGTAGTAACCATATTCTCTGTTCTTCCCCATATCGTGAGCAAGTGGGTCCTTTCCTGGAGAAAAGACAACTAGCTTACAACCCACTCATTGCTCTCCAGAGGCCATACAGGACATAGGAAAATAGTATCCTGGCTTCAGGAACATCCCATGGTCTTGGCAAAGACATAAATCAAAGAGCTCTAATAAAGTCAAAGATGCAAATTTTACTTCACTGAAGAGGATTCTCTGGCTGATTTAAAGGGGTAATATTTAATGTAGGATTTGAGGGGCAAATTCTAGAAAAAAAAAGTAGAAATGCAGAAGAAAAAAAGAAAGCAGGACAACAGAAAGCTACCTCCAGATTTCAAACCTAATAAGACTTGAAACATAATAATAAACTTATGTTTCCTAAGCCAGCAGCATGATTTTGCTAGAATGCTTTGCAGGGCATAACACAAGTCTTTAGTAAACGGAAGGTTAGTAGACCCTCAGTCAGACAACTGGTCCTTTTAATCTGAAGTTTCAGAAGATTTTAGGCAAAAAATGGAGTTTAAATACGCAATGCTAATATTGACAGCATTGCTGTAAATCGGGGGTGAGAAATACTTCTGCTTTCCATTAAGCTACATACATTTGGAACCCATCCCATTTACAGAAGCAATAGGACTTAATACTAGTGATGTTTGTGCTGCATGTGAGAGGAATGCTGTTAGAGGTATGGTGTGCTCCAAGAAAATTCTTAATTCAAAATTTTTCTGGTCCGGCTTATTCTCAAGTAAGTCTTCCAGCACACAGAATCATACTGGTATGGCTCTTCTAACATGGATTTAAATACATACCTAAACTGTCTCTGCCAAATTCAGCATACTCCTTGTTCTTGCTCCACTGACCAATCCAATTAAACAAAAAATAAAAGTTTTCATATTGGATCTGACATTCACTGTGTCTGATTACAGAAATGTTAGCACCCAAGTGGGAGTCAGGAGACAGTACTATTTTTTCTAGAACTGAACTGTAATACGTAGTGTTAACCAGCTTGTGACCCACAGAGCAGATGTAATCACCATTTACACTGATGGAAGCTGCGTGATCTAGAAAAAGTCACAAACAACTCTTTGATTTCATTTGAAATATCACAACTTGGCAGAGCTGCTTTGCTAATTACTGGTCCGTAACTTTGTTGCTCTGGCAGGTTCAAGAGGTGCCAACACTGGAGAATTCACTCTAGGAAAGATTTTCATTGGATAAATTGGATTTGGAAACAGGCTTTTATGATTAAATAATGGATAAATATTTGCTCCTACTTAGTCAAATGCATTAATGTGTAATCTGGGTTTATTTAATTCATTCATGTCAGAAAATTGATAAATGGTATTTTAGCTACTTTTGGACACCTGTGAGTGTAAAATTTTGTCCATTATGAACTCTAAATACAGTGGAACATAATTTTTCATATGATTTCAATGGAACTAACATTTACACCTCAATAGCTTTGCAACATTGCAATATTTAATTAAATGACGCGTGTGGAGTTACATGCACTGTCTATAAAAGCCGAATGTAAACTAATAACAGAAAGCTACTGGCCCACTGGATGCATCTTGATGTCTGAGGAGTACATAAAAGGATCACAGCTTTGCCACAATGCATATTATACTGCTTGAGTCTTATAAGACGTCTGACTCAGACTCCTAGGCCTAAAAGGATTAAATTTGTCTCTTTTTTTAATAGTACTTACAGTACACAAATAAAAGTTCAAGTGCTGTAGCTAGCTGTAGTTCCCTGATTCTGAACCTAGTTTTGAATCCAGCCTACATAGTGCTCCAAAACCGACTAATTTATAAATATTTGCATAAGGAACAACAACATTGAACATTGTACCTGGTCAATACTGAAGTCAGTACTACTGAAGTCAGTGCTACAACTCTTTTACTCTCCCCAGAAATTAAACTCATTATCTTCGGCATGTCTGAGTAAATCTGTAGGATTAGTGAACACTGAGGTGACACCAAAGGCGCTCTCCTTTCTTCTGTCTTGCTCTCCACTTTTCTTTTACTGTATCTTCTGTCCCTTTGAATTGGAAATCATAAATTTATTTTCCATTTCAGGGGTGTTTGTAGATCTTGAAATGTAAGAGAAAAGCAGTAATTGATATCTGTAGACTAGCAGCTTTTCCATAATTCTGGTGATATTTGAGGACCAGACTTCATGACTCTGCAGTCTCATGATCCCTTGGATCTGTTTACTAGAGGTCCTAGAGGTCATTATTACAATGTCCTCGCCTCTTTTTTTTTTTTTTTTTTTTTTTCCTCTCTCCATCTAAGGCTGCCAGACTTTCTTTTATTTTTTTTTAATATTTTTTTTCCTTGTAGGAACCTGTCTAAAACTTGTGTTATGTCCCTTTCCCTAGCAGCTGGCACACAGCGAACATAACTTTTCTGCCTTGTGCCCATTAACTTCAGTAGCCAGCTAAAGTTTCTGTGTAGAGCTGATCTGTCTTTTGTCAGTCCTATCTTGTGTGGCTTGCAGTTGAGGAAAGAGAAAATTTCCAAGGCAAAATAAACTGAATATAATGAATATAATGAATATATAATGAATATAATGAATAAACATCATTATAGTTTTCTTCTATCTTCTCTGTGTAACAATCTATTAAAGTAGTTATTAATATCTTTCTCTATACAGTGAAAGTTGGGGAAACAGTGACTTCTGCAGCTAACAGTGCTGCAGGTATGTTATTGCCAGCAGTGCAACGCTTGATCTTTGTTGATATGGAAAATAAAAATAAAAATAAAATCATCCTGATTTTTACAAAAAATTTGAACCTGTGAATTTCCACAGATCCTAAATCAATTCTGGATTTCATTTTAAATCCTTCATACCGTCACAGGAACAGACTCTCCTCACAGTTTCAAAATTACAAAAGGACTAACTATGCAGTACACAACCTTGATATTCTCTCTCTCTCTGTACAACCTTCTAATGACTGTCATTGCTTTAGCTTCAAGAGGTTGTGTGATCTAATTAGGGCAAATTGAATAAGACTGCTTTTATGCTAACGCGTGAGAAAGTTAATTGAAATCAATCCATGTTCAGTGAAAATGCTGGAGACATTGCTGATAATTTAAAGCAATTAAAAGATGTTGTCCTGAAGCAAGGCAGAAACATTAAGTCTAAGAGCCTGTTAAAAGAAAACTACCTAAAATATTTAAATGATATTATTCAGTTAAGATGGACTGGGGATAGCTGAAGCAATTAGAAATCATAAAGCATAAAATCAGTCACATGTAATCTTCTTTGAGCTAGCTCAAGCCTTTTTTTTTTTTTTTTTTTTTTTTTTTTTTGTAAAATAATAGATCTTTTTAAAAATCCCATTTGTGACATTTTGTGTATAAAGGTATACTAATGATATGAGGCAGTAGGCTTGCAAATCTCCAGTTCTCATTTATGGGCCATTGTGCTTTAAGAAAATAGTAGGTATATAATTTAAATTCAAATGTATTTTCAAATGTATTTGGATATATCTTTATTTTACTTGTTCATAGGATGCAAGACTTTGTATTTGGTTGATGCGAATGTTATAGCTTTTATCAAATTCCAAAACAAAGCAGTATAAAGAGGGTAAGGATTTTCGCTTCTTATGTCACCATCTCAGTCAGTGTACCCATGCAAATTGCTCGGGAGATCAGAATTCAGAGCTTCACAATTCTGCCGCATCTTTATTAGAAGTTTCTTCTACCAGAAGAAATAAGATATAGGATAAGAATAAAACCCAAAAAACACATTTGGAGTATCTGCAAAAGTTAATCTTCTTTTTATTTAGCCCCTTGAGCAGACATGATGGACTTGATTGTATTGCCTGCCAGCTCTAGCAGGACTTGTGATGTTCACTGAGAAAGTTTAGCTGCAATCACACATGCTGGTAATACTGAACAGACATGAAATTGTGTTAAAGATTAGTTCTATAATAGAACCTATACCATAGATGCAGGCTGAAGACAGATAAAATTAATCTGCCAAATACAAGTAGTTATCTTTTATGATCTGTCACAGCTTGCACTTGCAAATTTTTTTATAAATATTTATCTTGACCCTTCTTAGCCATGGTTAAACATATGGAGGTTCAAAATGAATGAGTCAATAGCACAGTGGATTATTATATTTCTAATTTAAAAATAAATAAATAAATAAAAAGGAGCCCCAGCAAGACTATAATTGTGATCACAGCTTTCTTTACTTCTTGTATCACCAAGGGATCTTCAAATAAGTATTTAAGCTCACTTTTACCTGTTACAAGCGTGTTCCATTCCCAGTCCCTGATTATCCATCCCTGTTTCAGCTTTTTGTCCTGGTTCCTTAGTATGATTTATAGCAAGTCCAATGGTACTGATCATCTGAACCATGGGCTATATGGCATGTGATGCAGTTTTCCTCCCCTGGAGGGCATGGGTGCATACCCGGCTTTCATCCAAGCGTGCAGATTAAGCATGGCTAACACACAGCAGAGGTAAGGGTGGATACTGGACGTTGTGTCTTCCACATAATGAACCTACAAGCAGTGTGGAAAGACCCCACACATTCATGTGTTTGGAACCCTCAGCATGGGATGGGAACATAACGTCTAAAAGATTTTACATTCTTGCTATGAAATGCAGTCTTGAGGTATATATCAGATAATTTCTATTAAATGTGCCAGCTGTGTTTGCATTTGCATTCCTTCTTTTCATGTGTACTATTGTCAGGCTGCAATAAGTAAGGCCTGTGTGCTATTCAGTATTTCTACTGCTGGTATTATTGATGAGCTGCTTTTTTCCTTGAAGTGTTGGCTTCATCTTGTGAAAGTTAAAAATTTGAGTTGAAGTATTTGTTTGCCCATTTCCCCCCCCCCCCTTTTTTTTTAATAGAGAGTATATTCTCATTCTTTTAACTGCAGAAAATAACGTTAAACAAACATAAACAAACAAGCAATTAGTCCCTGAATGCTTGGTTCATTCAGGAATTACGAGTCACTACTGAGACTAGGCATCTAATATTTTATGCCTTAATTATAAAACCTTTCTTCCTCTGATATTATTTCTGGGAGAAAAAAAAATATAGAAAACTGAAGAATCAACTCTACTCACAAAAAATAAAATAATATAATAATAATAACACTCAGGACTTCTGTGCCTATAGCATCTTTTAAAATTCCTGTGTTTTTAAATTTGCAACTTTTAGTAGCTTCGGAAAGAGAAAAAAAAAAAAAAAAATCTGTTTCTAGACCTAATATGAACCTAGAAACTTAAACTAAACCAGCATTCTATAAGAGGATTATCTCTGTTCTCTGGACAGAATATACTTTATGAGTTTTGAACGGTATTCGGTTAAGTGTCAGTTTAGCTGAACTGGTTTCCCATGTCCCTTCCTGTTAGTTATATATATCACCTCTAACAACTTTAGCTTTTATGCACTTGCACATTATGCTACAAACTCACTTTGAAAATGCCATGCCTTATTTCCTCTGCAAGATGTTTAATCAAAAATGACCCACAATTTCAAGCATGAATGCCTAACATCTCATTATTAACCACTACCTGGGACATCTTATAACATTCTAACCTCAGCTGGGATGTGATTACAGAATCCAGGAGGCTACCAGTATTTTACAGTTTAGGTAACCTAACTCTTCTTAACATTTGGTATGAAACAGTATGGGGAAAGATATCCCGGTCTAGATATTTACTGTAGAAACATACCCTTGTTGTACCATGAGATCCAAGTAAAGCACCTTCCTTTTATTTGTTTCTTTAAATTTCCATGGCCAGGATATCTTGTTTGATTGGAGTAAGTTTAAGTTTTTACATACTGTG
Organism: Nettapus auritus; assembly: GCA_011076525.1. Classification (NCBI taxonomy): domain Eukaryota; kingdom Metazoa; phylum Chordata; class Aves; order Anseriformes; family Anatidae; genus Nettapus; species Nettapus auritus. The sequence continues at coordinate 8,223,764 of CM021775.1, forward strand.
AGTAGATTTTTTATATAGAGCAAGACTTTTGCTCTTGATGTGACCTTGATCTAATTTGAAAACTCAAGAAATCAAGTAAGAGCCTGCCCAGAGAAGGTCTGGCTTAATTCATTTTCCCTTCTTCTTTGACTTCTCAAGGGTTTCACTACAATTACACTTACCAGTTAGTTCATGAAATTTTCAGACACCTTTCATTGCAGACCTTTCACTTCAATTTGAGAAGTACAGTAAGCTCTGGGCAAAATGATACTGTAACTATTGCCTTTTAATTTGTGTCATATGAATCAAACACAAATATCCAGCCTTTGTAGTTTAGTGTGTCTAGCAAGTATTACTAGTATGGGAAGAACAACTCTTAATTTTATTTATTTTTTTAAATAAATATTTGTTTTAATGGAGTGTTTTAAAAATTACTAAGGAGAAGCAATAGCTGGGGCTAAACATTTTTTTTTTTCTTTTTCTCTCTCTTTTCTTTTTCTCCCTAAAAATAAATTTTCTCAAAGTCATTTAGATATTTTTTCCTTTTTGAAAGGCTACGCGTTTAAGATTTTTATTATTTTTTTTTAAGAATACAAATTATAACTCAGTACTAGAATGACAGAAATTGTACCCAGACTATAAAACTAGTTTTATCTTAGGGTGCCTATGTCTTTGACTCAGTAACAGAAGGAGTCTTACCAGTGTTACGGTACAACCTGTTGATGTGAATATCTGAGAGTGTAAGGACATGGACTTGTTAAAGCACTTCTCTAGTTCAGTAACAGTGGTGGCATTTCTGAAGCTTTTTTTCAGGAATAGTTAAGCATGAAGTACATCTGGCTTAGGTGCTTTGGAAGTTATAAAAATAGAGCTGAAGCTTCCTTTTCATCATAGCATGAGCTGAGCTGATAAAATGGTGGAAAAGTGTGATGAATTTGATTTTACTTTTCTTCTGGATGAGGGAATGGGGAATATTGTAAAGATAAAATATAAAGCAACAAAATTCAGGATCATTCCTGCCAGCTGCAATTTTTTACTCTGTTCTGTAGTACTGGGGTTTTGTAATACTGCTGGCTAACTAATTAAGGCTTCAGCATACAGCGTTCTGCCATGGAAATAATCATGCTCATTTGAAGGTCATACTAAATTATGTGGGTCTTAGGTGCATAATGTCAAATTCTAACAATGCTATTTCAAGATAATGATATTGTTTAAAAATTGGAATGCACTTACTATAGGAAATAAGAATTTATTTCTATATGGTGTGCAGGTAGCTTTTAAGGTCATTTTTGTTTATTTCTCTACAGAGACCCTCATTTGCAGAAAAAGTACAGTTGGCTCTCTGAAACCTTGTCATTTATGAATTGCAAAGGGGGATAATTTGGTAATATACAGTTTGCAGTGCTTAAATTAATATATATATATACATAAATACTGTGTGGCTATTGGTTACAGTGCTTTTGCAGCACTTTATCGCTACATTTAACACATCTATACAGCTTTGACACGCAATGTAAAGCTGCTTGGATGAAATTCTGCTGAGTCATAGCTAAAGTTCATTTGATATTTTTGTCTGTATTGGCTATTTGTATCTGCATCATTGTGCTAAAGGACTACAGAAAGATCTGCTGCTGGTATCGGAGTCTTCTTTTCCTTACCTTCTTTTTGTTCTTTAAAAACTATATTACACATATGTGTATTTTGGGCATTTTGCAATGCTTACTGCATTTTAAATCCTACAGTTTCTCTTCCACTCATTTTCAATTGAGCGCATATCACTTCATTATATTGTCTCTACTCTTAATATGTGTGTGAGTGGTTTTTTTTGTTTTTGCTTTTAATCTCCTGGATCATATTATTTAAATAATACTGAAAAAAAAATGTTGCTGCACACAACCCTTGGGATTAAAACTAACTCTACAGCCATGAGCACAAATCCCAAGAGAACAGCCTTCATACTTGGTGCTCCATCTATGATCTGTCCCGTGGGCATGCCTCAGGGAATTCTGAGGTCAGCTCTCTTAGGACTATAGGTTGAAAATTGTGTGTCTAGATACAGGCAAATATTATTATCTAGATACAGGGAAAATATTAAACAGAATGTCCTTATCCATTGTAATCTGATGTCATTTCAGAAGCCAAATCTCTAATTCTTTTACACCATGTGCTGAGTATTTTTGTTCCTGTTAAAAACACTAATATTGTTTTCCCCTTCATAAATGTAGCGATTAGAGATTTTTTTATGAGTTTCAACCACTGCCGAAATAGAGAAAAAATATGTCCAGTAAGTGTTTTCAGATTGGACATGAGTGTCAGCTATAATTTATATTTTTGGCAAATTTAGAATAGTATTTTTCTTCCAAACTGTATGATGATGTGTGGAAAAACTTTTTAAGTAGCATCACAGACGTTTGAAAGTTCCTAAGCCATTTAACCTAAATATTATGTTATTTTTGAGATTACTAATAAGAACAAAAAGCATCTCTGCTGACTACTTTTTTTTTTTCTGTTGCATTTCGCTTTACTTTAAATACCACCTCTGTTTTGCACTATACTATTTATTTTCCTAGTGAGTTTTCATGGAATTTCATTCTTTAACCCATTTTTTTTTTTTTTTTTTTTTTTTTTTTTTTCCTGTGAGATTTAAAAAAGGTAAAGCCACTCCTTGTGTACATGTTTAAAGGAAAAGCTTCATAAAAGTGATATTGGCATTTATGGTATATGCTGAATCCATCTTTTTTAAGTATTTGCTGAAAAAAAAAAATGATAGAGAATTCAATGATAACATTAGTCAGGTGCTTATGTTTTGCTCATCATGGCGCTTTCCATGAAAGAAAAAAGCCACGTGGAACCAGAATCACCGTGTTTAAAAGGCTGTTTCACTTCTGTTGTATCAAAAATCTACCTATTTAAATGAAGTGGCAAGATGGTGTGTGGTTGTGGGAGATAATAACATTGAAAAAAAATCTTGAAACATTGCTTTAGACAGATTTTAAAATTTAGTCTTTTTTTACTTGACATAAATTCTAGTTGACTTAAATGTGCTGCTTTGCACACCAGGCTGTGTGTGAGCGTGCTGAAGCATAACTGATTGATTGATGCCTATGTAGCTTTGGCATATCATGCATAGTCATTCAGTCCCTCTTTGACTGACAAAATAATGCCACTTTATATATACAATTAGCTTGCTCTTTTCTCCTGGGATCAAAATGTTATAGTGCTTCTGAGCATCTTGATTTGTTTTTATGTTATAAACTTATATTGGTCTTCACCTGTTGCCTATACTAGTGTGACCTATACTTTATTTAGAGTTGTCTTCTCACAGTGCTTCAGTAATCACACAAATGAAAATGAAATATGTTCTGATTTCTTCTGGAACCTATTAATGAAGAAAATGATTGTTTGTCTTTTCTTGTGGAATCTTTACATAACATAGGTTCAAATCTGTTACACACCAGTAAAGAGCCTGAAAAGTAGGTGGCATCTTTCATATGAAAAGTTCCAGCAGTGTTCTTGCTTTCTAAAGAGGAAAAATCTAAAGTCATTCTGCTCTAGATTAACAAAAGGCCTTTTGCTATCAGTTTATATTGCTTTCAAGTTTATTCCTAACAAGCTTTTGTCCTTGCAGTGTATAGCTACTAAATGTCAGAAACCATTTATGTAGCTTGTGAATTTAATCAATTCAGGGTGTCTGCTGAAAGTAATAAAGCATCATTGAAATTCTGTTTTAAGGAACTTAATACACTAACTGCTTCCCATGTAACTACAGACAGCTAAACTGTAAGATATGGACACTATACTGCTAAGCTTTAAAAAAGAAAAAAAAAATTGCACTGATATCCTTCATTGCACTTTAACTTATAGATTAATAGACCTTTAAATTTGAAACCAGCTCATCATCTTGCATTAAATGAAACAAGGCTATTTTGGACTGCTTGTAATAAAGGGTCAAGATAATCTTAAAGGTAGATAAATTCTGGCTGGAACAGAAGAAAAATTCAAAACTTATATTCATGGAAGCTCCAAGGTCTCCATCTCTAGGACTTCCTGTTCTACCTGCCTATTTATCTCTTGGGTAGCAGAGTTTGCGTACGGATACTTTGTAGTGGTTCTGGTACACCATAATCTTCTTTTTTTAATTTATACAGGTGCTAAATCTGAACCTTTCAATAGGCAACCTAGGGGAGTGTCTCAGCTTGTAAATCACTGATATTGAAAAAGCTTGCAGAAAAAAATGCACTTTTTCCTTATTATGTTTGGTTTCTTCTTGTTGTTGTTATCACTTTGAGTTTATTAGTTACATTGTACAGCTCACATCATGACATAATTAGCAAATTCAGTGACCTAAAGAGGTGTCAGCTCATTTGTTCATGTACTGGTAGATATGAGTTCTTCTACTCAACAGCCTTAATCATACAGGCTGGAAATGCCAGAAGGGAAATTCTGGTAAACTCAAAGGCAAGAGGAAATTGTGAATGACCTTATCTTTAAGCTCACGTCAGATTTGGAAGAATACCTCCAAAAGACAATGATGGTTAACAAGCATTTGATTCTGAAAAACGGAGATGAAACAAACGAGTAAATTCTGGGTGGAGGTACTGACCAAATACCAACAGCATACCAGTTACATAAGTATTGACTAAACACCATAACATAAAAAGCTTGAAGGATTTTTTTTTTTTTTTTTTTTTTTTTTTTTTTATGGTGGTTTTGGTTGAAATTACTCTGGACTATATAAGGACATAGTTAAGGAGGTGTGAGAAGTTGTTGTGGCAGTGTCCAGCAAAGGTTGCTGACCTTCACACTGATACATACTTTTTAAATGTCAAGAGTATCAGTGGGAAGAGAAGTAGAGGCTGAAATACAAAAGGAATGCAAATGTGGGCAATGGAAAGCTATCTGCTTCAAAGTGCAAGTGGCAATCAATAACTTCTTAACTAGGCAAAAGAGAGAAAATAACTCCACATGGTGTGTTGTCAGAGGCTGGAAGACCTAAGGCACTTTCAGAAAGCGAAAACAGTTGCACTCACAGTATGTAGAGATTTGCTAATCATGAGGCATGGCATTTAAAACCTCTGTGATATGAATTTCTGGAGAACAGAGAATAAAGAAACATTGGAGATGGAACTCAGAGATCACCTTCATCAGCCTTCATCTCTGACTGCCTGGAGTGCAAGTTCAGAATAACAGCAGAACCTCTTAGTCTAATTTCAAGCCTCTTAGACAAGCACCTTAAGGATAGTGCCTGGGATGGAAAAAGAAACCATACAGAGTAAGCCAAAAAGGAATGCTGAGCAACTGCATTTGCCACAGACGGATATCCAACTTGATAATGGCTTTTAGTTTTTTGTTTGTTTGTTTGTTTGTTTGTTTTTCCTCAACTCTTTCAAAGTATGTTGGGAAAAGAAGTCAGATAACATGACCTCATGCCATGAATATTTAGCAGATATATAGGTGTACTTGGTCATGTCTGTGAGCAACGTCCTCTTATAGACAAAGAGCTTGGCTGAAGTGTGATCTCCGTAATGGGTAAATTAATTAATCTGTAAAATGGAAGTGGACCGAGAAGTGTATGAAAAATTCTAGAACTACCTAGCACAACCTTTCCTTTGTTTGAAGGATCTACCCACACTTGTTTACTTCAGTCCATAGTTCAGGAATATTTCTGTATTCAATGTTGATTCTTGGATCCAGAAGATTCTTGGGTGTGTGGTTTAATGCTTTCTAGTATACATTAGGTTTTTGTAGGCCTTATGCTATCTCTGAGGTACAGTGTTTAGGTACACTGAAGCTGTCAACGCTGAGAAAATTACAGAAATAATAATAATAATAGTCTTTCTGACTTTTCACTAGTAGACTACCACAGGTAGGCCTGTCTGAAGTTTTAGGGATTAACTACTATCAAGTTTGCAATCCATCTTGTGTTGTTCTGACATAGTGGGCACTCAAAACAGCTGTAAAGCATATTTATTTCAAAGCCTGACCTTTTTAATATTTTCACCAAGATAGTGGATTACATCAGGATATAAGGACATTTCCAAGTCTCGCTTTTTTCTAATTTCTGTTCTTTTTGTTTTTGCTTTATTTAACACAAATACACTGAAATATGTAAAACAGGGAAAAAAAAAAAAAAAGATTCCTCCTACATTTTGGGGCTACATGAGGTCTTCTTCCTAATGAAAGGATGAGAGAATAAACCGCTCTGGTGTGCTATTTAATGCAGAGAAGACAGTCAGACATGACATTGAGGAAATCAGTATAAAAATAGTTTCATACAGGATGATACTGTTTTTCTTTCTTTGTGTTCCAGAGTTTAAAAGAAAGGAAGAAAAGAAAACAGAACTGGAAGGGAATCGATGCCATTTCACAAGATAGGATCGAACTATTGCTGCAGAAAGCTGGAAGAAGGTTGCAGATCGGCTGAATCTTGAGTAAGTTGAAATGCATTGATAAAAAGTAGTGTTGCCCACAGTCTTAGAAGGAGTGAGGCTGCAGTTCTCTTGAGTTCTCAGCTTGAAGCCTTTCACTAAAACATTTAGAAAGCAACATAAAACAAGTAAACAAAAGAAATTGATTTTTTTTTCTGCACACAAATGCTGGCTTTAAAGTAAGTCTAACGATAATAATTTCTGAGTATATTGCCTATAACTTAGCCCACCATCTTGATCTTTTGTCTTCATCTATGATGTACATCATGTACAGTCATTTTCAAGAGGATAGTTTTATGTTTACAGGGTTTTTTTAGCTCTGTTTTTTTTATCCAGCTTTATATTTGACTCACCTAGACAGATGTGACTTACCTATAGATGTGAAAATGCGCTAATTTTTAAGATACTTCATTTAGCTTCATGTTGTGATAGTTCATACTGAAATATCAATGCTACTAATAGGTAGGAGACTTCCAGCTGAATTCCTTATGAACTTTTCCTGACCTACTATATAGTGTGTTAGCTTTTCCCTCTGGCTGACATTATGCATGGCTGGATTAGATAACATCACCACACATTGTGATGTTATCCTTGTTTTCTAGTAGAGTGGCAAGAGAATTGTTCATATTACTTTTTGACTTGGGAATTTTGTATGTGTATGTGTGTTTTTGTGCCTCTCACATAGAAAAGTGTTGATTAAAGCTGCAGCATTTTGTTTCTTTCAAAAATATCTCACTAGATGAAGTAGCCAGTTCCAAATACTGAGGAATAAATTAGGAATGTCCCTCAGACAGTAATATAGCCTAATCAAATCAAGCTAGACAGCATTTAATTAGACTCGTATCTCAAATGAAGGTAAGGGAGGTAATGGTATGACTGATTCTTTTCAGGGTAGACTGTGATATCATAACTCTAAGTTTGAGAATTTTAAACCATCATATTTTCAAGCCCCTGGAAGCATAGTTCACTTTAGAGAGGCCTTGATGTGGGAAGCATAAAAATCAAATGTACTGAGATAATGAGTAGTTTAGGAAGCACTTATTTTCCCATCCTAATCTTCATTGATGCAGTTTTAGAATCTTTCTCTTTGCTGCCTAATCCATTGTTTTCAGGAGTCATTACTACCAAACATTTTCTAATATAGCTAAATGAACAGCTCCAAATGATTTATGTGAATGTTTCATGGTGAGTGTTGGGAAAGAGGAAAACTCCACAAAAGAGCTGAGGACCCAATGATACCTGTTTAGACTTCTGAATAAATGAACCAGATTTTGAAGAGGTTACAGTGCCAGCTTTTCTCAGTGCCAGCTTCTCTTAGTTCTTCTCAAATAGTATTACTGGATAGCTTCATTGTATTTTGGATAGGAACCAAAACGACAATATTATTTTCTAAAATAATCTCTCAGGAAAAGGTAGATAAAACACAGTGGAGATTTTGACATGAAAAGAAAACAGAAAGGAATATTCTAATAGAAATATCTGACAGACAGTACAGTTTTCAGACATCTTAAATTTGCTGATTATTGTCTCTAAATTCAATCAAAGTGCCAGGTCAGTGCTAATGTTGTTCAAAAATATTCCTCATAAATTGTTTATTAAAGTTTTATCTCTAATATATCTCCAATTCAACAGCATGAGGAGCTGAATATAGGGCATTTCAATCTATGTACAACCATAAAATACCAAGAATTTTGAAAGCAGTAATGAAACACCCAACATATAAAATGCTCTTGAAGAATTATTATAGCTATTTTATATTTTATCAGATTTTAATAGCTAAGCAAATCGTTATCTTGTGCAATTGCACACACTGGAATTACATTCATAAGTGTTTTGTGAGAAATGATGTGATATTGTGGGGAGTAATACAAAATAAGCCTGTTTACTTTTTATTTAAATTTGATACCAAACCTCTACGGACAATGTAGTCTTTTAGTTGGAGGTAATACTTGTGTAGCTTAACTCCAAACATACTTTTCTCTGTGAAAGCAGTTACTATAGGAAGGAGTTTATACAGGTTCCATTATACTGCACAGTATAGCCCCAAAGAAAAAAAATATCTATATTCAGTGAAACGTGTGTCCCTCTGCATAAAAAATAAAGTGTTTAGAGGAACAAGGTAGCCCCAGAATTGATTAGGATAGATTATACTTCTGTCAGCCCTCTACTGTGGTTCTTGTTGTTCCCTTCCCCTCTTCACAAGATGGTTTTAGACTAGGAATATTCTCATTTTTCTCACTGTGTGCTGAGGCCAGTGACCTATGATCTTCTGCTTGGTTGCTGTTGCTTCCTGTCATAGATTTTAGGAGAGATTGCTGCTTTACATTTAACTTTCACTCTCTGGCTGGCTGGTAATGTAGGACTGATCAAGTCATCCCAGAAGACTGGGCAAGATAAATTAGAAGCTTAATTTGCACATCAGGAACTGCAGACAGACTAATTTTAAAAGGACATTTTGATAAAGTAAAATAGTACTGTGCACATATTAGTAATTGCCGGTTCCACAAAATTATTAATGATAGATGAGCTCTGGGCTTTGAATCTTTGCTTAAATTAATGCTTGAAGGGAATGAAATATAGACAACAAAAGTCACTAGAAAACTTATCACATAATTTTCAACATTAAAACATTTGTAATTTTTATTATTTTTCTGTCTCTATCCATAATCTTAACTGCCCTATATAAAAACAAATATAAAGTAATGTATATGGTACAGATAGTCACATTGTGAACATTCCTTCCCAAACTAGAAGAATATGTTTAGAAATCTGAAAACACAAGTAATATTTGTAAGCTATAAGGCTTACAAAGGGACTTCAACTATAAATGAAGGGTTGGCAACTCAGTCCAGTGCGTACCTCTTCCACTGGTCACAGTTAGGACTCCAAAGTCCATTTTTTAGCTTATCTTCTGCGTCGATCAGATTCCTTCTGCCTTTACATTTGAGCAGCTGTACCATGTAGGGCTTGGAGGGTATTGTTTTGATCTAGGGGAATATGGTACGTAGCATGGATAATAATAGCCATGATATCTTGGTAATGATAACCCAACTGTATGTACTAGGTTCATAAACCCAGGCTGAAATTAAAGCCTACATCTGTCCTTCATATGCAATTAGTAGTTTATATCTGATGACATGCATTCTCCTCTTGGTTTTCATCTTCAGTCATGTACTTTTTACTTGTCTATTTATAAGCTAAATATGCATGAAAATGGTAGTAATTAATTCAGCCAGACATTGAGATTGAGGCGTTTAAGTGTTGTTTTGACATTCACCATTTGAACTGGCTCTTGCATATGGGTTTTCTGGTAGACCTCTGGCATAATATAGGTACCCTGCTTTTATTTAGCTACTTATTGCCCCCACTGTCATGTTCCATCATAGTCTCAGTGCACAATATGAAAACAAGGCTTCACATATGTCACCTCTCTCTAACATTGTTCAGCCTGCTGTAAAGATTCCTCACACTTCCCAATATGGCCTGAATGCAGTTGTACTTAGGGAAGGATCTTTGGTGTGACTCCTTGTTCTTGCATCTGGTCTCCTTCATGCACCAAAGTCTTTCTCCCTCTTGCTAGACAGATTTTGTCTTTCCACATCTATCCTGAGCAAGCACAAAACGAAGCAGAACATTAAAAATCTGTGTATTATGCAGGTATTTTCATTGTCTATTTTATTTCAGTCTATCCTCTCCCTCTCCCGTATGTAAATACAAAAGGATCAGGGTTGCTTTCTTCAGATCTGCCATCAGACTCTGCTACCAACCACCTCTCCTGAGTTTTTCAAAGACTGTTACCAAACAGAAAAAGTAACTCTGTATGTGACTGTATCCATGAATGAAATTCAGCCAAGAGTCTGTTCAACTCCTCCAATAATCCTTAAGAGAAGTGCTCTTGGAGATAATTTTTTAATGGACAGATTCTATTTTTTTTCCAGATTTTTGTTTGCGCATTCCATGACACATGACTAAAGACTAAACTTCTGTGTCTGCTTCTTATGATCTGATACTTTAATATCGAGATGATAGCCTACCAAACTTTTGCTTGCTTTGCATTTTACTCTATTTGTACACATTTCCCATTTATTCATTCTGTTCTGAATGCAAAAATATGTGTGTGTATATTTGTAGTGGTGTTATTGGTTTCAAGCACTTCTCAAAACTACCTTGAGAACTCTTTATCATTTTCTTAAGTGGTGTCTTGAAATGCTGAGGATGGAAAGTATCGGCCATCTACACAGTGGTTGTGCACATTCTTTTCTCTGTTTCACAAACAAACTGTTTTTATGCTTTGCATCTCATTTACACATTACTGAGAACTGTAACTTGCAAAGGGCAAAGAGTTAGCTGGGGAGCCTTCTTCAGAGCATTTGCATATTACATGTGTCAGTTTGAATGAATATAAATACATGTGTGATTTTTCAAATAAAGTAAGAAAAGTTTGAAAAGAGTCATATAAAAGTAAGTAATTTAAAAGTTTTAACTCATTAGATAACTTTCATTTCATAACAAATAGTCATCTATAATTATTCCGCTCTGTGTATCACTCAGATACTTCTAGATTTGCACCAGAATTGTGGGCCCAGACAAGAACAGCAAAGACTAGATCCAGCCATTAGTCCTGTAGAATTTCATGAAAAATGGTGTTTGGACTAGAAAAATTCAACTATATAAGGTTGCTCATGTATATATATTGGTAGCACGTGGCTTCCAGGAATAGGCCTTTTTGCCAGTGTTATGATCATGCAGGCTGACTGTGCTGAGCCACTGACTTGCATGAATCCCCAGATGAAATGTGTCCCGGGAAAGAGTGTAAGTTTGAGGAGTCTCTGGAGAAGCCGGGGTGGAAACAAAGGGCAGTGCCAGCACAAAACCCCTGTATTCACTGTTGCGAAGCATTAAAGCTGTTGCCAGTTGAATCTACTTTTGAGCATCTGAGTGGTCCAGTAAGAAATGCTGGTTTTGAAACTAACATTTTCCCAATGTCCCTCTTGATGTCACTCACATTCTGATAGCAAAATTTAGATAATCACATTTTATTTTATTTTCCCTCTTGGTTTGCCCTGTCATTTTTTAACTCCCTTACAGTGGTCCTTGATTAATGCTGATATCCAGGGGCAACATTTGTTTCAGTCTTGGACAGAAAGAAAATTAATTTTTACAAGAGATAGTGTCTGTTTGCATCTCCCGTAAATGTAAGAAGGTGCTATAGATATTTCAGTACCCTAAGGACATCTTTATATAATGATTGCTCTTGGGCAGAAGCAATTTCAAAATCTCACTGCATACATATGATGTTTAGTATAATAAATGAGGGCAAATGCAAAAGAATTGCAATAAATAAACTAAACACAGGAGAATACTGGATTCAGTATACAATTAATAGAAGTACAGTTGCTTACTTATAAATGCTTTGTTCTTTTTACAAATGTCTTTGGTGCAAGTTTCTCTTGAAGACTGGAGGCTTCCTAAATTTTCAAATTACCTTTTCTCACTTGGATTTGTGCTATAATTAAATAAATACTTTTATTTCAATAATATTCTTAACTTAATAGCTTCTAAGAACAACAGAGCAACTGTAAGAGTTTGTCTGAACATCTTTTTCCAGGACATGTTAGATGAACTGTCAAAATAATGTTTGGAGTCTGCAAGAATTAAACCTCTCCATCATCTCCTTCATCTTTAGTTGTTGTTTATATGATCAGCTCTATAGTTTCTCGTATTGTTTATTTTTTTTTGTTTTTCTGTTTTGGTGGTGGTTGGTTTTGTTTTGTTTTTGTTTTGTTTTTGTTTTATTTTTTTTTTTGTTCCCTCTTCCCCCTCCCCCCTTTGTGCTGAATATTCAGCTCTACATACTGTTTTTCACAAATTTCCAACCTTTTCAGTCTCCCCCTCCAGTAATCTTGGCTTAAGGTAGTAAATAGTCAACAGTGAAAGGAGGGAAGCATGTCAGTGAGGAGACAGCATATTGCAAATTAATGTAAATCTTACAGTTTCTCAGCAGTCTTTTGAATTTTAGTACTTTCGAATTTACTTGTATCCACAGTTACTCTGACATTCCTTGGAACATTTAATGCAGTGCATTGTTTATGTATTTTTAGACATAATGTCTCTGAGTAGATTCTGTGTGACTACACCATTTCAGGTGAAAATATCAGCATTTGCAGGGAGAATGATTTTAGTCATGTATTTTTACAGTATTTACAAATGAAGAAATATTGAAGCTGTAAAACAATTATGTATTCAATTAAGACTGGTTCCATTTTTAAAGTTGTGTATGATTTTCAGAATAACAGGCCCTTTGTTGTGGACCACTGGCAAAACTTTTTTTCCTGGGGAAAAAATAAAATAAAATTTTGTAGCTCTAAGAGATGAACATCTACTTCAAGAGTGTTATCTGTGGATAATGGCATTTGTTTTAAATAGCTCAAGGCTATCGCACCTAATTTAAATTCTTTGCTTTTCTGGTCATTGAGCTCTCGGTGAAACAGCACATCACTTGTAAGAGAAAGAAAGAAAAAGCAAAATCCTATTTCTTGCTGCTTTACCGTTATTTCAGAAAGTCATGTCGTCATTAAGTATGGTCTACTGGACAGGAGAATATCCAGAGCATTCATTAAATATCCCAGTATTAATCAGTAAACTTGAAGTTGCTTATCCTTTGTGTTTTGTTTGGTTATTGCTAAACTAAGGAATATGATTTTGCTATACCTGATGTTCAATAGAAAACCCAGCCTTAACTAATCAGGATTAGATTTTTAAATTATCTCAGTACTCACTAGCTTGTGTTTTGTCCATTCTAACAGGAGCAGTTTGGTAGTTCTCACGTATAGTTGTTCCTACTAACAACCATGGTGATGGGTTTATGGTATTTTTCAGAGGGGATGGGGAAAATTGGCCACTTTTGACATCTTCTTACAGTGTTTGTAAGATCTGGAACGCTTTTCCAGATCTCCGTACCAATGCTTCTATAAAAATGTCATTATATGTTATCTTCATAACATAATACCATCACTGACAGTGGTTTCAGGACCATTCTTTAATCCGTCATAACCAGAAGGGAGGCTACCCTGTGGAAAAGTACCGCCAGTTTATTAATCAGCTTGCATTGTAAGTGTTGCTTCCTACAAGGGCTCATATCATTTTTAACCAATTGTTAACATTTTATACTTCACTGGTTAGTTACTAAAATAATGTACTTGATAAGCAGGAAGCTGTCAATTGTGCAAATTTTAGAAGGCCCTTCTCATTAAAAGCCACATCTAAAGCCCATTGAAGTTAATAGGGAGCCCATTAGGTTTTCATCAGACCTTAAAGCAAAAAAAAAAAAAAAAAAAAAGATTTGGCTTTCTATAGATGTAAATTAATTGAGGGAGGGAAGAAGATGCATGGATCCAATAAACAAAGCAACCTGTGGTGTTTGTATGCTGAGGTCAATGGCATCGCATGTGTGCTCAACTTAATCCTTGAATTTTAAGTGCAAGAACATTGCAATGAGATGCAATGAGATATTTGGAGCTTTTAGCTACAAAAGAGAACATGTTTATTTAACATGTTTGTCATGGGTTTTGCTGAGGCCAGTCTGGGGAGCATCGTGAATGAAGTGGCCTCAAGTGTGTTTGCCCAGAAAATGGGGATTGTCTAGAAATGCGGAAGCAGTCTCATATACTGGTTGGTGGCACTAGGGGCAATGACTGGGGAGAGCAGAGAAATCAGGGAGAATGGGCTGCCTCAGCTATTCATTGATCTGTATGTAGTCCCCTTGGGGCCCAACTTTCAGTAGCTGGCACGAGGAGAAGCCTGTGCTGTCAGTATGCTCTATCTTATGCTGCAAGAGAGCAAGCTCCAGTGTGTATAGCTGCAAAATTTCAGTAAAAGTAAGGTACACGTTTAGCATAAAATAATATCTGGACTGGGAGTGAAGCAGAGAATATAATTTCAAATATGGAAATCCAAAGACTCCCTCCATACCCATTAACCAGATTAAAAAATATAAATTGTAATTTTTATTTCAGAAAAAAAAAATCAGTTCAAAGCGGTGTATTAAAATTTGTCTTTTTCTGTTTCATATTATCTAAATTATATCTTTATTATTTATCTAAATCATTAGGAACTGTTGTATGTAGTTATATAATAGTTATATAACGCTGACTTATGAAAATATGAATTTTAATACAGAAGTCAAAGTAATCTATTTTAATTATTGAAACTATAGATTACTTGGCACATGCTAAAAAATTCTTCTGTTCAACCAACCTCCTTAAAAAGAAAAAAAAAAAAGTAGTTTATAATTTTATCAGACCACATAAAAGTTCAGTAACAAACATTCAAGTGATTTCATCATGTCAGAAACAGCCAGACATCACTTCTCCACAGCACTGAAATCTGAAGTACATTCTATGAATGCATTGTATACTAATATGCTATATTGATGCGTTTACTTGCTTCCTACTTCTCAGGCAAAATGAAATTGAGATGCTGTATCAGATTAGCTTTATTATAAAAGTATATATGTATATTTTGAACTGCACAGTTCTTGAATATATTTTCTCAGCATCTCCATTTAAGAGATTAATTTAATATAACCACTTTCATCATGACTGTGGTTCTACGGGTGAGATAATAAAGAGTTTGAAAACTAGGAATAATAAATCATTATAGCAAGTTTAGTTTCAATTAATATTATAAATGTTAGTATTTTAGAAAGTAATTGACATCTGATTAGCATGTTGCAGGTTATAGCTGTTCAGATATTAATCAAAGTTCTAAACCTTGCTTATCAAATTACTTAGACATGTACATAATTTTCCTGTATTTACATGGTAACTAAGCCTATCTTTTACATGTGTTTGCCCAGGGCCACAACTTGTAGTATATGCCAAGATTATTATGTATTATAGCGAAGAATCGTCAATATGATTCAGAAGTCAATGGGACAACACATCTGCCTTTTTGAAATACATTGTCTAATCTTAAACATTAAAGAGGGTTGTTTTCTCTTTTAGTTTTGTGTGTGTTAGCTTGCAGAACTAGTCAGGTTTATGTCTAAATCTGAGCACAATAGTAGCTTTACTTCAGAAATGAATGAAACTAATTTGTTAGCTTTACTTTGAAAAATGAATGAAACTAATTTGTAAAAAATACAGCTATGAGTCTCTCTGATGAAAAAGGTAATAAAAGTGCAATGCGTGCAAGCGTATTTTGTACTCAGATCTAGTTATTTTGTACTTGAACAGTCTAAATTAAATACTATAAATTCTGTCCAAGAAATGTAAATACTATGAGTTAAACCTAGCTGCATAAAAATTGAAGCTAAAAAGGAAAAGCTACCTTTAAATTTCATCTTTTATATTTGAAATCATTGGGCTTTCCTACATATGACATGAAACACTTCACTTAAGACTGTTAAAAAAATGTGTCAGTAATTGTAAGAAAATGTTATTTATTTCTTTGAATACAAATCAGAAAGAAAAATCTTGACCTAGAGGAAAATAAATGATTTATCTGACACAAAGATGAGTGAAAGTATCAGATTTCTCTCTTGTTTTTGTTAGAGAGCCTGCACTCCTGGGACTTCCAGTCCAGCGGACTGGGTGTATTAGCAATGGCAAACCATGATCAGTGAAGGGCACAGTACTCTTAGCTCCCACTGAAGTAAGGATTCTTTTGTGTGCAGTCATTAAAAATGGTTATTAGGACTTCCAATTATTCCCAGGGAAGATCTGCAGGCATCAATGAAGTTGGCATTTTAAATCTGACTTTTCATTTTAGAGTTTTTGGTTTCAATGTCCACAGTCCATCAAACCAGAAGGCTAAGCTTTGGCTTCCTTTGAGGAAGATAAGGGGACAGTTCATCTCCCGGCAAGAAGTCCACTCAGGAAACCAATTCAAATTGCTTCGGCAGCCCTTTGTAGAGAGGAAGGAGCCAGATGTCTACATCCAGTGAAGGTAGCATGTGGAACATGCTTAGGAGGAGCTTTAAAGAGCATTTAGGAATATTGAGAGTCTCAACAGGAGTCTAATAGGACCTAACTCCTTGTAAAATTAGTACTGTTCAGGTTCTGATCAGTGCTAGGACTGTGAGGGATTTTTCCAAGATGCTGAAGCGTATGGTCCCCAGAAATCAACCTAGGCAGTGGGGTCCCTGCACCCAGTGGACCCTGCAAGAAATGAAAATAACTCAACAGTGTGCTATAAAACAAACACTCAGCCCCCTTAAGGAAACTAGAGCATACCACAGGCCTATTCCCCACATTGCAGATTGAAAGCTGGCTGGATGAGGACCATTACTTCCTCCCCCAGTAAAGAAAACCAATTTGTCACATTTGAATGATTTACAGTGCAGTACTTCCCACATGTCAATGTTTGTAAGCAGCATTTTAAAGCAAACCAGAAAAGCCCAGAAGTTCAGTAGCTGAACAAATTCCTCATATTCATTCCTTTACAAAGAATAAACAAACAAACAAAAAAAATCATTTCAAAATTTGGATGGTATGGGAAATGAGGATTAAGTAGGCAGTAAGTGAAAACAAGCTACAGCCTCAAGCAAATTTGTAATTAGGTAACTTACAAAAACTTCAATAATTAAAGGTATAATAGAAATTCTGTCAGGTCCTGTACTGTAGAGAGCTTGTGTGCACCACTGTAATAAATTAACAGAGATCTATTTGATTTTTTTTTTTTTTTGCTAAAAGTGAGAAGCCCCAAGAGTTTTGCATTACTTCATTTAGTGCTTGGTGAGGCTGTTTATATAAGACCTTCCCCTACATTTTAAATCACTTATTGCTGCTTTGGCAGTGTCTGTTAGATTCCATTAGATTCATTAGCTCTTCTAAAGAGCATTGCTCTGTGGAAATAGCTGAAACAGCTGCCCTGTGTAATTTTGTTATTGCTTTAATTTACTCAGAATTCTGTTTTAACACTCCAGCTGTCAAATATAAAGAGGAAAAAACAATCAATATAAAAGCTTTTTCTACCTTAGTATTCTTACGTGTACAGTTTGTGGGAAGTGTAAGAAAATAAGCAAATGTAGCTTTTTGTTGTTTTCCAAGTGATTTCTTGGAGCTGTTGGAAATAGCGCTTCTTAAAGTGCAGTCTGTGGAACAGTACTCTGTGGGCTGAGTTCTCCTCTGCCAAACTACTTCTCTCACACGGTGAAACATCTGTCAGTCTCCAAGTGAAGCTGCATTTTGCCCAGTGCCACTTGTTCGTTCTTAAGTTTTGGCCAAATAGTGGTCACAAGATCTCGACATGTGCTGTGCTAGATTCTTTAAAGCTTTTTAAAGCAGACACATGGGGTATGGTTTCATTGATCCTCTTGGTGAGGCTTCAGAAATATTGCTGAAAATGGGTCAATCCGTTGTGTAAATTTCCTTTGATATCTTAACAAAATGCTTCATGTGTAAAAATGTGTGTTCCTTTTGCTTACAAGAATACAGATTTCTATGAATTCTTACTTTTTATAATTCCAACCAGACCATCTACAGAGAAAATGCAGGAAATGTCCTGTTGTTGTTGAATACTGATTAGAACTACAAAGCTACAGTACAGGTTATACCAAAGACAACTAGTCTGGTAGCAATTCAGGCTCAGTATCTCTCACAGAAGCTATGTGATGCTGATTGAATAATATCAACCTAAAATTTGGCTCCTTGTTACAGATAACTTAAAAATACAGCTACAAAAGGACTAAATCCACATTAGAACAAACAACTTGTTTCTTGTCTGGTAAAGAAAAAAAAAAAAAGTTACCGGTGAAAATACAGTTTTTATCTTGCACCTTGATTCTGCTCCAAAATAAAACTTTTACTGAAATGAGGCAATCATCTTTCAGGGAACTTTAAGATGAGTGTAAGTCTAGGCTTGGTCTATTCCAGGCTTTTGCCTGAAATCTAGGCAAGTACGCTCTAGCAGTTCAGGGGTGCATTAATTAACTTTCTCCCCAGACTATTTTAAGTAGGCTACTAGTAGGAGTCACTGGGGAGGTGAATCCAGAGAACATCTTCAGCCAATTAGAATGGTCTGTGGGTAGCTTCTGGAGAAGAGAATGCGTGCCTAGCCTTTTTATAAGCTTTATAAGATTATTTAAGGTAAATTGAATATTGGAAACCAATCAGACAGATGTTTCACTTCCAAAGATATCTGGGACAGGTAGTGAGACTTCATGAGACTGACAGAGATTATTTTCTTTTATAAATGTTTCTTGTTCTGGAATGAAGTGTGGAAAAAAATCATGCTGCATGATCTGCATAAATGGAAGAATCTTATCGTGTATTTGGAAATTTAAATCTCTTTCAGTGAAACATCTCTAGATGATCTTGTTAAATCGTGCTGCAGTTTGTCCAGCTGCTGAAGATGATTACTGACAGTTAATTGACCAGAGTACATGGAGTGGCTGTATTATAGAGAAGAGGCAAGCACAGTACAGGAACTATTGCTTCCTCCACCTCCCCCACACCTCTCTCCCTTTATGTGTTCCTTTTTTTTCTTCCTTCCTTTTCATGTTTTCAGTGCTCATGCTGTGCTGAATTCTCGTAAGGCAATACTTGATCCAAAAACAAGTGGCCACTTGGTATTTCTTAGAACTTTGAAACATTTCACTTTGGAATACCAGAAATATAATTGTAGCATTATTCTGTTTCCCTGGTGGGCTTTCAGAATTTTGCAGGCTAGCTGGATGTCCTTATCTGTCTCATAGCCTTTTTCTCATCTGAGTAACAAAATTGGCAATATAGTGCTATGTGATTATATTTATAACATAAATAAAGGTTCAAAACCTAAGGTTTTGAAATGAACTGCCCTGGAAAATAAGCACAATACATATATCTACATTAAATGGAACAAAATGATAGATACAACCACTTCATAAATGATCATCTAAAGGTCTGTAACTCTCAAAACACATCACGGAGTTGTTTGGTTCATATCAAAGCTATATGTTAAAGCCTGCACCTGTATTTATTTTGTGTATTTCACAGTGACATTTTGTAGGTCTCTTGGTGCTGGGTGTGACAGTGAATACAGGTGGGCAGCTTCTGATCTATTCTTTGGTATAGCACTCCAGGCTCTGGTCCAGTGACTATATTTTCTCTATTTCCTCTTTTTGTTTCATATTGGAATTTCTTTGTGAGTATCTCCACATGTAGTGAGTCATTTTTATTCAGCTCTTTCCTGTTAACTCTTATCATTTGCTTGTAAAGATATGAGATTATTAATGGATGCTTCTGATGAACCATACTATCTGTGAATACTATTTAGATAGATAATGTGAAAGTGAAAATACCTCTATAAAATTTGACTATTGATAAAGGAATTCTGAAGTTATATTAATGTAAAACTCTAAAGCAAATAACTGAAGCCAAAGCAGTAGTTCAGCATGAAAGCTAATACCAAATTCTGAGACTTGCATTGTGACTGGAGGACAGTAAGTCCAAGTCTAGGCTATTCCACAGTAAGAAAGAAAAAAAAAAAGCCTTGATTTGTCAAGTTTTCAGAATCTGTTAAAAAGACAGACCCCGTTATTTTGATATCGTGCATGGCAAATTTCCATAGACTTTTGTGAAAACAGAATTCTTTCTTTCCAGGAGGCAGACTACCTGTACTTTCTTGAACTAAATTGCCACTTCAAGCACAACCAGCCAGTTGTTGTGCTTAAAGTTGCTGTGCATTCAGTAAGTAAACTGAAAATTCTGGAATGCTGATCTAAAAAGATATTGAAAAGCTCCTATAATAGAAGATAATGCTCTTCCCTTGGGGGGCCTAACTTCCTAAGAATACCATTATCCCTATTACCTGAGTTTCAACCTATCCATTTTCAGTTTATTTCTTCAAAATTAATTCATGGCCTTTTCAGAATCATTCATGTGTTTTCACATCCCAAGGCCAGTGAATTAAGAATGCTGCTGTTGTGCTTCCTTCTGGATAAACAAAATTTTTCCAAATTATTAAGTTGACTTTAAAAGCTTTTTCTGATATTACAGTGATGCAGCTTGGAGGATACACAGAGAGACATTTTACTTCTCATCATTAAGAAGTCCTCAAATGTTAAACTTTATATTTCTACTGTCAGCCACAAATGTTTATTTACATCTTCCTCAATAGCTGTCATGTTAGTGACACCCTTTACTTCCTTTTTTCTTTAATTACCTTTCAACATATAGTCCTGAAGATTAAAGGCCACATGCCTTCTTTCAAAGGTCATGCTTAACTGGCAGAGATGTTCATTACAATTTTCTGAAAGTCAACTCACTTGTCTTAGTAGATGAGTATGTTGTCATAACATAAGTATGCAACACATCTGTAACTAGTATATTTTGTTATTTTCTGCTCTGCAAGTTTCCAGATATGTTGTCTTTTAATATTACTTCATAGTCAGAAGACTCAATATGTTCAGAATTAAGGTTAAGGTATTTTTAGCTTGAATAATCCAGAAATTATTCTGAACTTAACACAAGTACATGCATGGATATAAAACCTTTTTTTTTAATTTTATTTTTACCCTGTTCATCTGTTTTTAAACAGACTAATTGAAGGCGCTCAGTCTCCAGCTCCAGGCAAAGCCTAGCTTAAGATTCTCTGTTTTGTTGGGGTTATGATATTTTTTCCCATGTTGTTTTTTTTTTCTCTGTTACTTGCTAACAGCTAAATAAGCAGGCAATGATGCAAAAGAAAAGCATGCCACTGAGAATTAACTGCATATGCTATAACATTGTCCAGTTTTTGCTATTAGGATAAACAATTAGAAAATCAAGTGGCACTCTAAATACCCATTTAACTGGTTTCCTCAGAATTGCTGTTGCTGGTAATCTCAATATTCTTTGCAGCATTAGTTAATCACATCCCTTGTTTGCAATAAACTCCGCTAAGATTGTCAAGGGACAAACTGAGTATGGAAATTTAAGATATTTAACACTGTAAGGGTTCACTGGTCTGAATGAGTTAGAGAATTTGGAGAGAGTTAATTATCAATTTATACTTGCTGCAAGCTTATCTATTCCTAGCTCTGTGGGATTCATGAAGTGTTGATCGTGGTTTCTTGTCACCACTAGACCAACTGGGGAAAAAAAATAAAACCAGAGAGGTGGTTTTACACATGACGGACTGTGATTGACATTTAGCATCTCCAGGCTTATCACGTTTAGAAAGGACCTTTAAAAAGGAATGCTATCATACCATTAAAGTTGGGTACTAAAAACCTAACAATGCTTTCTTGGCTGATTGGCATATCTTTTAGGTAACAGTGATGAATGTATGTTTAATTAAATCTTTAAGTCTCAGAGCAGCCCTCATCTCTCAGTAGCAATCCATATACAAGTTGCCCTGGTTATTTTTAATTAAGTAGTAACGGACAATTTACTGACCTTTTAAGACAACTGATGTATACCAGTCAGGCTGTAAACTTCATTTTATATGATGTATTATAATGGCATAATCAAAATCGAAATTGTATATGAATGTGTAATTTTTCATAAGCTGAAATAGGGCACTACATTTAAAATTTTATATTGAACTGCACTTTGTTAACTTGAGTTTCATTTTCGGAACCTTAAGTTCATGCATTTTCATGTGGAAATATCATGGGATAGTCTAATTGTACTTTCTGAATCTCGGTGGTTTTAATAATTTATGAACATCTGGCTTTTTCTTTGACTATTGGTTTAACAAACCCTACATATTTGGGAAGTTCCCATTGTGAAGATGGTGTAAAATTATTTTCCTAATGTCTCTTGTATGCTATGCTTAATGAATGCTGCTTCTGGCAGTGGAAAGTATTAAGTATTTTGCAGAAAAATATGCCATAGTTTTATGGACTTTTTAGTTGGTCATAAAGGTTCAGATAATATCCAGTGTATGCCATTCAAGCAGTAACTTCAAAATCTGTGTGATAGACTATAATATTGATAATAGTTTCTGTCCTATTAAGAATTTCATTGGGAAGCACACTGGGATGTATGTGTATATAGGTGTATATATATACAGATATAATTATTTTATAAAACTGCTTACCAGATGATATGAGTATTTATTCTCTTGTGACTATAGCCAGACATAAAAAAAAAAAATAAAAAAATACAGAAAATGAAAGTCCTGAACATTCAATATTCAAAATACTTGTGATAATTTTATTAATAATGTTTGGGCTAAGAGTCTATACTTACTTTACTACTAGTCAGCAGTCTGTATGGGAAGCACACTTTATTTTGTTTATTTTGCTTATTTTGTTAAGAATGTTGGTTATGATTTAAACAATTTATAAATTCTTTTGACACTTTAAATGGGGGCATATGTTTTCGTAGCTTTTTCTGGATACAGCTAGAAATGGCTTGACAGAGACATTTTACTTCTGTCTTTTTTATAATACAGTAATTAGATTTAATTCTTTAGATGGGTTCTTCATAGAGGATATCACAACTGAGTCCCCTTAAAGATTTAAACAAATGAACAAACAAAAAAACTGTTCGATGAATTCTTGAGCTTCCATTTTTTTGATTTTACAAAAGCTATAAGACTGATTCTTACAGCATGCTTTGAAATGGCTTTTCTGTATATCAGATGTTCTATTAAATGCTTTATTTGCACAATTATTTTTCCCCAATTATTTCAGAATTATATAACATAAATAAACAGTAATTCTGATGTTAAATAGGTCTCAAAACTGAAAAACAAAATTCCCCTTGCTCACAAGTGTCAAGTAGCTTTGTAAGCCACTTGCTTGTTATGCTTCCTTAAGAAATGCTGTTATTAAAAAAAAAAATAGAAACTTTTGTTTTTGTATGTTTACTGAGGCAAAACTTTCATATTGTCCAGTTTTTGTACAATAATATATTCATTCCACTTCTGTGATGAAACAAATGTACATTTAAAATAATCTATTCAGAATCCATTTTCCAGCTGAATGGAATGGAGGGGGAAAAAATAAACTGTCAATTCCGAATGTGTCTTATTCTCAATTCATAATAGAATAGGCCTTATTAACCTGCTAGTTTTGTCTGTTCATTTGCTGATAAATAGAAAAAAAAAAAAAGTGTATTTTAGACAAAGAATAGAGAACCTTCCAAAGATATCCACTAATGTGAATATTTTAGAAATGTTTGAAGTCCAATTCAGTTCCACACTGACAGAGTGGTGTATTTTGGAAGGAACATGGCTCCAGAGTCCCTTCAGAGATATTGTTCAGCTATATTTGCTTTCCAAATACTTGATGACCACCCATATGATATATAATAATCACACTGTTGTTTGACTTGGAAGAGGAAATATCCTGCCTCCTAGAAACACCTCTTCAGTGGCCAACAGTAATCGTATTGCAGCTGCTTCTCAGCCATGTTCAAAGACCCAAAGACAATTTTCTGGCAGCTTCCTTTAAAAGATATTGCTGTTCTAGGATTCTAGGTATTTGTTAAATAGATCAAAAGAAGGCAATAACCACTTATTTATTATGAGGATATAAGAAATACATGGAGGAAGGTCAGAGATGTGGTTTCTATGTAGCATTTATTTCCCAAAAAACGCAGGATTATGAAAAACAAAACAAATGCTCTAAAAGAAGCATAAATTAATAGTTTGGACATATGGTCCTTCTCTTATGCTGAATTCCACTGTTACAACACAAGCTGTAAGAGCTTTCTTTGCTGTGGTTTTCTCTGGAAAACTTCATAATTTTTTTCCACAGGTTAATGTTTTGGTATATTTATCTTATAGCTCTTGTTCTTAGTAGTAAAAAGATCTATCAAAAATTATGATGGTATAATCATCATTGACAGTTTATTTTCTGCCGTGAATATCTAACTCTTAAAATCTGAAAATATATATGTGGTTTCTTATATTATCCATGGCATTTTAGATGGCAGTGACTAAGATCTGTGAACATGGGATATGTTTCGCTCCTTCCTCACTGTCAATTATCATCATTGCATTTATGCTTGTTTTCTTTCTGACTTTTTCTCTTGCTGTTCTTAATAGCTACTGTTCATTTGTATGAACTTGAAACCAAACAACATTTTTGTGTCAATCCAACTTGTTTATTTTCAGTTATCTATTAGGTCAATGCTTTGTAGTTGTTGTTGTTGTTTTTCTTTTACATGCTATATTTGTGTTTTTTTTGTTTGTTTGAAGCAGTTTGAATATTGCACATGGAAGGAATTTGGTATTGCACATATTGTTTGAGTATTCTCAAAATTGAATTATTCTTTTATTGGAAAGATTGAGTTTTGGAGAAAAGAACTAAAGAATGTTTCTCTCTGATATACCTAAAAGACGTGTGGAGAACAGCTTACCAGAGGTCTAATTATTTTGAAGAATGATATTTTGGGGGAAAATATCAAGTCTGGAGAAGATAAACCACAAACTAGTTGTCAATTTACATAATCTAAGTGATACACAGAAGAAAATGCATATAGAAACACACAGATGAGTATTTTGTAGATTTTTATTTCATCTTTTTAAAGGCAAGTCTCTTAAATTAGTATTCGAAATATTCATCTGATGCTATGTATTCTGAATACGCAAGATACTCAAATAGCCCATTCACGCTTTATTGTATTTTGTAGTTCATCAAATTTAAGTAGTTTAGCACAGAAAACATAGATCTCATAAAAATTTTGATAGATGCCAGTGGAAAGAACAAAAAAAAAAAAAGAAAAAAAAAAAGAAAAAACAAAGACGATTCATGCTGAAAGCTGAAGTTTTATTATATGTGACTGTGAAGGAGACTTAAAAGGTAGGTATCAGAAACTTTTTGAACTCTACAAGAAAGATTGTAATTGTACCTGATTCATTATTGATCAAAGAATCCATCTGAAAAATATTCTTGAAGGTAAGTGCATCTAGTCTATAAAATGTTAAGAATAGAACAGCCATTCTGATAGTTATTGGATAATCTGTTACACACCTACATTTATCTGTTTATACTCTTGATCTTATTTTTCATTTCCAATACACTGTTCTTCAAAGAACCATGAAGTTTCCTCAGGATGTTACAAGATACTTGTATGATGTCTGTAAGACAGTCCTCAAAATTGTTGAAAATCTTGATAAATCTAAATAAATAAATATTTTTAAAAGGCAGTGCAACTGGGAATAGAGAGTACTTAAATGTTCCAGTGATTGCACAGCTAATACTATTCTCATAGCACTATGTCTGGATATAGATCTTTACCTCCAGTTTATGGTGTTTTCTGCTTGTGTGTGATAGCACTCAGGGCTGTGAGGATGGATTGATCATCCCTTTCACAGTGGGTCAAGACACAGATAGGATGCACCATGAGTCCCATCTCATAAAGCTTTCATTCACAAAGACTTGGCAGTTGATGATTTATCCAATTTTAGATCAGATACTTTCATATTACTGTGTGACTAAGTCTTTTGTAATCCATGTGTCATGCTGCTCTTTAATCAGAGCTAATCTGTAATTTTGTATATTTCTAGTTGGATCCGATTTATTTTTTCTGTTATATTTCAATAATTTTTCATTAATTACATAATGTGGGAAAAGTATAGAAAAGGAAGATTTTATACTAGCTAAAGCACAAATATCTTTGACAGTCTAGAGTCAGGAGATGTAGCAGGATTATGGACGAATGAAGTAAGTGTGTGACTATGTGAAGAACAGCTAATGTGTAATTTGTTATTGTTCATAAGGTCAGTTTGCTACACTGTCTCATGCACTGTTCCCAAATCTGAAAATGTATTGTTGGTAGAGAAGAATTCAAGCTGCCGTGCTTGAATCTAGTTTTTCAAAACCTCATAGTTTGAACTGAAAATATCTGGGTTGACCTACACGAGGAACTAAAGGCACCCACAAAGATAAAAACTTGAAATTCCAGGAGCCTGTGGATTCATTGATGAAGATAGAATTTAGGTCTGAGTTCTATTCTATCTTTAGGGCATTGTCAGACATTCTGCTGTTCAAAATTCACTTCCAGATTACAGCAACCTTCATGAATTATTCTAGATTTTTTTTTTTTTTTTTTTTTTTTTTTCTGTGCTATGTTATAAATCTGTTAAAAGTAATTCATTAATTTTCAGGTGTTTTAAAATGCAAGTCAACTATATAGATAATAATATAAATACTTAATTAGCTTTAAACTGTTTAAAGAAAGAGGTAATAAATTAGAAATTATGAAGAAAAATTACAGATTCTTTAGAAAACAGTCTTTTCTTGGCAGCAAATTCAACAACTGCAGTCAGCCAAAGGGGAGCAAAATAGGCTAAAAAGGTTGAAAGTGCACAAGGTGACATCCAACAAGGAGAATTAAAAAATATTTATATATTTTTTTTAAAAAAAGTATTTCCAAATATGCCTTCTTTGATGGTTAGACTGGTATACACAGTATACTGTGTGTTAACCACACAATTTCTTTTGTTTGTATCATACAGAGCCATGAAAACCAATTTACTTTTTAAACTAGATCAATTTTCATTCCTAAATGAGCTGAGGTAGGGTCACTCATCAGTAAACCTCTGTCAAACAATCTTTTTTTCAGAACGTCCAGCTTTGCTCTTTAATGGCACCATTTTGAATTAGACCTTAATGTTATGTCACTTTAAATTAGCAGCTTTAGTTCGAACGTAGCCATAAAGAACATTATCCAGCCAGGGTAAACAGTTTTCTATCAAAACAAATCAGTCTAGGTTAGAAATAGCAATGTCAGTGACACTTGTCTGTTGGTTTTCATTGTTTTACTGGCTAGATCTTTTTCAACTAGGCAAAAGCATTGTTTTAAGCAAAAAGTATGTCTTAATGTTACAAAACTATTGTTATCTATTTAACATAATATATGCAAAACTGTAAAAGCATTGACTTGTTCTGCTTAGCATAGTTATTTTTTTCTCATTTATCCCATCAGTTCAGACTTCTCAGAAACCAGGTCCGTGCTGTTCCCCTGCCAGCAGTGGCTGTTATAATGCCGTGGTCAGTAGCCCTAACCTGAGATAGTTCGCTCCTTTTTGCCCCAGTGTCATTCAGCTCATCAAGTCACCCTGGCAGGCAACTCAGTAACGCTATGCCAGATGCCATGTGAGTCACCGAGGCTTTCTTAATGTTGTTGCAGGAAACCTGGTGACATCTTTCTCTTACCCAAATAGCATCTCTATTTATTTTCAGAGACATCCTAAGATGAATGTGTGTGTAGACACATAATCAGATATTGATTTCTGTGCAAAATGTTTGTAATTTACTCATGGGAGAAATAATTTAAAGCAGTTTTCCTGGGGAAAGTTAATTCTAAGGGATGAGTTATTGGTTTTGGAATTTTGTATCTTTATGTAGTGAAATCCAACTGAGAATGGTAGTGGGTGAGTTATTTGCCAGATGGCAAAATTTCTCAGCCTACTCAAAGATGATTGTTTATGTGCACTTCCTACTACATACTGCAGGGAAAAAAATGTGTAGAACCTGCAGTTGGCAACCAGCAGTCAAGGAAAAAAATACAGTTGAATTGTAATTTGTCCCTCTAAACAGTCCTTAGTAAAATGAACAGAGCCTCTCTGACCTGTCTGTTAGACAAATAAGGGTTGCAATCAATGGAAATTAAATGAATGTAACTTTGGACTGAACATCTATTCCTTAATAAGGCAGCACTGTATGGAATAGTGTTGGAATTAAAAATACATAGAAGATCTGATCTATCCTAAGAAAACAAAATCAATGTGAAAATCTAGTTCTTAACTTTTTAATTACCAATTATGGTACTGCCTTGCAGAAGAAGAATGAGCCAGCTGTTACAGCACTAGTCCAGAGCTTCAATAGCTCAAATCACTCTGTGCTTTATCACTGACTTGTGAATTGAAAAAAATCAGTAACACAAATTGCAGCAGTAGACGTGAACTTATCAGTTTTTAAATTGAATTATTTTAAACTTTTCCTCCATTTACTTTTGAGCTTTGTGGAGAATAAAACAGAAGTTCAAGACAAAACAAAATTTAGATTGAAAAAATAGGGAAGACAAGAAGAAGCAGCAGAAATTGTGTCCGTATCTTGGTACTGGCACCAGATCTAGAAGCATGGGGGACTGCAGTGCAGATCCTTAAGTTATCCGTGCAAAGATCAGCTCATGCACACAGACAAGGTATTACAGTTGTAGAATACTGTTCTGCTGAGAAACATAACAGGAGTAATTGTATGTTAATTCTGACTCTCCTATACTTTCTCCTGGACCTAAGCAAGTAAGAAAAAACACACTGTTCTGTGAAATATTGGGTTCATTTTCAGATTTTCCCACTATCTTGGGGACATCTCCAGTGTGCTCCCTTCAGCCCTGTACCCCCTTCTGTCCTTCTGAATTCTCCTGTGGTTCACTGATTCAATAGATTAAATCCTGCAAGACAGGAATGTTTTATGATTTCTGAAACTATAATTTATTGTGGCCACATTCAGCAACTCTAATAGTAGGCCTATTATCATTAAGTTTCTGGAATTTGTAAATACTTTCAGAATCTGATCTAAATAAACCTTCAAATGGCAGCATGGTAAAATCAGAGCCAAAAAATTACTCATTACTGATGAAATCCATAATAACCTATTGATTTAATTATGATTGCATTGTGTAACATTGAATTTGGAACAAGTTGTTTGTGATGGAAAACTGAGTCAGCCAGAGCTTTGAGGTGCTTATAAATTGACCTTCTGCCACAGTGAGAACAACCTTTAAAAGAATGAGAGAGTAGTAGGTTTAATGACAATGTAAGTTTAATTGACTACAATTGAGAGAAAGCTCAGCATGAATATGTAAAATAGAATACAAACAAAATGTTTAAAAAAAAGACACAGACTGAACTTGTCCATTTGCATCTTTGCCCCGAGGTTGGGACAAGTCATGAAAACTGCAGTTTTCTATGCTAAAGCAAGCTTGGTACTAGCAATTCTTAAAGATCTCTAAAATACTTTTTACACAATTAATTTACCAAATGTTTGGAGATAATAGACCTTCTTTTTACTATCTGATTTTAATACCAAATGATTTCTCTTGAGGTTTGCAATGATAGTCAGGTGAAAAAGAATAATATTTAATGTGTCCTGGGGAGTTTAGAAAAAAGAGAGATGCATCACTGAAGTCTGGAAGACATTCGAGCGATACAAGGAAGATACCACCTTACTGTCACTGTTTCTAATTAACAACAACCTAACCATCACTGTTTCTAATTAACAGAGGAAAATATAGCACGAAACAGTACAAATAGCAGATGGTTATAAAATGGTATAAAGAAAACATGAGCAGCATGAGACCAGATTTTTCAATAATTCTGATTGTGCTAAAGACATTGGACAGCAATGCTTTTTCTGATGGTAGAACTGAAGTGACAAATGATAGACTGAGAAAGAGGAAAAGTTAGCAAAGTCTTTTTACCAATGAACTTTGTGTGCAATATCTTAACATTTTGGAGATCAGATGAATGTTTTTATTAAGGACCTGGGAAGGCTTTAGAGCAATGTTTCTTACAAGTTTAATATCTCTTGCTGTCTTGATTGTTACATTTATATTGGCGCTGTGTTTTGCTGTTCTAAGCTTAAAAATAGCAATCATTTGAAATGTTAGAAATTGATTAGTCTCTCTCTTTACATTTATTTAATGTATTCTACGTCTGGTATTCATATACTAGGAAAAAAATTTACTTTTCAACTCCTGTGACTTTTATAATTTTCACATATATAAGATCCAAGATTCATATTTTCCAGACTACATAAAAAAAAAATGGAAATACAAACTTTGAGAACACAGTGGAAACAAGATACCAGCTTCTGACACCTTTTCCACAGTCCGTGATTTATATGACAAATGTCAACATAAAATAGTAGGAAGAATTGTAAGAAACTTTAAGTGATGGAGTCGCGTGTGTTTGTGAAGTCTGTTTTCTATAGCAAAGCTGATAATCTGAATTCTGCTTGGTCAGCTGGTTTTAATAGGCCAATGTAATAGCTATTTTTTGATGGCTGATATTAAAGCAGTTGGTGGTGTCGGTCCTGTTTTGTGTCACGTAAAACATTGTTCTAACACTCCAGATGTTGGAAAAAAAAATCAAAGGATTGGATGGGCATGGGGTTGCTCTTGTTTTTTTCAGAGGCTTTCATGTCACATTATTAGATCCACAATAATCTGTTGTCAGAGCAGGTATGTCCATGATCTTATAGGCTACATCACTGTTGTGTGTTTATTGCTCCTGTTCTGAGGAAAGACATTTTAAAATATATTTTATTTCATAGTTAGAATTACTTGGTGATAATTTGATGTGAAGTAGTAAAAGGCAGCTCCTTTTATAGAAGAACTGATTTTTTGTGTCAGTCTCAAGACAGACATTTCCAGGTTTGAATTCCTTGAGGTATAGAATATAGTAAAAGATATTTTGATTTCAGTGATAGCCCCCCCAAGAGATAAAGTGCAAGGTAATACAAAGCCAGCTATAATATTTAGGGCTTAATTTATTGTTTTTAATCCAATGATCTTAATATATTTATTTCACATATGTGGTTTGTCATATTTCATAGTAGTGTGCTTTTATTGTTGGAGTACTTTTGATTTCTCTCCCTGTCTCTTTAAATACACATATGGAATTCTTAGTAAAAATTCCTTAACGTGAAAATAATTATTAGACATTAAATGCAGTAACGTTTCATGAAAGGATAGCAAAAGTTCTCAAGCAAGTAGTTTTTCTTCTTCTACCCATTAGGGGTGTTTTGTCACAAGAAGTCTGATCAATATTAGACAAATTACAAGAACAGGCTCACAGAGATGTGCCATATTCATATGGTAATACAAAGTATTTCTGCAGCTTTTCCAAGTTCCAACATGCTTTTAAATAACTCATTTGAGTTATCCCAACACCACCAGCTGCGAGAACAGAACAGATTTTATTCTTCTTCTTGGTGTGTCTTGAACTGGCTTATCTTTGCATTTAAAACTGTCAAAATATTTTGACAGATGCAGAATCCAGTTCCAGATGTTTCATCAGTTTATAGGAGAAAATTACCAAGTTTTTCATTGTCAGAGAAGGTCCATTTCTTCCCTTTCAGTTAAATAATCTTTGCTGCAGTAGATGGAGAAATGTGCTCATTTTTTATTAATTTCAGAGGAACTATATTCTGTTTCATATTTACAAGTTCAGGATCTTTTCTAAATCAGAGAAAAAATAACCACTTCCTTTTTTTCTACCACTTCATAAGCATTCCTCTGAGCAAACTTCTGTCAATTTGGTTTCTTTCTGCAATAAGTGACTGTATTCAGGACAGTTCAGTTGCAATTCAAAACAAGAATGGTTGTTTTAAACTGCCTGTTGTCAGGCAATAGAACCTATCAGCAAGAAAACATTGTTGAGCCTGAAAGCAACACACCTGGCTGTGTTTCTCTTCCCATACAATGTTATTACTTTGCACATGATTTCCATCCCAGCCACTGTGGAAAGTATATGAAAAAGCTAGTGGATAGATGCCATAGTTACTGGTGTTATTAAGAGCAAATCAGATTTATAAAAAGGCAATTGTATATTAGAGTTGAAGAAAAGGAGTATGGATGTTGCAGTACATGTAATGACATTAATAAGAATGTCGTTAAGGCAAGTCATGCAATACAAGATCTTCACATGCATAAATGTATGGGTTTCTTTTATTTTCATCATCTATTTTAAGCAGGAAAAAAAGAATTCAAATCACCTTAAGTAGAAAGAAAAACAGCACAGTCAATTAAGAGCCAGTCTAACTATCTCATCAATGGCAGTTGAAAACCTTAAAGCAAATCAAATCAACTTTTTAAACTGATGAAATCAGATTATGAACATGATAGTTATAATTCTCAAGCATGTACTGGGAAGCAACATCAGGCAAGCAGTAGGACAAATTTATGAGCAGGTTCTCAGTAGTACGTACCATCATTAATATGATTTTAAAAAGCCTGTGAGAATCACAGAATCACAGAATCACAGAATTTCTAGGTTGGAAGAGACCTCAAGATCATCGAGTCCAACCTCTGACCTAACACTAACAGTCCCCACTAAACCATATCCCTAAGCTCTACATCTAAACGTCTTTTAAAGACCTCCAGGGATGGGGACTCCACCACTTCCCTGGGCAGCCCGTTCCAATGTCTAACAACCCTTTCGGTAAAGAAGTTCTTCCTAAGATCCAACCTAAAATTCCCCTGGCGCAACTTAAGCCCATTCCCCCTCGTCCTGTCACCAGGCACGTGGGAGAACAGACCAACCCCCACCTCGCTACAGCCTCCTTTGAGGTACCTGTAGAGAGCGATAAGGTCACCCCTGAGCCTCCTTTTCTCCAGGCTGAACAATCCCAGCTCCCTCAGCCGCTCCTCGTAGGACTTGTTCTCCAGGCCCCTCACCAGCTTCGTCGCTCTTCTCTGAACTCGCTCAAGCACCTCGATGTCCTTCTTGTAGCGAGGGGCCCAAAACTGAACACAGTATTCGAGGTGCGGCCTCACCAGAGCCGAGTACAGGGGGACGATCACCTCCCTAGCCCTGCTGGTCACACTGCTTCTTATACAGGCCAGGATGCTGTTGGCCTTCTTGGCCACCTGAGCACACTGCTGGCTCATATTCAGCCGACTGTCAACCATCACTCCCAGGTCCTTCTCTGCCTGGCAGCTCTCCAACCACTCATCTCCCAGCCTGTAGCTCTGCTTGGGGTTATTGCGTCCCAGGTGGAGGACCCGGCACTTGGCCTTGTTGAACTTCATACCAACATGTGTTTTTATTATCTCTGTATATGTAGGTTGTGCTTCCTATTAAAATCACAGCAACCCTAGAAAGTGTCATGGTAGCACTGTAAAGGCCACCCTTCATGGAGGTATACTTGTCATTTTGTATTTCCCACTCAGAGTATGTTCACTGCTCCCCAGTGAGTATCAATTATGGTACATCTGAAGGCAGTGGTAGAATGACACAGTTTAAGGAAGTCATTCATTTCTGGTTACCCAAGTGCTATTGCTATTTGAGAGCCTTAAAAGGTTATACAAAAATGTATGATAATTATTATTAGAGTATGATTATTATTGGAGTCTGTTAGCAGAACTCATTTTGAATTGGTGTGTGCATCATATTGTAATGTAATCTAAGTATCTTCTAAACAAGCTCATTATTATAAGTATATTAACTATACTATAGATTTGGTCTCTTCAGGTTTTTCTGCCATTTTCTGTATGTTGTAAATTGATGACTGGTGGCATTTTCCATAAAATTTAGAAAATTGCCCAAACTAATAAAGTTAATGTTACCCATCAGGTACACCCACTCCCTTGATCTCTTTTCTACACCTTCTAAATGTAGAGAAGTTTGATGGTTTGTACCCCTGCACAGTTATCTGTCTTTCTCTCCAAATGCTACCGTATTGGCCCTATAAAAAGTGGTAACTTTTTTAATGTGCAATATGTTGAGTAGGTGTTTTGCTGAAGTACTAGCATATTAAACAGTCAGCACAGTCCCATTTAAAATAATTAGGATTAATTTTCTCTAGCTCTCATGAAAACAAAAATAAAATTATTTGTAGGTACCTGTACAGTGCCAGCTTAAGTATGATAGACGAAAGTCATTACAGTTAATTTAATTTAAACAAATATTAGCCAAGCTTTGCCAATGTGACAAGTGGCTTTCTGTTCACTATTTTTGTGAGTTCAAGTCAAAACACATCTTTCTCCTTAGAAAGAGCTCAGCACTTCTTAAAATGGATGATACATGTAGTAAGAGCATTTATCATTGTGAAAAACTTTGATCTGAGAAATTTACAGATAGTCTTTGAGAGCCATGCAAGCCAAATCTTATCCAAACTAAGACAGGTTTTAAAAATGAATGCTGATATTTTTCAGATATACCTAAGCTATTTATAACAAATGAGATGATTATTTAAGAATTCCATGTAAGAAAATGAATTGTTGAGCTCAGAATTTAACAAAGTTCCGTTGAAATAGAAGTATTGAAATAAAGATAGAAGACTTTGATTCTTGATTAACAGTGATCTATATAGTTCATACATTGTTTTCCTAATTGTAATACATTAGGAGTAAAAGAACTTTAGAAACATTTTATGCTTAGTATTAAAAAATTAGTTAGTAAGTAGTTGAAGAATTGAATGTATGCATCAGTCTTTTAAAACTTTGGAGGTCACTTCTTTCCTTGCCCTTTAAAGTAGGAAAGCCTTCTGAAAAGCTAAGAAAGAGTATGTTGTAGTCAGAGGAGCTGATTAAATAAATATCCACTGTTTAGTGGATTAAATAAATATCCACTAAACCATACCCAAACCATAAGAAAAGAATCCTTGATCTTTTCTGACTCATTAATAAACACTTCCTGGTCCCTGCTTTGACATCTGGCCCCTGATTTTGAAAGCTACCCAAATCTTAATTTTAAAGGACTAGCAGCAATATTTGGTGCCCATGAGCCCAGATTTGCTGTAAATTTCCAAGTAGCACAAAGTGCAAAACATGAACAAGAAATGACAGTTTAAATAGACTAGCTAAAATTGCAACCAGACTAATTAATTAATAAACTGGCTGCTTAAAGTTTGAGATTTCAATTACAAAGATGAGAGAGAAAAGAAATGCTCTTTTTTCCCCATTGTTTGTACTAGAGCAGTTTCTATTCTACATCAACAACTAAAAATCATTCTTAAATGGAAAAGCTCATCTTTTCATAATTTACATACGGCACTGCTGTGTGTTGTTGAATCTATTAGACTCCCCAATACCAATTATTTTTTTGTGATTCCCTATCTTTTTACTATAAAGCATATAAAATAGTGTCCCTGAAGCTTGGTTTTATTTTATTTTTAGCTCTTCTCAGCATTAGGATTGTTGGGACTGGTGACACTCCCTATGGCTACGTTCCTGGAGAGCAGCCAGCGTTAGCAGCGTTCGGTCTTCTCACAGACCACGTCTCCCCTTCACCTCCCACCATCCTGTCATTCCTCATTGCAACAACAGAAACAAAT
The DNA here is from genome assembly GCA_011076525.1 of Nettapus auritus. Taxonomy (NCBI): domain Eukaryota; kingdom Metazoa; phylum Chordata; class Aves; order Anseriformes; family Anatidae; genus Nettapus; species Nettapus auritus. The sequence continues at coordinate 8,259,095 of CM021775.1, forward strand.
CTTCTGTCTGTCACCAACTTCTAGTTTGTCTCCTGATGGTGTTTCTTTTTTGCTGCTCTTGTCTCCTTTCCCGCTGTTTCCTTTATCGTTTCCAACTCATTTCTATTCTGCCCTAACTTAATATACTGTTATGTCAGGAGACATGAGTTGGCCCTGTTACTCCTAGTTCTACAAGTATTTCTCCATGTTCAGGTGAGATTTGATTTTTCCCAGAAAGGTTGAAATGCATTGTTAGTCTTCTAATTCAGTAGTCACTGGAGACACTGAGGTGACTATGCAGAGAATTTTCCTTCAGCTTAATCTCTCTTATTGGAATCAGTTCTTGGAGGAAGAATCAATTCTTACTGAGAATGAGGCTTTTATTGATGCAGAATGAGATTTTGGGGTGGAAGGAGCAAGGCAGGTATCTGCTGTGAATGATTTATTTATATTCTAGGCTTGATATATATTTGTAAATACAACAAGCCATTTTTGCCTTGGCTGTCTACTTTTGCCATCTGAGCTTGTGATATATGTGCTGCATGTGTGCATCTAAAACATGTCATTTCTGCTGGGTAGTCACAGAAGCTGAGTCAATGCACAAAATCCAACAGATGATGCAGCTCCTACAGAAGCAGAAGTTGTTGGGATAATGCTCTTAATTGCTGATCTCTGTGTTGCTTAAACTAGAACTGCCTATTCTGCAGTCCTGCCAAGGAAAGAGGTAGCATCAGCGATGGTATTGTAACTACCACCCTAAAACACACTTGGCAATAATAGAAGGTTATGTTAGAGGACGTATAAATAACCACCATACGTGTACCATTAGTACACATATTCTTGTGCTCATTGCTTATTTGTTGACATAGACACTTACCTATCCGATGTGTTCATTACTATTGCTAAGATCTACGTACTAAAAGGACAATTTTCAAAGACTGTGTGTCCTGTTCTTGGTATAGTTAGACGTTGGTAAGAAGGCAATAAGGCAGGTGTGCCTTTCAAATATCTGGTGCCATCTGTCCAGTGCAGTTCTCCAGCAACACCCCCCAGGGGCAAAACATTCTGTAAAAGAGGTTTCATACAAAGAAAGCACTCAATGAGCAGAATTTACATTTTGTCTTTCCTGGGGAAAAAAAAAAAAAAAAGTATATTTTTCAGTCCTCAGCTGCTTTTTAGTACTGACTAATACTCAAAGTCAACAACTTTGGATTCATGATGTTTATATGATCTTGTGCCAGTCTTCAGTTCTACTGCTCTTCTAGAGCTATTGATATTACGATATGACAGCCCGTGTCAGATTTGCTGTGTAAAATGTGTTCAAAAAAATGTAAACGTATGTAAAATCTTCCCTCTAGAAGATGTAACCCTGGTGGCAGTTCAAACATTGCTGGGAATCTCAGCCAGCAGGTATGGTATACTGGCCTTTGTGCTGTCATGTGCCTGGTATTACTGTCTCTTCTTAGTGCAAGATAAGAGCTTCTAGGGGCAGGACTTTACTGAGATGACCCTCAGCAAAGTTGGGGGGGCATGGACACTTCCATTCCCAGTGAAAGAGCTTGCCCCGAACTTGAAGCGAAGCCCACGAAGGTGAACCCATTCTCTAGTTTTGCCTTCTTTCGTGCTTTCATCCCCTGTCATGTATAGTCATCTATGATCTATAGTCATTCAGACTCATCTATGCTGTGTGCCTGTGACTGTGGGTCTGAACTTGCACTTTAGCACAAGTTAATGTGAGAAAATAAATTTACTCTTTCACTTGAAGCAATCTTCAGACCATGCTAGGGAGGAAAACCTGTGATGCGAATGGGTTGAGCATTGGCCATCTGATGTTCCCACATCGAGCCCTTGCAGCACATCCGCCAGAAGGTTTCACAGTGCTTTGGAGACAGAAAACTGAAAGAAGCCTTTTTAACACTAAATATTGGAAGTTCTGCATCAAAACAAACAAACTTAGTCAATTTTGTGGGCTTTAAGTACAGTAGAAAACTGTTCTCAGTCCCATCATAAGGTCCCATTTTTTTAATGCTGCACAATGCCCTGTACACCTGAAATCAATGTCGTCTTCTGTTGTCTAGCGTTTCTCTCTCCTTTTGGAGAGTGGTATAAATATTAATAGCTGTAACCATGGATATTCTTTTTTATCTGACATGGCACAAAAGAAGAAAGCTTCTCCAGATCAAATTGACTATTGATCTTGATGTGTCTATTTCTGCAACTACAGTCACCATAATTTCAACCCTGTAATTAAATAATATATATATATATTTGAAGCAAGGTAATGTTATTCAAACTCAAGAACAAGAAAAATGAGATTAAAAAATGGTAGATTAACTTATATTTTCTTAAAACTTATGTAGCAAGGGTTAACCAGAAGCCAAAAATGTTACTACAGGGTAAAATCAGTGTTAAAGTAGTGTCAACCCTTGAATTTATTGAAGTGAAAAATCTATTTCCTGTGAGAGGAATGATAGTTCTGTTGGGAACGGGAGCCTTAGATGAACAGACGTGAAATGGGAAAATGGTTTGGAAATGAACATAGGCTTGCACAAGGCCTTACTTTGGATATTTGCTCTCTATATCCGTCATGTATAGTGATTATGCTTTGTTTAATAACAAAGACAAACTGTATTTTAGCACAGCTGTTCTCTTACTTCCATTTTTCTGCAAATAAAGCCATTTAGCAGGCTCTTTCTTGCCACCAGCTTTTCTGGTAAGAAGAAATGATTGCCCCCCATATCTTCTTTTTCTTTTCATTCCAAGTCGTAATGATCTCTCCTGGATGCTGAATGGATAAAAGCTGGAACAGAATGGTTTAATGTAACTCTGATTGACCTTTATATTCACCACACTGTCTGGCTTTAATTCTTCTTAGAATTGCATTAACATTTGCTGAATGCATATACAATTATATTTGTATACACAGAATGCTTTGCTATGAACTCTGGTCTTCAATAGAAATATAGTGTTTTTATGCCAGCCGTGAGGATTGCAAATCTCTGATTATGGGATTACATTTTCTGCAATCAGGAGTGTTTTGTGACAGAATATTTTTAGTTTCCTTGCATATTTTGTCTCTTTGCTCTTTGTCTGTGAATATGTTCCTTCTCTAAATTTCCTCCTTCACTGGATTTGCCGCACAAAGAATTTATGAATGGGTGAGACATCCATTCATCTCTTTTAGCTGTGTGCATTCAGGCTCTGTGGCTCTTCTCGTCCTTTGTAAGAAGAGATTCATTTTCCACTATTGTAAAAATGGAATTAATTCTCAGATTTATGATTTTTAAGCATTTGTTGTTTGAGAGCATAAGCACATAAAACAGTTGTTATGCAAACAGAGTGCATCTGGCTGAATCTGTTTCTTTGGTCTCCTGTAAAAGGACTTGTTCATAAAGTTCGCCCTTTGTTGTTTAGAGGCATAACAAAAATTGGGCATGATTTAATTTTCCAGCAACATAAACAGTTGTAATTTCAATAATCTTATATTCTTATCCTAAGTTTAAATGGGCAAAAAAAGAAGAAGAAAGAAATATAGCACTTCAGGAGGAAGGAACTGACAGAGTGTGGAAACTTGGAACAGGATACTAAGATGTCTGGGTTCAGCCTGTGGCATGTCATTAAGTCATGTACTGAATAAATACAGCAGGTTTAGAACTCATGCATTGGCTGTGCTTCTTAATTAAGTGTACAGTTTCCTGACACTGTCTCATGAAAGGCATGACAGACCCACAAAGTAATACTGGGCACCTGGAGTGCCTGTGATGTTAGTTGTGGGCTTTGGGTTGCTTTTCTTTTTGAGGCTGTTTCCTTTTCCTGGGAGGAAAATTAACATGAATTTAGTGCTGAAAGGGGAAGTCAGAAATCTGATAAATATTTTCAATAGCTGGATAATGGTTCATTACAAGTACAGCAAATAGGAGGAAGTAAAAAAAAAATAAAAATTAAAATTAAAAATAAAATAAAATAAAATAAAACCACCACCAAAACATATGAATATCTTCTTGTTCCTAGAGGCCTTTTATCCTAAATAAACAAGGTAAAATATGGATACAGCCCAACCAGGAAGGCCTTAGAGGTGAAAGAGATCTCTTTCTTCTGTAAATTATCTCACAGAACTGTACATTTTTAGAGAGCACCTGCACCTTTTTCTTCAGCACTCAAAATCTGCTCATGTGACATCTTTGGCTTCCAACACGGCAGCTGGCAGTAATTAGGGAACTTGCAGCTCAGACCTGGTTTATACTTTACTTTAACTGCCGATGGTCTGCCCTTCTCAGGCAGGGAATTTGCTTGATGATCATAATCATTTCTGAAATTTTGATTCTGTTCTTTGAACTCTGAATCCTAACTCCAGCTTCAAGCCCACATGGATTCTCAAAATGTTCTTTGTAAACAGAAAGTTTGACCTTTATCCTGACCCTTGTCTTGGCTCACCTATCACTTGAATACTCTGCATAGATGTGCTCTTATCTTCACACCTCCACTTCTGACTTCCCTTGGTGCTCACATGGTTCATTCTTGACCTGTGGTGCCACATCTGCTCTCAGCCACCCTGCCTGGTGTTTATGACGACCGTGATGGTTTATGACCATGTTGATGCCTTGAACTATCAGACGACCTGAGTGAGAGACAATGAGAGATACTTGGATGTACCTGAGATTTTGATCAGACCCAGTAACTTCCTGTCTTTTTGTGTTTCCATTTCTAAAAGGAAAATATTTTAAAAGCTGGATTTTTTTGTATGTTTTATTATTTTTTTTTCACTTAGTCCTCACCCAAACAAATGTTCTACTGGAAATGGAAATAGAACAAAGAGGCAACATCTTTGCCAGAAATCTGGTGTGGAGGCAGCAACTGTGACTGCTCTGCAGCACATCCCACATGCTAATTACTGATTACTGTAATGCAGGTCAAAGTGATGATAGATATTAGGCAAGGTCCAGACAGTATCTAAAAAAAAAACTTTATTTTTCACCATTATTTTTCAATATACCTTTTTTTTCTGAATATCTATAATCTTTCCTCATTCTGTTTTTGTTAAGGACTTCTGATGAGTTAGTACCTAAGTAGCTCAAGAACTAGCGACTGTCTGGTTTTTATTTATTTTCAGGTGGGATGTGGCTTGAATGAGTGTGCTGTATAATATCAAGGTAGTTTTTGCTGCTTATGAAGGCAGCTCATGTCAATATCCTTATTGCTGGGGTTATTAGAATAAACCTGTCACTATTAAATTTTCCAACTGCAGTAAATTAAGTATTATAAAATTATCTCCTAAACTGAACTTGTGACGAAGATTTCCAGGACTTATTTTTCTGAAGAATGTCCTTGTGCATATATATATATATATTATACATATACACATATATATACATATTTTTTTCAAGTACCATTATTCAAACATGAATTATTTAAATAGAGAGAAGTTTTAATATTTAAATCACGCAGAAAAAAAAAAAAAAAAAATTAATAGGCAGCAGACCTGAAAGATTCAAAACTGTAATAGTGACCTCTAGTGACTGTAGATCTAAGCAAGTCTTCCAGAACAAGCTTTAATTTGCTGTAAACCTAGTATATTATGGAAGTTTAGAATGGCATTATATTATTTATGAGATAGATTTTTGCTTTTCTGCCTTTTTCATGAAATTCATGATTTGTAGCTAAAACTGGTACCTGGTTAAATGTTCGTTTCTTAATAATCCTTGAACATATTTTAATACCTTTATTCTACTGTGAAAGTAATTAAATCTTATTTGAAGCGCATCTGAACTTCTTTGCTGTGTGTTTTCTGGCACATAGAACAGAAAATGAGAATACCCCCAAATGACTTCACACCTCCTCTCAAACTCTTTATAAGGATTTAATTTTACAGAATGTTTTCTCCTGTGATCTTAGTCCTCCGGTAGCTTTTACTGAAAACTTCTCATGTAACTTTTTAAAAAATATATTATTATTTGGGGGATAATATTCCTAAAAAGTACAAAATAATGTCCTTTTAATGTAATTAAATCACACTGCTGGCACTACACTGGTTTTGAATGATACTGCCTTGAACACAGCGGACCCACAGAGCACCTAATGTTTAGTTGTAGTGTAAACATAGACAACTGCTACACCTAGAACTGGATGTCAGACATAAACTTAATTTGACTCCCACTATCTATGCACATAGTGTATAGGGTCATTTATTACCTAATCATCTAAATTTTCTGGTATTCTCCCTTTTCCTTACTGCAAAAGCTTTACTTACTTAATAGCTGTATATTTCTTTCTACTGATATGCACTGAAAGCATCTTTTTGTTGTTGTTGCTAAATATGCAACTGCTGATCTTGTTTATCACACACCATTTAAACTCCACGCTGAACACAGTGATTAATTTCCTCTTTAGCATCTTCGTGTCACAACATTTTTGTTATAACATTTGTAGAGTATTTTGCAGCAGAAGGTAGTACTGATAGCTGCAAGCATTTAAATCCAAGAATTAGTTGTGGAGACTGCAGAATAGGTTTAGAAAATGTTGCATTTAGTAAATTTGGACTTTTTTTTTTTTTTTTTCTTAATCTGCCTACTGGCTCCATAGAGGTTAGGGTTTTTGCTTCCAGGCTCCTATTTGAAATTTAATTTCAACACCTCCAAATTTTCAGGAAACAGGATTTGAAGAGTCAGAGCATGATCAAAAATACCAGATATATTTAACAGATATTCATTATCAATTTATGAATCCTGGCACAACTTCAGCGTTTCTCTTTTATATCTAGCAAACTGCAGCAGAAATAAATAATCTTGAGCATGCAGTAATTTCAGATGGGACTTGAGATACTCAGAAATTTTTTCAAATACTTCAGCAAGTTTTTTGCTATTTAGTGAGTTCAAAACATGGTTCTCATTAACCTGAGCGGTAGTTTGTTCATTTCTAGAGTTCATAAGGAAAGAATGCACAGACATCTTTGCTGCTCACATCAAATAATATTGAGGGACAGAGGGGGAACCAGGCATGTGGCTGTATTATAACTGTACACCAAGAAGCATTCCAAAAGATCAGGCTAACTTCTAAATGTTCTTGTCATAATTGTTGGAAATAGATCTCCAGATTAATATATATGGCAAAAATTGTACTTTTTTTTAGAGTCCTTCTAGACCTTGAAATTAAGGACTGAACTATTCTGCTGATAAAAATTTGGTATTGCATTTAAATTGTATATATGTGTGTGTGTGTGTGGAAAATATATATACATGTTTTATAGAGATGCACAAATAATGGTTGTCTTTAAGCCATGTGAGACTATTGTTCTTAGAATTAATATGTCCCGAAAAGGAATAATGACAAGAGAGTTGTCAACTGGAGAGCAACCGGAAGAAAATAATGTGAAAAAATTAGAGATTTAAGATGCATGAGCTGTGAGGAAAGCTTCTGAGAAGTGGGGGGTGCTTTGTCTAAAGAAATGTAAGGGGATAAGTAATTCTGACCTTCAGGCACATTAAAAGATGCTGCAAGAGGTGTATAAGATACAGAGGAAGAGGCATAAACTGAAGGAATGAAAAATTAGGTTTGGACACTAAGATCAAATTTTTAGAATTAAGGATACGTTCTTGGTAAATCAGCATGAAGAGTAAAATGTATTGCCTGGCAGACTGAAATAGGCAGATCTCCCTAGGCTGTGGCAGGTGTAGAACATGGTCAGCATTACACATTGGCTTTTGCCAAAGCAATGTTGTAAACATCTAGTCCTGAAGTGTCCTGAAATGATATGTTTTAAAAAATTGTATTTATTCAAGAGTGGACAGCCTCTCCTTCTCATCTTGTGGGTATTGTATAATCATATCTGTATTTTTATCTCTGTATATAGGGATATGCATATCTGTGCTATTTTGCTACTGGTATGCATAGATAATGTGTTTACATCTCCTTTGCATTTGATAAATATCAGCTGATAAAATATAACCACTTGACTTAAATTCAATGTTAGGTGGTTGGGAGGTTTGGAGGTGGTTGTTTAGATGCTTTAGATACTTTCTTACTGATTTCCTATGTAAAGGAAAACAGTAGAACAAACAAACGAACAAAAAGTCAATGGTTCATGGCAATTCAGTTCAGACTGTATCTCCAGAGTTAGGTCTTCCAATACAAAATGAAAACTTCTACTCCATCCACAGAGTTGAGCATTGGTTGTGTTCTGCAAGTTCATCAGCTGCTACCCCTAACGGGTTTAGGAACTAGGAATGTTTGCTAAGGCCTTGACTGTTTGGTTTACTGCTCTAAAATGACATTGATTTTTCTGCAGGATGAAATAAGTCAATTGTTAGTGGTTAAAGACAGAATACACTATAAGCAAACATTATTTGTTTCTGAGTTTTCAGATAGATTTTTAGAGCAAGTCAGTATCAAGAATTAGACTTCTATGCCTTCAGGACAATATGTATTTTAAATGCTCATTAATTTTTAAAGGATTAAAGAGAAATTCATATTAAGAGGCAACATCAAAACAAAGTATACGAGTCATATTGTGGTCTATAATAATAACAAAACATACCCTTCTTTAAAGCCAAATGGGACTAAATGTCTCTGAAACTACTTATTGAAAAGTCTGATTTAGTCATGCTATAGCAATGTTACACAAGCAGTGTTACAACAGCAATAACAACTTTGAAAGAGGAAAAGAAATACAAATGTTATTTAAACCTCTTCTCCACCAAGAGAAGTTGAAGTAAAATATGACCCAAATGAAAGGTCTAAACTTAACATTTGTCATTTCTGGAATAATTCAGTCAGATTTGGAAGATTACATCATCATATATGTACCTCATCCTAGTTCTCTAGAGCCAAGAACACAAAGTCTAATATTCAAAGCTCATGAGCTTAGCAGAAAACAAGCAAAGGAAGATAAGGTTCTTTGTTTCATTTCTCCTCCTGATACAGAAAGTAGGAAAAGCAATTGAATGTATTACTATAAAACAAAAAAAGTGAATGTTTCATTTAGATAGTATTGAAATAAAATATTTTAGATTTTTTTTTCTGTTTCAAAGAAATAATTCAACAGAATTATACAGAAAGACTAAAATATGACTAGTCAGAAGGAAACAGTGTCAGACCAGCATATAAATAAAAATAATAAAATGAAAGCAAAAACAGTGAGAAATGTAAGTAAGCAATTTCTATTTGATTTAAAGGAGATGCTACAGGCTACAATATGTGGCCAAAGATTATGTTATCTTTGTTCTGTAATTAATGACATTACTTTCCGAGAAGATTGCTCTGATTTTGATATAACTTCATGGTGACACCGCTTAGAGGTCATACAGTTGGATATACAGCTCCTATTGTGCAGGGTGTTTTGTGGTTTTTGTTTCCTTGCTTTATGTTGTTACATGTGTTATGAATAGATTTATTCTTTATTAACCAATTTTCTTTTCAGTCAGGAGGAGATACAGTTTGAAAACTATTCTCAGTGAGTCATTTAGAGTTAATTTCACTGAGAATCCGAACTCCTTTTAACCATTAGCATATATGCAACATTGCTCCAGGGTTTGTTGTTTCTTTCATGTTTGGTTTGACCAATCTGATATTTTTCTTGTTTGCTGAATAGCAGAATTGTCCTTGATGAGTTTTGCAGACCTTTCCTGTCCCTAGATGTTGAAAACTCCAGAAAAAGATTGTTTCATAATGATTTCAGTGACTAGTAGGACAGAAATTTTTATCTATTTACTGGTAGATTCTGTATGTTTACATCATTGCTAAATGGAGGCCAGATTATTTGGTCAGTCATACATGAAAAGAGATAGTTGTTTGATTTAATATTTTGGTTAGGGATTATTTTGCAGAGGAAGTTCTCTTGATTGCATGGTAAGGTAATTTATATTATGGTCTTTGAGGTTACATAGCAGAATTTACTATCATCAGCAAAGTCTTTTTTTTTTTTTCTTTTTTTTTTCATTGGAAAATTATAGTAAAAGCAAGACTGTGTTTTCCAAACGGTAAATCTTTAACACTGCTGCTTTGGAGAAAAGCTATGGAAAACCATATCTGTTTGAACTTTCTTGAATCTATTGAACATTTAAGATTTTCAAAAGCTTACATCTCAGCGAACAAAATTTTCAGTCGTGCTCAAGATCACCCAAACTTTATTGCTGACAAGAATCCTGAAAATTAAGATTATTTGTAGATTTAGTCGTGCAGGCTGTGGAGCTGCTGTAAGGTGCAGTGTTCTCACCTTCATCCAAAAATGGTGGTGGCTGAGAGTATGTGTTTTAGTGGAATAAATTTTGATCAGTATTTTAATCTGTTTTGATTTTGACAGCATTTCTGAGATTTGTCTAGGGGAAATAAGATTTAGTATTACTGGTTATTATTTAGTATTACTGGTTTATGTCCATAATCTTATTATTGCTATCAAAATCAAAGGCTTTTAAAGGCTTTTTTTGAAATTGTACTAGCAAAAAATATATGAGAAAAAGACTAAAGAAATGAATGAATTGAGTAATTAAAGTGAGTATCTGAGAATAAAATAACTGTATCATTGAGGAATCCTCAAATAAAATCTTATCAAAAGTTTTACGGACAAAGCAAATATCAACTGACATTTAGTTCCCAGGCTTTGTTTTTGTCACTTTTAACACTAAAACCCATCAAAGATGTAATACAAATCACTGAAGTGTTCCAAGAAATGGAGTTGCATCTAAATTACAGAAACAAACCTAGCATAAAGCATTTGCCTCAGTGCATGCTTTTAAAAAAAAAATAAATATATATATCATTCTTCCAAAGCACTAGCAAGTGTCACTGCTGATGATAATAGCGCTCCACACACACCCTTTTTCCCTCACTTTTTGCCTCTACTCAATATCTTGAGACAACAGAGCTTTGGGGACAATACATTTTGGTGCTTCAGACTTGGAAAATTACACTGGTGGATGTTTATCACTCTTCAATACTATTTACATTATGAATTTAGTAATGTAATTAGGAGGGTACATTATAGGTAGCGATGCTGAACTTACCAGCTTACAGACTCTGAGGCAGATAGTTACACACTGTAAGGCAGAATCATCTCCTCTTTGGAGAGTGCCGGAGTACCTCTATCATGCAGAGAGGCACAGAACAAATCCTCCGTATTCTGCATGTCCTACATTTGTGGGTAATTGATTGAGGTATATCACTTACTGGTAGAACCTATTCAGATATCACAACCTCCCTAGACTGGAGTTGAAAAGTACACCATGTTGCTCTCTATTTTTAAAAAATAATAATATTAATCTTTCTCTAAGGTGACATACAGCTTCTGGTGCAAATACTTAGAATGGACTGTGTAGGCAGGATCTGGACTACTAAGAAGATATTGTGCCATGATTATTTCAAACTCTCCATTAGTTTTTTATTTTTCTGCTGCCTGTTAAAGGAGAGCCAGATCTGAAGGTTATATTCACTTACCCAAATGTCAAGTTCTGTGTGAACAACTCAGCTGACATTTTTCTCTATGCTTGGTAAAGAATGATCTGAATGTCTGACAGTAGTGCTATACCAACTGCATCCCACTAACCATGTTCAGACATGAAAGCTTGATTTGGTCATTGTCTCAGAAAGTTGATAAAGACCTGAAACTGGAAAATGTTAACATAATAGCTTGACACTTTTAGTGTTGTTTTTTTTTTTTTTTGTGTGTGTGTGTGTGTGTGTTTTTTCTTTTCCTGTTTGGCCTGGATTGGAAGTGATTTCATGGATTTCAACTAAGGGAAATACACTATTTCTTAAAGATTTATTAGACTACTGCCACTTCAGCCTTTTCTTGCACACTCGTCTTTTAGCACTATATAAAGACCCCTATTGCCAAGAATTAATGCTTCCAAAAAGTGAGAGGTGATTCTTCAATGCTCAGAAATTTATGGTGTGTCAGATTACCAAAACGACATGAGTCAGTAGTATCTAATCAGAGAGCTAATCAGCAGCCTATAACATTTATATCCAAACATGTAAACTAAAGGCAGAACAGTTGTTAAAACCCATCTCTTTTATGTGTGTTACTTCACTTCAAGTATTTGATGCTTTTTGAAAGGAAATTTCTTGGCTAGATGCACCGTGTTCCAAATATTATCTTAGGCAGACACCAAGAAATACCTCCAAGTAATGATATCAGTGGCCTGAAATATGTCAGCTGTCTAGGGAGGCACCTTCAGCTCCCAAGAGATTAATAGGATTTGTGCTGAACTGGAATCGTGCTCTGGATCCAAGCCAGATCTGTGGGCATGCGCTCCAGAAAAAGTCAAGTGTGTCGGTCTCTCTTGCTCCAACTGGACCAAATGGTGGGGAACACTGAGTGTCTTAATGACTCACTGGCCTAGGACAATGCTGTTACTGGCTGGAATAATAAATAAAAAGGAGTGCAGAAGACAGGAAGGAGATTCATTTCACATGTGGTGCTTTTAAGTATCATCAGGGTTTTTCTCTTTCTATTGCAGAGTATATGCCAGACCAGCACAGCTGATGTGTGGTATTTTGTTTAATAGTATACGGACTGAAACTCTCGCCTAGTTAAGGAGCCCTAGAGATTATGCTTCATTTTCTCCCTTCTGTATGAGACTGTATGCCAATTCTCAATCTGACAACAGCACAGAATATTTAAAATGCTTTTTTCACCATTTTTCACCCATTTTTTTTTTTTTTCAGTTCTTTTAGGTTTACTTTAGTTTGTTTTAAAGAAGAAAGTTTTATCCAAAGCATTGAAAAATTTAAATAATTGTCCTGGAAAAATAAGAAGCTGGTAAACAGAAATCAAGACCAAGTGCTGCTTAGCCAAACTCTCATAACAAACTAAGCACTACCTGGGAGAAGTAGCGCAACAACACGTCTCTCACATTCTCTCTGAGCTTTATTACTCCTTGACATACCTTGAATGTGCTCTCAGCCTTGTGTGTGGATGCTTTCATATTAGAGGTAAAAGTAGAAGCCAATGACTCTCTGCCTGTCACTCACTTACAGACCATGATAAAATATCACATCATCCCTGGCATGCTGTGCTCCTCTGAGATCTTCCCTTCCTGAGTGAGGAATAAGGAGCTGCCATTTGCATTTCTATCATTGCCTGTCTTACCGAGGTAGACAAAGCAGCTGGCACCAACTTGAGTTTTTCCAGGCCTTCTTTTTAAGTGCTATGGCAGCTAGAAAACATTAGAAATATTGTCAATTACAAACAATACAGAGTCTTATTGGAGAAGAAAAAAAGTTGTTAATGTTGCTTTGAATGGAACTGGTCTGTGACGCTGTTGCATGATAGATGACTGGACGAACTGGAGCTCAGGAACCAATTTATTTTAGAGCTCAGAAAAACAAGTCTCTGTGAGAAAAGTTGTTGAATATAGGTCTGCAGTAAAAAAGAAAGAAAAAAAAGTAGAAATATTTCGTTTCTCCCTTTAACCACTAAAGTCCTGTAAACAGGAAACACTTGGAACAGATTTTGACACTGAATTGAAAGCAGAACAGTTCTAAATTTCTTTTTTTTTTTCTTTTTTTTTTTTTCTTTTTTTTTTTTACTGGAAACATTTAAAGAAAAAAATCCTAGCCTTTTTTTCTCCATTTGTGAGACTAACAAGGGAAATCACATCATCCAAGCCATAGGAAGACATGTATTGCTGGGATATCTGTGAGAGGATATTCAAATCATGACTTTGACAAAACCGGTAGTTTAGCAACCTTTTTTTGACATGATCATATTTTGCTGTTTAAAACCTGCTTGCACATAATTAGATACTCAATTCATATGATTGACAATACTTATTTGCTTACTTTAAAAAATAAGTAAATAGTTTGAGAAGACAAGAAAGGAATGAAACTAATACTTTGTGTCACTGTTCATGAAAAACAGGCTGTAAACATATAAAGTGTTCAGACAGCTAATATCTATCTGATATATCAACTGAGACTTTTCATTGCAAGTACTGTATTTCTGTGCTTCTATTCAGAAATTACCCACATATAATTCAATTTTTGAGTCTTATTTCTTCAGTGAATATTTTAAACATATGTAACTATACCTTTTACATTCTTGAAAGATTGTTTCTAGCAGTTCCTCTGATTTTCCATGTTTGGTATTTCTTGTTCTTTCTGTAATTTTTTGTTCATGTTGTTGAGCTCTGTTTGCACTTTTATGTAGCATATACTAACTATACGATATATATATATAATGGTTATTAAATTTATAACTATATATAACTATAAATTTAAATTTAATATATGGGATACATTTCATGAAGGAAACCCATACGAAATTGAGGGATCAATGCATACACCTCATCATAGGTTATACGTTGGATATCCTGTTGATCTGAAACATCAACAAGGATCTGGCAGGTATGATGCAGAACTTGGAGAAGATGCATGCCATTTTGGATCAACAGCTTTAGCCTAGGGATATGTCAGGCCATCTGAAATGGCAATCAGCACCTGTGTTTAGGGCCTTAAATTCAGCCTTGGAGTTTAATGAGAAAGGAAACGGAAAATGGAAGTGCAAAGGTATGCTTCACTGATCACCACCATGTACAGAAACAGACTTGTATCATCTCTTAACCAATATAACTCAAAACTATAGTAAGGCCCATTCCTATTGTCCGTTCTTTCTTTTCTGCAGATAATTTCACATGTTTATATTAACAGGAATTCATGCCACCATTTTTCTCCAATGCCTTTTGTGGAATTGTATTTTGCCCTCTTTTTTTTTTGTATTTTGTGTTCAGCCTTGCACTTTTAAAACCCTTGTTTTGGGCTTGAACTGCGGGTTTGCCTCAGCCAGTTAAAACACTCTGCTTAAAATACAAAGAGTACATGAAAGCACAAGTAGTTAATTAGGTTGCATTTTTATGAGAAAAGTTCAAGGCATGCATAGCTAAAAGGTTTGTAGACATAAGCAATGGAACAGCACACTTACTACAGTATGAACAGCCTTTTTTGTACTTATGCTGCTTCAGCGCTTTTTGATTAGCAGGTTTAATTTTGCCAACTAAATCGCAACCCTCCAGTTTGCTCTCTGTAGCCACAGGCAGGATCTGATCTGAAATCTTTTTTTCTGTCATTCACTCCAAAACCAGGCAGCTAAAATGCTGTTAGAATCTGGTGCCAAAGTCAGGTTATGGAAATTGCTCTCTAATCCACATAATGTTTTAATATACTAGACAAAATAAGAACTAAATGTATTTTCAACAGTTTAGCAGTAATATGCAGTGATACATGTCTGGAGAGTAAGTGTCTCAAAGTTGAAGAGACACCTCCAAGAGAGCTCTTGGGTTTGCTCCCTGCTGAGCTGAGATTCTGCTGAGGTTCAGCTGTTTTTGAAGACTCTTCTCATTTCACAGGCATTAGGCTGTATATGTCATGGTAGGCAATATTCCCTAACAGTTCTGAGTGTGCTCTAGTATTGCACAGGGGATTAAATTTCTTATTTTCTTTTCTAAAGGATGCAGGTGAATTGCATCATATAGGTACTTTCTCTGGTTTATTATTATTTATATATAGAAAGGTTATTTAATATGAAAGAAGGCTATTTAATAGCAATCTAAATAAAATATTCTACTTTTTTCAGTATGCATAGTATTACTTCACTATGCTTTTTTTTTTTTTTTTCATAAAAACTGTTTCTCAATTTAGAAAATAAGTTTTCATTCACCTCATACTGAACTAAATATAATTGGTGTCTAAAATACCTGGACTAAATATTTTAAGTGGGTATATCTTATTTGCTGGCATGTAACACTGTCACTATCTGCACCCTTATAACTAGGACTGGGATTTCTGTACTGTGTTGTATGATAGTGAAGCCTGATAGTGTGTTTTGCATAAGAATACATGGATAACAAATTCCCATTGATTTTGAATTGCTTCTGCGATACAACGGAGAAGTTGCAAAAGTTTTTTCCTTCAAGAAGGGATATACTTGTCATCATTTTTCACTATAATTGTGCTTGAAAAATTGCTTTTGTGCTTGTTCTATCTAAGGTGTTTGTAATTAATATTCCATAATGTGTAGGAAACCAAAATACCTTTGCTAACAGCTGGATAGTGTGTACCTGAATTTCTGCCATCTGGTCCTACAGTCTTAGCTAATACAGTGGGCTGAACTTACCATAAACTCAATATTCAACAGAAATTAGAGAAAGTAGCAGAGAGGATGAGTGGAAGAGAGAAGGAAAAAAAAAAAAATACATATAGCAAGAAATGTAATTTTATCATTAGCTATTCATTTAAAATACTTTTCCAAATTTCTGCATACATTAGTTATGTCACATTCAGTATTAAAAAAAAAAAAAAAACTATTTTAATATGCTAATATATTCAAATGTTAATCAATACTCTATCTTTAGTCTTTTGCCCTTTCCACCCTAGTCACTGAAAATGTGCCAGAACCCTTACCCGTACATCCCCACCTCAGCTTTTATCTAACTAAGATGTTTCTGTTGCCTAGATACAACTGGGACACGTGAAAGAATGCTACAGAACTGCTGTCAAGATGGCCATTTTATTACAGTGATTTATAAATGGATTATCTGTGAAAATGGCTCAGCCTTTTATGCAAGCACCCTGCAGAGGCAGACATAACTCTAATTGGCTGGTCTCCACAACAGGTCTTGCTTTCCTGTAATTTTACAGCAGTAGGCAGATGCTTTACTGCAAATGACAGCAATCTAACCAGGAAGAATTAGCCAATTTCTAGTAGTGTTAACCTCCAAGTGTATTCATGCATTTTTTCCTGTCCTTTGTCTCAGATTCCTTTGTGGTATCTGACCACCCTCAATCGAGAACCATATTTTCTTCCAAATTCTCTCTAACAAGAGGAAGCAGTGAGGACCAACTAATGGCCAAGGCAGAAAGAAATTGTTGCAACTGAAAACCGTGGACCAGATCTTTTCTTTCTGCCTTGCAAAACAAATACTATACTGAAGTCAAAGTTCAGATGGGTCAACATTTGTATTGCAAGCTGTTGCTTGCCTTACAGCACATGTTATTGTGACTTTTCAATTATTAATCTCTTTTGCAATGCTCAGCCCTTTCTGAAAATGAAAGGAAGTTAGCTAAAAACAGTGCGACAAATACTCTCACTTAAATAATTTTTATTTTCTGATATTTTTTTTCCTGTAACTGTTTTGTGAGAAATGCAACCAATTATTATCTGTTAGACAGCAGAATGGCCAGATTAATTCTTCAGATAAAGAATTTCTGAAAACTCTCTAGCAGAAAGGAAAAGGCAGTCTTACACCAAGGAGTGTGTCCATTCTCTTTTTTTCCAGCAAACTCACTGAATAAAAAGTGGAGAAAGAAACAAGCATTTTCTGATTAAAATGTAGATGTGAGGCCACTAGTATATGACATTTTCCACTGCAGATTGAAATTACTATTTGTCAAAAGTAAAACAGAACTAGTGACTGCAAGTGTCAAAAAGCATGTTTTCTGTTTTTATTTTCTGGCATTCAAGATCTAGGATTATAACAGTTATTTTCTTAGCAGCTTACATAATTTATGTATTGTAACAATTATAGTGTTAAGAAGCACATCTCTAAATAGCAAAATGCATTTTTTCCTAGTTGTTATATTTAATCTGTGGAAGGGTTTGCCAAAGCAGAAGTTGTTGCAGAACTTGATTTTCCTATAAAGTATAGTTATGGTAGTGCATTGAGTCCCTTTGTTTATCTGTAACAGAATAACAGTTTAAAAACACAAGTACAAGTAGTAAAAAATAAACGTTAGACATTGTGATTCCTTAAAAGCTACCACTGAGTAATGTAAGAAAACTATAAATTCTGTTGTTATTCTAACAAAAAAAAAAAAAGCAGTGTTTTTAAAACACTTTAGACAAAGAAGTGTCTCACAAAAAAATATTATATCACAGCCTGTTCAAAAAAAAAAAAAAAAAAAAAGTTTAGTCTTGCATTGTTTTCTTCTAATTCTCGCAGCAAAGTAGACTGTACCATTCTAGCCTTGTTTTGTATAATTGTGCAGAAAGATTATTTAAGCACTAGGAACTTTAATTATGCAGAAGCTTTACTGAGGGGTTTTAAATAAAAGATTTGTGCACATCATATTGTAATGAGCAAAGTAAATATATTTGTTATGGTTGTATAAAAAAATACTGATAGGAGGATTTAATCAATATGACAATTTGATCAATTGTAACTACACAGTGACCTCTTTTTTGTTTTGTTTTTCTCCTCAGATACGTTGGAACAAGAATTTTTAAAACCCTTTCAGTTCCATGTAGGTTTTCAGTCTCTTACAGAGGCTGTCATCTATGTTGTACTGCCTAAGGAGTCCTGAACACAACAGGAATGCTGTGGCAGATCAGTGATCACATCTGTTTCAGTCTGATTCTCCATGGCTTGCACCCCAAGGTAATGTGCCAGATGTTCTGCTCAGACAGGTGAGACATGTTTGTCAGAAGTTTAAAAAAAAAAAAAAAAAAAGTTTTGAAGAGCAAAAAGACAAAAAAAAATCTTGAATCTCACCTCAGATTTCTTGAATCTCACCTCTTCTGGAAAAGTTTCATAAAGTCAGCACCTTGTATACATCCCACAGGAGTTTTCAAAAACCCCACCTCTTAGGGTTCTAGCTAAGGCAAGGATTACAATATTGTGGATCACAGATGTTTTGAGTGTGATCACAAATCTGACAAAACCGTACTGCTTAATTTAGTTTGGGGAATCACCATAAAAATGTGGTTGTAACTGGAAGCAGTCTAGAATCAGATCATACAAGGCACCAGAGATAAAGAGAGTTGTCAACTGTAAACACCTCATAGTTCACACAGCGTTCCTGTTAAGCCCCTCTCCTTTGAA
The DNA here is from genome assembly GCA_011076525.1 of Nettapus auritus. Lineage (NCBI taxonomy): Eukaryota > Metazoa > Chordata > Aves > Anseriformes > Anatidae > Nettapus > Nettapus auritus. The sequence goes on from CM021775.1 coordinate 8,277,880, forward strand.
ATTTATACATAGGGAGTATCATGCACGTGCTTTAATCCTAATTCAGCAAAGTATTTTTAAATGTTTCTGGACATCTACTTGTGGTTTTGTTATATGGAAGTATTATATGTGAAATCCTGTCTCGATGACTTTGGAGGAAAAAAAATTGATTTTAGTTAGTCTGGGAGTTTAACCATACCTACTAAATGGTGTGAGTTTAAACATGCAACCATACTTTTTGCATATGCCCATTTGAAACTTAATTCTATGTATGTCAAGAATGATTCATTCATAGCTGAGTAATATTATGAATAACTTTAATGAGTTTTTAAGTAACACTCAGTTTAAAATTTTAACCGGTATATTCTAAAAATAAAAATATAATATATGACGTGTGAAGGAGATGTTGTATTATAATCAAACATTTGTTTATACATTGCAATTTAATAAGCACTGACACAATTTGCCATAATGACTTCCAGAGGGTAGTGCTGTGCCACAAATCCATTAATTCTGCAGGAGGAGCAAAGGAGGCACATTGATTTCTTTGTATGCCATGATTATAGCCTAGGAAACTATTTTTGACTAAACTATTCATTAAGTTGTTTCATTTTCATCATTCACAAAGAACAACCCCGGTACTATTGTGTGTTCTTGCTTCTCACAACACAGTGGAAAAAAATGCACAGCATTCAGATTTAAGTTATGGGTGATGGACTCACAAAATAAATACACGTCCAGCTTTCCTTCTCCATATTCTCTTTGTTATAAAATCTTATTTTACTGACTGCAAAAGTTAAAGGAAAAAAACAAAAAAGCATATGAGGACAGATGATTAGTAGGAAAAACAGTGAATTAAATCAAAAAATACTTCAATCATAGCTCTGGCCTAAATTGGAATGAAACACCCTAATTACAAGGAAACGCTCTTTTTGCTAAGTGTAGGTTAGTACTGAGTCCTATTTCCAACCAGAGCTACTCAGAGAAAAATATAAAGTGCTGAAATAATAGTAATTGCAGGAGAAGAAGTCTGCTTCTAGTTTGGATCTTAGCTATTTACATAAACTCTGTCCAAGGGAGGATTAGGAGTAGTCATCCTGTGTTTCTGATTTCTTTTTTTTTATTTAGTTTTCCAGTTACTGGGATAACTTGGCAAAAACCCCACATGTGTAACATGAGAGTGACTTTTTGTCAAGTAATTTATTTTAATGTGGGCAAAGATGAGCAGCATTCCTTAACAAACAGCATTTTGACTTTTTTTATGTTGCTGTTACAGAGCACAGTTACTGCAGAAAATTATGGGCTCTGTTAGTCGATTTTCAAAATGACTGTTTTTATTACCTTCATGGATTATAATTTATGGATTAAGCTAATTACACATAAAGACTTGAATCTCAAGTATCTAATCATTATATTTCAACAACACTAAATATTATAGTTGAAAGCTGAATACCTTTCCTTGAAATCTCTATTATTAAGCTATAAGTATGATCATTTCAGCATTTTAGGATTTTTTTTTTTTCTTTTTTTACCATATCATAAGAACAATAGAATCAGTTACGGGCCCTACATGTGTAAAGGTGTATCTATTTGGGGGTAATACTCCACTGCAGTTTGTAGAAGCCTGTAGGCACAGCATTGCCGAGGCTTGCTACCTCTAGCCTAGGTAGTTAGATTGCTTCTTAGTGATTTGTACGTCACAGGGAACTACTTCCAGGACCATTTTTTTTTCTTTTCCAGGAAAATGCTGGTATTGGAAAATTCCTTGTCATCTGCTGACACTGTGAAATATACAAGAGCTGGTGGTTGTTTCCTCAGACCTCATGACCTTTGGAGAGATCAAGCTTGCTCTGGGCATGTAAGGAGTTACCTAGTCTTTCTTCTGGGACTGCAAATCACTGGTCAACCTTTCCATAGCTACTGCAGTTCCATATGCCATTGAGCAGTTCATCTCTCACTTCATTGGAAGTACTTCTTAAGTAATAGAGCTAATTATAAAAGAGGTGAATTAGTATGATGCAAATGTAGAAAAAAAAAAAAAAAAAAAAAAAAAAAAAGCTTCTGGAATAAATAAGGCACAGTTAATTTTTTTTTTAAATCATAAGCCTGGTTAACAAAAGAAAAACTATCCCATTGTGCCATATTTCCATAGCATTTTAAAGTGAATCACATAAAAATATAGTCATTACAAAGTGATTTCACAACAGAACCTTAAGGGAAAAGCTTTCTCTCTATAATGTAATTAAATAGCTAATCATTTGCCACTGCAAAATGTATCCAAATTTCATTTCTGTGGTTTTTGCTTTGTTTATAAAAGTGACTTTCTATTTTTTCCCTCCAGAAAATATAACATTTAGTTTTAAAGTCATCTGCCCAATGTACACTATTCTTGCAGTAGTAGCATTTTTCTTTTGTTGCTTTCTCAGGATCTGCTATTTGATGGCTTGCTACAGATTCAAACAGAACAACCATAGGCCAAACAAATCCAGGTAGGACACTGCATTTAATACCATTTGTTTAAGAAAATAAAGTAGATTTAGATCTTTTTTAAAAAGATTAGAGTCTTAAATAGGGGACTCTTCCCCACTGCCATACAATGCAAGTGCTTCAAATTTAGGCATACTTAGAAGCATTAGCACATTGGACTCCTGACATCTTCAACAATTTCACCTCAGGAAATAGCGAGAGGAATCAGTGGCAGGTTTGGGTTATGCTGCTGCTTTTTTTTCTTTTTCTTTTTCTTTTTTTCTGCCTTCCTCAATAGTTGATCTACCTCACCTCAGAATTACAGTCTAGCAGCCTTTTTGCTCCTGCAGGATTAAAGGCCAGTGACAACGTCTTTCATATTTTCATCTCTCTTTCTGAATGAGCATGTTTTAGGTGGTGAGAGTTTGTTGTGCTGGAGATCTTATGTGTATTAGAAGGCTTTTAGGAGGTTTTGTGGCTTGCAGTGTGTTTTCAGAAGAGAAACAGAGGTCTGGACCACTTTGTTACAACAAATGCATGTTGCATGATTCCCTCTTTGGAATGTCTCTGCTTGCAGTGTCAATTCTTACATAGATGAATGTAGGAAGTGTTCCTTTAAAATCACTGTTCAAACTTTTGTCCGCATACATGGATGTTCCTGTGCATGCACATATACATTTTGACTACTTTCACAAATGGAAGCAGAGGTATAATTGCCCTTGCTCAATTTGGCTGTCCTCCAAAATGATGCAGAAAGTCACTTCTCCAAATTGTCCTTAACTGAACTATAAAAATATGTCCTGGAACTGGCTGTATAGGACCCATATGTATAGTTTGGCATATATTATTATTTTTCTGCACAGGGAGTATATTTCTGCATGTTTGTGGGAGGTATGCACAGGAAGCCATATGAAGAGTTATATTTCTATGTGTGGGATTACGTTTTTGAAAGGGAAACAGCATGTATGACCAGAATTTGTCTCCACACTTTAGTAAATGACGTAATATTAATATATGCTGTAGACATCAGAGACATATGATCTCAGACAATCTCTGAAAGAGGACATGGGGGAATTACTGATTAGAGAAACTTGTTTATCTGGGTAGGGATCAAAGGGGCAAAACGTAGTCCATAGCACTCACCATTTTTTAATTATAAACTCCAATTAAGTGATGCAGAATAATCTTCAGCATTCCATCTGGCAGCTACAAGGAGAGAGCTAGAATAGCAGTTAACAACATTAATCAAGGCTTGAAGTAGACAGGTTCAAGTACTGCAGGCTTTGTTTAAAAAAATTAGTAAGGGACAGGCTTAGCCTTTGAATAACGTTCCAAAAACACTGCATACAGAACAAGAGCGTGCAACATTAACCCTTTTCTTTAACCTTTTGAGTGCTGACATTTTCAGATGGCCAGCATAACTGTCATTCACTAGCATTTGCTCCTGTCGTACATGGGGTTAATACTGAAGCTTGGGAAAGACATAATTATCACATGTTGTTGAAACACCAACCTCATGCCAAACACTAAGGGACACAAGAAAAAATCCATGAATGTTATCCTCATGTTAAAATGGTTTCAAAAAAAAAAAAAAAAAAAAATTGTTAATGAGAAAACTGTTAACACAATATATATGGTATGTTCACATATACACATATGCACATTCATTTATGTGCATATGTGTATAAAAAAAAAGTTTGCGCAATTATTTTTAGATAGTTTTTAGTTTTACTACAAGTCATCAAGGGAGTTTTTTCAGCAGAATCCTTGATGTCAAGAAAGGATCAAGGCACAAATCACTGAAGAAAACAGACAAAAAATATCCTGCATTACTTTTATATCTATCTTTACATACCACTGTTGCCTTTGTGTGTTCTAGTTCTTACACTTCAAATGACTATAACTAGCAGTGGCTTGAATCCTCAGAAATAGAGTTAATGATTTCTATAAGAACACATATATTTCCAAGAAATGCTGAGAAGAATGCCAAATATGTAATAGATATTTGGGTGGATAAACTTTATTTTCACTACAGACTGAATAAGATGTAAAAATTTTGTTTTATATCACATTAAACCTTTTGAAAGTTTATCCAGTTGGAAGCTATGCTAAACATGCTTCATACAAATTTCTGTCAGAATTGAGTACAAGTTTCCTCAGATTCAGTGGAAAACAGTACCACGTCCCTTACTTGGGAGGGACTTTTTTTTTTTTTTTTTTTTTTTTTTTTTTTTGTGACTCCTGCTCTTCTGTAGATGTTTCGGTAAAACCAGATTACTTTCATCTGAATGGCTTATGGATTTAAAGCTTTTTGGCCTAGGCCAAACAGCAAGCTCGATCTGAGATTTTTTGAAGTATCTCAAGATTGTCAAAATCTCAGCTTTTAAAGGGATACTTAAAAGTGCCAAACGCCTGCCTAGTAAACATCTGAATTAAACAGTTATGAATTAAGGAATTGAAAAAAAAATAATTTGGGAAAATTACTTTTTCTGCATTTCTTCCCAGTGTTTGCCTAACCTCTTCACAGAGTTTTCAACTATGTATATGACCTCTGATTTACTGAATATAGTTTCAACATACATGAGTAAAACACAGCCCAAGAGTTGCAGACACATTTTTATCAAAATGCAGTGTCTCATCTCTGAAAGTTTTGGTCTGACTACACAAAGCTATGCAGTTAACTTAAAATTAATTCCCAGAGATGAGTAGTAAAGATCTATTTCATTATTCTCTCATACTCTGCTGAGAAGTTAGGATTGAATAATAGATATTCAATAGTTTTTGCTGTAATGGACAGTAACAGATATTTAAAAATCACAGTGAAATATCTAAACTATTTTGGATACGTTATACAGACTATTTCTATGTTTTGTGCTGGCGCATTGGTTAAGACTGCTAAAAGGTATTTGCAGAAGATACAGAATTGTAAAAAATATGCTTGAGGTTATTGTCTTATTTGGGCTTCTGAAATAGAAGAATAATTGGATTCATTTAAGCATTGTTGATGCAATGATATAAATTTAGTACATGTTTCTGCAGTTGCTAAAAAATAATAATCTAGCCATAACTGATTCTCTACTACTACAAAAGGGAGTAAAGAAAAAAGATCATTTGAACTTACTAAAATCAATGCAGCATATCTGTTGATACTGAAGATTAGGGTCAATAGAGCATTACCTCAAACATCTGGATTTTTGAGAATTTTATGGACTAAAAATAAATAATATTAAGCCCCCGAGGAAATTCCTAGGCAATTAAGGGGATAACTTGATGCCAGAAAAGTATGAAAGTTCAGCTGAGGGTGAAATGTTTCTCTTCAATTCCCTTCTTTCTTCTGACTTTTGGCAGGTGAAATCTTTCATTATTTAAAAACTGAAATAGACAGAAAAAACAGCTCCAGTATTATTGTATTAGGTTAAATGTATATTATATTCCCAAGCTACATATAGGCTTTTGAGGCATTATGATTTTATGAATTTTGAGTAATTCTTACGACATGGTATAAAGTTAGGCTTTAATTTTTCTAATGAAATGCAATCAATGCATTATTCAAGATTATCAGAATGAAATTATGTTTACCAACAGGTTTTCCTTAATTGTTCCTGGTTTCCATTGGCCACAGCTAGGCCATGGCAGTAAATCATGTCAATACTGAGAAAAAATATTTGGAGCCTTAGCAGGGTTTATATTATTTACTCACCTGAGTAGGAAAAAAAATGAAGACACACATTCTGAAGGAACAGTACAAGCCAGATCCAAATTTTAAGAAGTTCCATCTCAGACAGTAAAGATTTTTGTCCAAGGAACATAACAAGAATAATTTTCATCACTTTGGGGGAAATTAGGTCTTATTACAGATACATAGATACTCCGAAAGCTAGTTTCATTAGACTGCTATGCCCATTCAGAGGTCACCCTTCTGGTGGTGGGGCCATCCACAGGCTGAATGAGCTACAGCTGTACATGTTCCTGCTTTAACATTTAATTTCAATTGCCATTGCTGACAAACCAATCTTCTCTTTCAAGTAAACTTAAGTGCAAGTAACTGCTTTCCAAAGATAAAACAGACTGTAAAGCAGGAGTGCTGTTTATCTGTGGAAGCACACTTCCCTGGTCGTGCAGTACTGGAAGATTTCAGCCCGCCTGGACGACTGCTGTCATCTTCACTAGCACTCAGTTCAATTCCAAAATAAGTAAGTGGGGAAGAAAAACAGTTCCAACAGTTATTTTTAGAACTGAATCAAAAGAAAAATATGAACTGTGATAAGAAAAATATATACATCCTAAGAAAAACAGCACAGTATCTTAGAAATATAGAAATAAATAAGAGTTTCTCTACAGTTTGTTTTAAACATTTTTCTACCACCAAATCCTCTAAAAATCAGCAGCAATTCACTAATTGTTTTTACTTTCACTTTCTTACTTGCCTGGATACACAGGCCAAATCTTTTTATGAGATAGCCATTCAGACATAACTGTTCCTCATTAAACAATATGGTCACCTGCTTGGGATTACATGCATAAGGCATCAATGTGATTTAACTGAAGGAAGTCAGCTGCCCTGTCTCAGCAACAGAATTCTTAATTTGATGCTTACATGGGGTTTTTCATTAAATTCATTAATTTTCAATAATGTCTCTGCAAAAGAGACAGATAATCCTTAATGAAAAGGTCTTTTCTTAGGATCAGTTAAAGGTATTGAGCTTGCATTAAAAGAAAGTATGTTTTGAATTACTATTATCTCCTGATTTGATTTCCTTTTTTGTTGTTGTTTCCCAGGTTAAACTTCACCTTTGCATGCTCTTTACTCCAAATATACACAAGATATTAGTTTAACTTCTTGATATACAGACTTAATCTCTTCATATTGCTGGAATATTCACTTTACTGAGCAGGAGTGAAATAAGCAGGTTCGAATGTGTCCTTTTGACACCAATGCAAAAGCATGCATAGGATGGTGCATCTAAATAGAAGAATTTTAATACTTTTCACATAACTATATTCCTATCCTATATCTTTTCAATTTATTCTTCTGGATTAGTAGGTTGATATTCTAATTGTTAGCATCACATTCATACTTGTTACTACATGAAAGCTAAATGCCCAGCATAGTATCAAAAACAAGTGTGGATGAGAACATAGAAGAGGTTTCTGTTGACCCAGTTTGGGTAGTTCTGTACAGGATCAAAATGGAAACACAGCAAGTAATTTAAATAACTAGACTGATATCAGATGTATTGTCTCCTTGCAATATATAAGTACTAATGTTGCAGTTGCATGATGAAATGAAGACCAAAGCAATCAATTCCTGTCAGTAAAATTTAGCTTAATGTTTGTCATGGGAAATCCAATAAAATTGCTATAGATGCTTACAATTCAATATGAGGTTTACAAAATTATTAAAATTATTGGATATGATCCTGTTTTCACTGTAAGGAATAATACCCTAAGGATTTCAGTAAGACAGAATTTACTCATTCTGGAATCAGGCATATCTTTTGATTAGTTGTCATTCTATCTAAACTGGAGTTAAATAAAATTTAAGATGACAAATGCATAAAGAAACATGAGGGCATGACTCTATGAAGTTGCTGTAGCTCTTATTGAGTGTAAATACAGTAATTTGCTCTTTTTGTATTGAACCCATATGAGTTTTTGGCTGAATATACAAATATTGATTCAGCAGTTGCAAAGGAATTTAAGCCCCAGATCTCAGTCATAATTTCACTTTTATTTTATATCCATGGATCTATTTCTGATAGATAGTGGAAAAGTCAATTCTTTGATTTAATGTGGTTAGAGTGAAGCTTGGGAAAGAGTAATTTGTCTCCGATTTGTCTGCTAAGCAAAGTTTCATGAAAGAAATGCTAGTTTGTTGAGTCTGTTTTTTTCAAAGTACAAACATGATGAAGTACAAACAAAAATGACAAGCCTTTACCAAATCATTACAGATTTCCAAAGCAACTCTATTAAGCTACAACTATTTAAAATTACATATATATATGCATATATATATGTATGTATGTATGCCTATCTCTGCATGTAAGGGTATGTCTCCTTGCTTTAATGACTCACTCTCATTAAGTTCAGTCTCAGCACTCTCTCTAACTCTTCCTGTCAGTGTCTCATCATTATCATGCTGAAGATATGTCTGTATTTTTTAAATTTCTTCCTTCTAGACTGGATGAAAACTAAGATCTGAGAGAAATTAAGATGCAACTCCCTTAACATTTGATAGTTTAAAGTATTTAATATGTTTAAATTAATTGTTCTTATTTTGCTTTACTTTGTAGGGTGTTTTGTTTGTTTGTTTGTTTTCCAAATAGGTGGGAAATATTAGAGGATTAAAAATATGTTCAGTTACTATCCAAAAGATTTGTTTAATTGTATGTTCTTTTTAGGAAATCATCCTACCAGTAAAACAGACTCCATAGAAAGACACAGTCATTTAGTACTACACCAAGAATTAACTCAGTTCTGTCACCTTCATTTCATAGGCAATGCATGTTTCTATTTATTATCGCATTTCTCATCTCCCTACTAAATTTCAGTGTGACCTTTAATGTTCACATTGTAACTCTGTTATAGGAATCTGTACAGAATTAAATAAAATTCTTACCTTGCCTGCCTAGGAGATGGAGCATTTCTTAGCAAACAGCTAGTCCATAGCTAAATTTTGTCCTTAAAATCCTATTATCTTAAGATTACTCCTTAAAAGTAAACAAAGACTTGCAAGGAAGAAATGCCTTACACTTCTGTGTTTACATGAAACTGAGTAATATAGTACAGCCTACCAAAAAGCCAATATATTCCTTACGTATAAATGTTTCAACTATGGAGCAATAAAAACTCCATTTAAAATTAGAAATAAATGAAGTTTTAAATTTCAAATATATAGAATGCTTTGCCAGCTTCTGAAAGAAATTTAGTAGAAATTCTTATGGATATGGAAAGAAAGAAAATTAAATATAAATTGATACTAGGTAACTATTTGAGGGAATTAAAAAGCTGACAAACCTTGTGTTTCTTGGTATATAATTACATAAAATGCTCCAGACTAAGACTAAGGGCAGTGTTAAGAAGATTCATTCTAAATGTTCAAATTTCAACAGTTACAAAAAAATTAAATTCATGGTTTTGACTATAAACGATAAAGACTTGATGCAAGGATAGCAGCTGTCTGAATTTGGCAGTAAATATTCTTCCATTTTCAACATGAATACTGTCTAATATTAGATAATGCTCCAGCACTCAACCCTAATTTCCACACAGTATTAAATATAGATTTATGTGTAGACTAAGAAAGGATGGATTTTGTCTACCTGAAAATGAAGCCAGCATATTCATTGTAACTCACTGAGGAGCCTGATCTGTATCCTAGGTCACTGCATCTGTGTTGCTCAGGCTCAGACTTGCCTGTATGAGAAACCGACCTTTCTGAACAAGCTGGTCAAAGTAAATCACAGCTTGGATGTTTTCTATCATTTTGGTTTGTTTGTGGTTAAAATTAATAATCTGAATTTGCACTGTCAAATGTACCTTAGACGTGCTGTGGGTGTATAGGTCATACTGAGGTTATGAAAAGGTGAGAAATTCTGCCAATTTTGGCAGAGTAAGAAGTTAAAAGTTTGTCAAAGACCAGGTATAGGCCAAAATCACATGTGCTTTTTGTATGATTCAGAAATAATTCAAACTTTTTATTCTTCTGAGAAAAGTAGTTACGTGTATATCTAAAGCGTAAATGACTATGAAGCAACAAGGGGTGAGTTATTTTTTCCAATAGAAAAGGTCTTGCAGGAAAATGCTTAATATGCACCAGTCAATAAAAACATATAACTAATTTCTTTATTAAAGAACATCACAGCAATGATCACAGTAATTTCTTTTCCTGTACCATAATTACTTTTTTAATTAAATGTTCCTATGTGATGATTAGGGTTGATCAAAAGGAACTCTTCCAATTTTAACTTTTTGGACTGAGAAGACCACCTGTAGTTTTTTTGCTGTTTCATAAGAACAGAAGAACATGATGAAAGTTTAATTTTTAGCATTAATATACCAAAGGCTATGGGCAGCCTCTCCCATGTATTTCATTATGATTTAGTGAAGTACTCCAAAACAGAAAAACAGTTTCTGATTCTGTGTTCATGTGTATTAAATGTGTATCTGAAAGTGGAGGGAAATGGAAGAATATGTCACTCCTAAACTTCAGGTTGAGTACCTGGCACTAAAACTCAAGCGGATCAATATTTCTCTTATCTTTAAGCAGGTATTTACCAATTCTTGCACTGAAATAAAAAGTTAATGATTATTTTTTAATATCATCTCATGCTCTTATCCTGTAATGACTGTTATAAAGTATTATCTGAACAAGCCAGTGAAGAGAATGGAAGTAGATGAAACAGAAAAATGGAGAGCGATCAGAGAGAAACTAAAGAGTTCTCTGGCACTCAATGACAGTAATTTACAAGAAGCAATTACTTATATCTGCAAAACAGGGTCACCATGAGTAGTGCTTGTACACAACGGAACGTAATTTGACAGTTCCGACATAAGATCAAATGTAATAGTGGCTTTAATATTTTTTTAACTATGAAAGCAAAACACTTGTATATAGCTGCTATTTTGTCCTACAATATTCTCATAGGTGGTGGGAGAAAACTATTCAAGATATAAAACATGAACGATACTATTTATAAATGGTGTTTTCCACTGTCTGAGAAAGCTGGCAAAATTAAGATACGCATGCCCACCTCATTAAGAAACGTCTGGAGAAAAGGCATAATACTTCAGTTCCCACTTGTGAGTAAAGGCAGATGCACTCTGTGTTTCACAATCTCCTGCTCTTTTCGGCCCATGAGACCCAGACCATATGCTAAGTAACAATCTCCATTTCAAATAAATAGCCAGGGAAGGAAAATATCTATCAAAATGTCCTGCAACAGCTGCCCACACAAAGGTTACGTTTCCAATGATTCCATTATGCTCACGGACATAGAGATAAAAACAAATGGTGTCAGAATACATTGAAATCACTTTGTACATATGTACCATACACCATGCAGAACACACTTTGCAAACATGTCTCTGGAAGTGTATAAGACACCGTCATAAAAACTTATTTGAAAGATGTGTTTGGTGCAAAACTTCTGACCACCAGCATCTGGTCCAACTGTCAACCATATCTCTTTATACTTAAAACAGCCTGTGGGTTTGCTTACCTTTTAAGTGGATGCATGACATGAATGGAAGGTCCTTTCATTTGGTTCTTCCAATACTTTCCACGTTTCATGAGCTCATTTGCTTAACCCTTTCCTTAATCCTAAAGTATCTCAGCTGGTCTCCAGAGAACTAAATTTAAAAAGTTAGGCATCTACTGGACAGCATTCAAAAAATGTGATTAAGGTTAAAAGGTGCAGTTTATTATAGCAGTAAATAACATGTAAATAGTTTTAAAATATTAATTTCTTGTATCACAATTGGAGCAGCAGTAAGTACATATTATTTCGCAAGAGAGAAAAGAAAATATTTATATTTATCTGTAAGGTATCATGAAATCTTTGAATCTCAGAGATTTTAAAAGTCTGTAGGACTCAGTGAGTGGGAATGCTAAATCTGATAGTTTTGCTTTACTTTACATGAAATAAACCTACAAAAGGAAAACAGTTATCAAATAGTGATAAGTAAGCAACACATTCAGCTAGTTCTAAAAATAGAAGTTAGCACTGTTGATTCAGACTATCTCATTTACTTCAACATTATGATATCATTGAGTTCAGCTATAAAGGAAATTTTGCATAGCATGATGTTTTTCTAATATAAGCCACTTTGAGCTGGAAGCATCTTCAGAAACTGTGATTCAATAACACTGGGTAGCTTGTTTCATCCACCTTTCCTCCTCTGTTTTACCCCCCTTCTGTTTTGAGACCCAGAAGTTACTAGTATGTGACGGAGTAGGGAGGAGCGCTGGGCCACTGTCTGGTCCGTAGGCAGGTGTGTAGAAAGGAGGGTGTTTCTGGAATCAGGAATCAATCAATACTCAGTTTTTCATTTAATTTGGAGTAGGGTTACTATCGGGTCCATATATTGGCAGCTGTGGCAAGAAAGGTGTCCAACTAAGCACCCCTTTGAGAAGGGCTGTCCTGTGGCTGAATAGCTGCTGCTTTAGGTCCAGTAAAGAATATGAAATCTATCTAATTATACACAGATCAGCAGCATCACTCATGGTTAATATTAAGGTCATTCATAAGTGAATTACTAAGTCACTAAATCTTTACTCTGAAAAGCAGAAGTCGTTAATGAAAGTTGCATAGATGTCTACTGCAAACAACAGCATTTTGTTACTCATTCACTATAGCTGACTTTGACTTTTCATTATGAAGTGTCTATATTTTCAGGAAATGAGTAAAGAAGTGAAAAAATTGAAAGCCTCCTCTAGGTACCTTTTTATTATTTGCTTCACGTATAAATAGAATCTAATCAAGAGATTGTTAAATTGCAGGTTTCTAGGTATACCCAGTTCTATAAATGATAACCATTGGTTTACAAATAGGATCTAGGGAGTTAATTACAATAATGATTAGCAAATACAAGTAGCATGATAAATTATTTGGTGCTAGAAGTATTTTAGCTAGCCCAAAGTACAACAGAAGAATTTCACAGCCAGTTTAGAAAACTACCATGAGAGAGAACACTGTTCAATAAACAACATATGGTAGGACATCTAAACTTTTTGCTTTCAGCTATAGCATAGGTGTAAAAACTAGACCTTTTCTTAGTTAGGAAATATCTATTCTTGGTTTATTATTTTTTTTTTTCAGCTAAAATCAAATAGTAACCATAAGGATTTTTATATTCCAACTATAAGAGGCAAATATAGACATTTTTTAATGACCTGGACTTATTCTTTATATTATTTATTTGATCTTCATGATCTTCTACAAAGGTAGTATTAATAATTAACGTTATCTGTATTATTGTAGCATCTAGACTCCAGGTCATGAATCAGCGTCCCATTTGTGCGAGATATGGGATATGCATCCCAGATTACAAATATCTCCACTTGCAATTATGCAAGTGCTCTCATACTTGAAAATGTAGATAGGAAAAATAAGATAAAGTTGTAAGATATAGTTTTTTTCAACAATGATCTATTTCCTTTCCTCAGAAGAACCAGAAATAATAAGCCAACATAAGGAATGTCTGAAGTTCTCCTTCAGAGGTTAGCTTTTTTCATATGGAAGTAAAAAAATATTTGTTAATATGTGCCTTCTCATGCTGGAGTTTTGCACTACGTGAGGAGGTGCATGTATGACTTTGCTGGCCAGCTGATGCCATCTGCTGGGGCCTCTCTAAAGAACTGAAGTGACTCATATTGTTTACATGGGAGTTGCTTGATGATAATTGATCTTAAAGCTAGTTCTAATTAAGACTTTTTTTTTTTTTTTTTGGTCTGATTCTCAGTTTCTAGGGCAATGAGGTCATGTATAGCAAGACAATAGTCTTAATCATGGCTCTGGGTTGGTTGGCTTTCTTTTTTGGTGTTGCACTGTTCATTTAGTCAATTTTCAGGTTCCTGAAAATTGCAGACAATATCAGCAGGATCCAAAGTCTGTGAATACAAGTTCTGGGTACTGAACTTACTCAAAAACCTTGCCTTAAAAAAGCATTAACCCATACTTTCAGTTTTAAATGTGTGATTTCTATTTGTTGCAATCCACAAAGTGCTTCATGCATATCACTATTTAATTTGCTCAACATGTATACCAGGTATAACAGAAGAAAGGGGAAACTGGCCACATGATTTGCTGAATTTGCTCCTGAGTGTCAAGTTAAGTAAAAACTTCAGTAAAGTTAAAAGCTTTGAGCTTTGTTTAAAAGTGTTGAACTATCAGAAGGAAGCACCTGCAGTCTAGTGGTTTGGAAGAGAAGGATCTTCATTTTCACCAAAGTTGGAGAAAATGATTTTCCACAAGTAACCTGTGTAGAAAGGAAGTACAACTTACTTTGAAACCTCACTGTCCTGCAGCTCCCTTGGGTCACTAGATACCAGATGAAAATGAGGAGCACAGAGTGGGTTAGAGGAATGAGTATGAAAGTGATCAGAGATTCCCATAAGGGCTACAGTAGAGATCCCTGCTGCTGGATGGGTGTGGTGATTCTTTTTCCTCCTTTCAGTTGTTTTCTTTCCTTAACTAATTTGACCAATACTCTGACGTAAAGACTTCTTAGAAAAACAGAAAATAAGGAAGTGAGGAAGGATGCAAATTTTTCTCAACAAAGTTTAGCAGTTTCCAAAACAACAGGTATGGTGTTGCTTTGGATGAAATATGACAGAATTGCATAGACTGGAGGGAAAAAAAAAAAGGGGGGGGGGGGGAAGTATTATATTAATCATACCACTTAATAATTTAGAACTTTTATTTATTATTTTTACAGATAGAGGAGAGAGAATAGTTGTAAAAATTTATTTTAAACATATTCACTTATTTATTTAACGAGGGTCTTCATATACCAATGAGACATGGAATTACTACAGATGGAGCTAATGTAACATAGAGGTCCAAGAGACAACACTGCCAATAGTCTATAGTGCGAACTGAAATATTAGCAAATGCTAGCTGATGGGCCTAAGGGCTGATACCAGTACAGGAGCAGTTATCCAGCAACAGGATGCCAGCTGCATATTCAGGACAGATGGAGAGAATAACAGTCTACCTAAAAGAGTTAGCCTGATTTTGCTATTGTTTAAACAAGGATCTGATCCTTTAAAAAATTCTACACATGATTTCTTTCAGATATTTGCCTTAAATAAGCCCTGACTAAATCCCTAGCCCAACCCTGTCCTCTTTGATAGTCTGCACTGATTAAAATTACTTAGATTAGTGCAATTTGCTGAAACACTACCAGGGTGAAATTCCTATAATGACTGCAACAAGAGACTCTTACATATGCTATATTGAAACCCTATTATTATTATTAGATCCGTGAAGCCCATCAAGTTAATGATAAATCTGGATTGTCCTGAATTCTACATGATGCAATAGCAATGTACTTTAAATGCCTTTAAGGAAAAGAAAGAACAATCACTGTGCAGTTACTAATTCTTCTTTTCAGACATATTTTGATTTTGGTCCTAAACTTTCTGACCACCAATTAATTCCTAGTACCTATAACTGTTTGCCTTATTCATGGATTGCGATGAAATGACAAAGGCCTCCTGTATTATTACAAAAATAGCATTTGTAAAATTGTATTTGTCACACTCAAACTCTGTTACTGAAGCTTATTTTAAAGTATATGTTCTTAATGTATGAAGTTTACTGGTGATGTTGCCTTTTACATTTCATTGAAAAAAAAAATAGCTGTTTGCCTTGAACTGAAAGAAGCAAGTAACAAGTAGTAGTATTTGTTGTCTATCAAAATTAGTATAGCTCTGATTACTCTAATTCTTTAGCCTGGTCAGAGAAAACAATAGGATTGTGCATGTGTTCTTTCAGGTATTTAATTAAAAGGTCTGTTTGGCTGTGCTGTCAGTGTATTAGTAATATTTGTAGTACTATTTCATTCTTTTAATTCTACAAACTTGTCATGGTACTGTGTATTACATTTTGTTACTAGGGCATATGGGTATTCCAACCATGGAGTTTGGAAAAACACATTCCTTTCATTAACTGAAAAGAAGCTGGGTACAGACTTGCAAATGTTTCCATAAAATTTTTTTTCCCTGTCTCTATCTCAATCCAGCAAGTCACCAAGGCATTTGAGTGTTTTAGTCCTTTCCAATTGTGACTGCAAGAGAGACATTTCTTCAGTCTGTAGTTATTCTAATTTGTCAGTAACAAATTTTAATTGCTCCATAGGAATATAAAAGTTTCAAATGTTTTCTGATAAAAGAGAAGATTGCAGGACATCATTAATTACATATTATCATATTTTCTCTATCTGAGATACATAGTAAAATGTTGATAAAGCAAGAAGATTTAGTTTTAATGCTGGTACAAGATGTGATTTGGGTTTGCAGAAAATTGCAGTTAATTAGAAATTTCAAGAGAAAAAAACAAATTTCTCCTGCTTCCAAGTAAAGGATGGTTGGTGGCATCAAAATGTAAGCACAGAGCAGCCAGCAAGAATTTCATATACTAACAAAGCAAGACAGTTTCCAGTTGTGTCTCAGTATCTGTTCTTTAGGCAGCAGAAGAGTTACTGCTGTGCAGCAGTGAAAGGAGCAGCAGCTTTGCTTCTAGCCAATAGTTTAAGTTGTGTGTTTGTTTTGTTGTTGTTGTTTGTTTGTTTAAAAAAAAAAAAAAAAAAAAGATAAAAAGGAAGTTATGTTTGGATTTATAATAAAATCGTAGTGTAGGAAGGACATAATAGATTTCAACATAAGGCTACCAAACGGGTAAGAATGAACTTACTGGTTAAGCATAAATAGTCAAGAGGAAAAGAGGAAATCATAAATTGTATGATGTGAGTAAAACAGATCCAGAATTTCCATTAATTAGAGATAAGTTAAATCGCTTCAAGATGTTTGACTGGCCAATTTCCTCATAGCAACTCATTTCTTACCTATTTCACTGTACTTATGATTTTGTTATTAATGGTTTAACATAGTTTTAACATATCATAACAATTTTTTAAATAACTTTTTTTTTTTTTTTTTTTTTTTAAAAGGAAAAGCTGACTTATTTCTTTATCCCTAGAGGTAAACTGAAGTATTGTTTATCACAATGAAATAATCAAACCACTCTAAGATGAAATGACCTCCTCTGAACTGTGTGGTTAAGAGAAATTGCTAAAATGTGGCATGTATTAAGTCCTTACTCCATTTAACTCCTCTGTGTCTTCAGTAGTAGTTGTTTTTATTTCATGCAGTGTACTAGGCACTCAAATAGGAGACAGAGACCTACTTAGATAAATGCTTTGCAAATACAAACCTTGAGATGGCATGGATCCTGCCATCAGGACCAGATGTCCTGGTTCTCAGAGAGACCAAAAACATAAGAAGGAGTAATATTGGTCCCATAATGATGTTGTGCCAAGGATGGTGAGGTAGGGCGGGATTCAGACTTAGGCATGGTCCAAAGCAAAAGGCATTCTCCATCCTATGAGTACCCACAGAATATAGCCAGCATCATTTTTCCTTGCATTTTCTCCTTGTGCTTCTGTAAGTTAATTCAGCCTACACACTTGTAGACAGACCCTTGCTCTGCTTAAATTGTCAGTAGAACTAAGCCTCTGGTTATTCTACACTTTTCCCACCTACTTTGCTCTTTAGAGCAGGAGTAAACGTTTAGATAGGCCAACTCACAGTTGCACAGGCCTCAGTTTGTGCATAGGCTTTTATTTTACTACTGCACTGAAAGAGTTTGCCTGCTGTCTGGTTTATTCAGTGTTCAGAGAAGAAGGTTAGACACTTCCAGGGAGTCATTTACCTGGAGGTATTACAGGAGGTCCAGTCTCATTTCATGATGTAAATCTGGACCAGTATTCAAATATATTACATGAAATTTGCATACATATGTAACTGGGTGTGTTTGTTCCACAGTATCATTGTGTTTTATCCCTATTCTTAACTACATTAATTTCCAAAATGATACATAGTATAATAATAATAATAATAATCGTTCTGACCTTGATGTAACCTCTAATTGTTCAGCAAAAACTAAACCTTTAATACTAAAACAAAGAAAAGTCCTGCACTGTTACAACTGTAAAGCAGCTGAAGCAGAATAACTACATATAGCCCTTGGTCAAGCTTAGCTACGGCACACCATACCAGCCCAGAACAGATCATATTGTCCTCCCATTCATCTTGATCTCTTGGGGTTATACTGCATAGATTTCTAAATGTACATGAAACAACCTGAGGCTTAGAGGAAAGAAGAAAGCATAAGTAAGCACCGAGGTGATGGATTTCAAGCAGAACAACTGTTTTGCATAGCTGGTTAGTGAACTTGGCTGATCTTATTTGATAACAGGTTACAGGTTAATAAGATGAAAACAAGCCATTCCAGGATATACCTTAAACTGCCTCATTTTTAATTTAAAGATTCACATGGTAAAATAAGCACTTAAAAGAGTAATATAATTTCGAATAAGTACAATGCTAAAGGGCATGTTTCTGCATGACTTCCTTTAATAACTACAGTCTACAGCCTAACTCAGCCTTTCAGATTATTGCAGTGTGAGCACTTTCATTTTTTTATAGTCATACAGTGTGTGTTATTTTATCCTTGCTATAGTAAAAACATGATTTTTTGTTGACTTTTTAAATGGTGATCACATAATTGGAAACAGATGCTAATGTAAGAGGAAGAACATTTTAATTAATACACTTGAGTTGGAAAATATCAGATACCTGAAGAACTGAAGCAGTTTTAAAACAAAGGGTACTTTGTTGTCCGTTGTTTAGAATACAGATCGCTTTACTGTAATATAACTAATTGAAAGTTAATGAGGCCATTGGAAGGCTTGTGTAATTTAGTTTGTACGTAAGATATCTAACACTGAAAAGAAGAAACAAGTTAAATAAGCTTCAGTTTATGGTGTTATTTTTTTTACCTGAAAATAGTATTGTTTACCTTATTTACCCTTCATTAAAAAGTTTATTGTACTCCATGTGTTTTTTGAGGCACACTTATTAATTATTGTATGCTATTATCTGCTAAATTAGTATTTCAGTAAGATTCCCTCAGAAAAGTAAAGTGAATATTTTCAGGAATCCTCAGATGTCCAAGTAGACTTCACCCAGGAGCATGTACTGTTGGTATGTTTGCAAGAGTAGTCATCTGAGAATCTCTGTTCTTGAGATATTCTTGAGATTCTTGACTATGAGCTGTGGTCAGCATCTGGAATAAAGTTATGAAGGCTTGCTGAGCCACTGGAGTGGGATTCATGTATATATGAACCATGCATGGCATGAACCTCACTCTTGCATCCCAAATTAATTTAACTTTAAATGATTTTTTTCCTTTCTAGAAAAAAAAAAAAAAGAAAAAGTAGATTGTTTTAAATTGTTTTCACCTTCTATGAACTTTCATAAAGCTCATTTTTCTCTGGCAGTTTTTTAATATTTCTTTCCCACTCTGAATTTATAGAAATAACAAAAATATTTTGGTTTAATGTCAGCATTGTATTTACTTCATACATTCTTCCATTAGGATATGGCACACTTTTGAAGTGATAACTGAATATTAGTAAAAAGTCTAAAAGTGCAGGACATTTTATGAAAACCTGGACTTAAATGCAAATAAAGCAACATATGAAACACTTGTCCAATACCAGAGAGCATTTGCTGACATGGGCAAACCTCTGTTTAATTTTAGTTGAAATAATGTGGTATGATTGACAACCTTTGATTAAAAGAAGCAACACTAGAATTGAATGTCTGTCATCTTCTAGCACCACAGGTCAACCCTCAAGGGTAATGTAATACCTCCTGAAAAAAAAATCAGAAAAATCCATTACATATGACCACTTTCAGTGTGTATTTGAGGCAAAATTTCTAGTTACAGTTTTTGCAATTGTCCCATACATTGTGATCAACTCACCTGTTTTATGGTGTCGTGCTGGGGGACCCTGAATTCACATGGGTCAGTTTTTGAGTGTAGGGATAATGGGCAAGATTCAGATACTTTTGCTTTGTCCCAGGATATAATCTCTAAAAAGTATTACACTGCTCTGCATAAAGATATGAAAATGCACAAAATTGTGTGTGCAATTTTTCCCACATACGTGTGAAAAGGGAGAAATCATGTCTCTGTATTTGGGAATGAGTTGGCCTAGACATAGCTATTTGTTTTGGAATGTTTACCACTCTGGTGCTTTACTCCCTAAAGACAACTTAAGGAAAAAATTAGGCAACTCATAGTTCTCTGCCCAAAAACTGCAGAATGGTTTTTGCACGCAGAGCTGGATTTTGGCCCCAAAAAAAAAGACATTCTGTGACATATAGCATGACTCCCATTTTCTGTTCTGATATGCTTTGAGCATATCCAAAGTCTTTCAGTGTTAGTAGTTCTCGGAAAAGCCAGAAATAAAAACACCTGCAGTAAATTGCTGTTTATTCTCCTTTCAGATGTCACACCAGAGAAGTTGCAGCTTTTGTGACCTCAGTACAAAGTGATTGGAAACCTCAGCGTTGCTTCTATATAAAAATTTCATCCTTGACTACGATGTGCCAAATGAGGACCTGAAGCTATGGTGTGTTTCGTAGTTACCAGTATCACATCACTTGCAAGTTGAAGTCATCAGCATAACAAAAGGTAAATTATTATGCATTGCATATTGTGCAATAATATATATTCCGTTACTATATACTTGTCACTGTTACTACATTATTATTCCGTGCTTCTCTACAAGTAAATTAAGACACCTCCCTGGAGACACAATATTCTCTGCCGGCTTGACCATAGCCAGGAGAGTCCTATTCACTCCTGCTCTATGAGTTGATAGATAACATATTTGCACTATGTCATGTCACTGTTCCTACTCGCTAGTAGGAAAAGAGAAGTAACAACCTTGGTCTAGAGAGAGGCATCTGAACTGTCCTTATGACACTCCAAATAAATTTCATATTCTGATTTTTCATAAGTATGTCAGAGTTTTGTTTGTCTTGTTGGTTGAGTAAGAGAAGTTAAAAAATGAGAACTATTGGTTATATATATCTGGAGCAGGGATACTCATTTTGCAACAGTTTTAGCCCTTGCAGTGGTGTTCTTGTTGAGAAGAACTTTGACTTTTGGAATTAAATAGATATTTTACAAGAAAATATCAAGCATAAAGTTGCAGAGTAACTAATGTTACTTCTAATATATTTAAATTTCTGTCTAGCGTATCCTGAGTTTATATCTAGATGATGTGTGAAGTCAATTAACAGGGCATAAAGTATATTAAAGTCACTGTAATGATGCCTGGGACACTTTTTTTGTTTTCTATACACTTAAATAATACCCAAGCCACAAAAGACTGAGGCATAAATTGCCTAGGAAATGCATGCTTTTTTTTTATTAATGTGCTTTTGTTATTTGAACAGCTATTCAAGCTATTTTAATAGCTCTTGAAATTTATAGCATATGTTTAAAATGCAACTTTTTTGTATTTTTCTGTGGACAGCAGGCTGTACAAAATTACTTCTAATATATTTGTAGAGATTGCACTGATTATCTCTGTAAATTATTAGGAATAAAAGAAGTATGAATTGTATGTTTGTGGGGAAAAGTAAATGTTTTATATAAGAAGAACAGACAAAGCAGAAAAAAAAAATGTAAGTGTATAATTATGTTTTTGTTAAGAGGCCATTTCAAAAGGATCTAGTAGGTCATAAATGAAATTAATTAATCCAAAGATTTTTGGGGGGAGAATTAAAAGAAGAGAAGGGAAGGGGGGGAAAGTGTCATTCACATTTTCTATCAAGTTGAGAAAGAGCCATTCTCCAACAAATTCCAAACAGTTTGAGATCTGAGAAAAAAAAAAAAAAAAAAGTGCTAAAGTGCTTTTTGATCTTTGGAATCAAACAGATACATCTCAGCAAAATAGCAGGTAAGTCAGTAACTGCAGAATAGTTATTTTATCTGTTTATTTCCTGTCTCAGCTTCTCTGAGGTATAAATTCACATTATGTGGACTCAGAAGAAGATGGTGAAGTAATATTTCAACTCTGTTTAGCATTAGTGAGCCCAAACCAAAGTAATTTGTCCCATCTGAGGCACAGCACTTCAAGAAGGACACATACTTTTGGGCCATTTGAAGAAAGCCCCTAAGACAGCTTCAAAAGATATCAGAGCATACCTTCTGAATAAAAAATAAATGAATTAATGTTGCTTAGCCTCAGGGAAAGAAGACCAAAACCAGGACAGTTTTAGTTTTATTATTCAAAAACTGTTATTGTAAAAGAGAGGGTATATGTTACTCCATTATGTCCATCATGGAGAGGATAAGAATAATGGTATTAACAAGCTAGGCTTAGGTTAGACATAATGAGAAAAAATACTCTAATGGCTGGGTAGGATATCACTGGAATAGAATGCCTCGGGATGTTACAGAGTCTCCAAATTTAGAAATAGTTAAGAGCAGGGTTGACAAATAGCTACTGGGAATGACATAATTGTGGTTTATTTTGGGGGTTAGAAGAGAATTAGTGTATGTCTTGAGGTCCTTTCCAGACTTTTTTTTTTTTTTTTTAATGCTATGAATTCTGATTTTGGTCCCAGTACTACACGTCTCTCTTGACTGCAGAACTCAAAATTAATTTTAGAGAAAGGAGGGATGAAATGGGAACCTAGCTTTAGTTATTTTATTTAAGTTATATCTACCAATATTACAGGTCACATTTTCAAGTTTGCTGTCTGAGTTGACACCGGGTGAGCTTCTGTTTTTTGTAATGACAATTGACTGAATTATTATTATTATCATCACAGAAGAGGAATTCAGCTATTCTGTGGTCCAGTTGCAATGTTCTTTGTAGCCTCTTAGGCTGTTTAGGTGCAGGTCTATACTAACAAATAACTAGAGAGTTCTCTTTAAATATTATGATCTTCTATTCACATGTTAGTCAGGCCTTTCATGAACATACTATCATTTTCATATTTCACAAATTCTCAAGAGATGTGGGAAAGGCTCACACAAAATGAGGCAATTCGCTCACTGAGACTGAAATACCACTGCAGCTGAGGTAATGTGACAATTCCTTCTTTGGGCAAAAAGTATCCACTTGTTCATGATGTAATGAAAAAATAACATATTATGTCATTCAAAACCCTAAACACAATCCAGCTGAGAATCTTGGCAAATTGGGAATGCTTTCCTATGACATCATTTGTTTTTTGCAAATATCTGCAATGTAACTGTAGCTCACCTAGTCCCAGACAGAATGGAATCACATTTTATTAATGTATATTTAAAAATGCCTTCTAATAGTACAGAAGTGTTCTAATACCATTCTTCATGGACTGAAGAAGCAGCTCCTTATTTTTTCACTATGGTGTATGGAAAACTGTGGTGTTCTGAAAGAGGAAGCGTCATACTGAATTTTAGAACTCCTGGCATCCTTCTGCTGTTAATATTTACATTGCCTGAAAATGAAGGCTTTTGTGACAATATAATGATTTGGCAAACTATCTCAGCATACCTGAATTAAAATGTTGTAAGAACAGCTCTTGGCAACTCTGTTGAACTATCATAAAGAATTAAATGGCAACAGATATTTTGGTACAGTTCTTTATATAGCAGGTATTTGCATTTGAAAAATGACTTGAACAAAAACACATTTCTGATGCAAGGGAAATTTGTTGAATCAGTTTACTGGGTATGAGTTTTGAGTGGTCAGTGGGGATACTTGTGTGATGGTTTTTCAGAGGCCTAATAAAATAAAATAAATTGTAGGAATTTTACATCAGCCAGCGCTGAGGATACCTAAGTGCTGCTCTATGTTGACACTTGAGTGCAGCATCCTCCAACATCCTCCCTTCATTGGGTGACTAGTGTCCCTAGCATTTGACATGGCAGATCATTATGTAAATATTGATTCCCTGCATGTGTGTATATATTTATTTATTTATTTATTTATAACTAAGGACATGTACTTTTCCGGTTAATATTAATGTGGGTGCCCAAGAAGAGAGGTATGGAAAATATGCTTAGAACAATTAATCTGCTTCAAGGCTCAAGAAAGAGAGCAGAGAGAAAAATCCATAGCTGAGTATCTGTGCAGCCAGAGCAATAAAGTCTCCATGCCCTGGGATAAAGCAGTGTAGACTCTTATCTACTGCTGTACCTGTTGCAAAATGAAAACTGATGGAGAGGGTCATGAAATTTCTACTAGTTTTAGATTTATAGCACACTTGACAATAAAAGATGGAGGTTATAGTATTTATTCTTTTTAATGAGATAGTAGTCAGACCATGAAAGACTCTGTGTTTGATTTTACTTTCTGTTCTGGAGCATTCATCTGTTCAGTTTTGCTGCTCATGTGGGCAGAGAAATCACAGTAAATGACTGCTTAATTCACTAATATTTTGAGATTACAGTCCTGTGAGCCTGCCTTATTAAACTGGCATGTTTTTCATCAGTTTGTTGGACAAATTTGTTTATAGTTAAAATGTGCAATATACTAAGCAAAGGTTTAAATATTCAGCTAGCGTCCTTATAGTAATTGTGGGTATTCAGATATCTAGTTTTGAAGGTCATCACCATAAACAAATAATTGAAATAGTCATTTATTTATTTTTTGCCTTTAATTTGTAGAATTTAGGGGTGGAGGTATTGCCATAATATGTATTAATCTAATAATCTCAATTTGTAGCTGTATACACATTTTTATGAACAATCAAAACCTTCTGCTTTTGTAATGCAGAGAAGGAAATATATGAAGCTTAATGTTACTCAAGAAGTATTGGGTTTTAATTAATAACTGTATGAACAGTTATTCAGATAAGAATGCTGCTTTTTCTAATGAAATAAATAAATTAAACTGCATTGTGTGAATAATCACAAAGACTTCCTCCTGGACTATGCAAGATAAATATTCATTAAGTAAGATCAACAGTTGCAAGCAGAAGATAAGCATTATCAATATGGAAGGTTCTTTGTAAGAAAGAAGGGTTATATTGATGGCTTGATGTGACAACTTAAGGCACAGTCCTACTGTAAGGAATGACTCTGTAGCAGATTAGCTTCCCAGGTGGATTCAGTTGTATTTGCTTTCATTTGTCATGAAGCTAAACAATTGTACTTTGCTGCTGTTAATCGTGCAGAAGCCAGACAGCTCTGGTAGATGGACAAGGAGTTCTTTTCTGACTCATATTATTAATGGAAACACTAATGAAGTTCCACTTGGAGAACTATTTTGTGCCCTCCCTTATCCCAGTGCAAACCCTTGTCAGTAGAGTTGCAGTGACATGATTGATAATGCTTGTGGATGACTGTGGGATTATTTGGAAATAGCTCAAGCAAAATTTGCCATGGAAGCACCAAAAAGTAGAGTTACTTCTGAGTTACACCTACAGAACTAGAAGAAGAATTTGGATGTGGATCTGAGTGGATCTGAATCCTGGGTTATAAACTCTTTCCCTTACACACACACACAGATCTCTAGGTAAACTGCTAGTTGAATCTTAAAACGGGATAATCCTCCCCTGAGACAGAGCCTCCTATGGACCAGATAGTATTAAATTGGCTACAGTTCACATAGGTCTTACTTGCATGCAACCTTGGAGCTGATTACCTGCCTGCAAGGGCACAGTAGGTGGAAACAGTTGTGTATAAGTACTTTTTGCTCTCTCTTTATTCTCTGTTTAGTGTTTATTAAAATATTCTCGTTTTCTTATTTTTATTTAACAGCATTTGAACAGAGTAAAATCTTTGTACTTGCTTTGAGGAGGAGTGAGTCAGCTTAGGTCTATAATATCTTTTTCAGTGCTCTGGTGACTCAGATCCCATGATGGTGGCTGAGATTTATTATTTTCATCTGTGATATTAAATTTATTTTTTTCACTGTTTGGGACATGTTAATATTGCCAAATTAGAATTAAAATAAGAACAGCATTATTGTGTATTTTCCTGTTATTTAAGCAATTTCCTTTAGAGTGGTTGCAATAAAACTGAAATCTGTGGTCTCCAACAAATGCAATTTAAAAATTAGTTGTAAGTACATGTCACATCAGTTCCCTCACCATGGGTTGTATTTACCGGATGATGTTTCACGCTGCTAGAAAAAACAAAATGGACAGGTTTTTCATTTACATGCCAAAAATTATTGTGTATGTGCACCATGTTCAATCTGAATCTATGGTTGCATTTATCATCAGTGCTTCTTCTAGTCTTTTAAGTGATTTTCCTTATTACTTGGAAGTACAGAAATTTAGCCTACTTTTCCAGAAGACTTGAAAAGTGTGTAAAACAGCAATAAAAACTCCCCACAGTGGAATTCTGATAAACATTCCCCATTTTCAGATGAGATTAATGTTTTTGAAACCAGATTTTCCTAAAAAGTATAACAACTTCACAGTTTCATGAGCTTGGTCTGTTGGAAACTGTTAATGGTAAGAAATTTTCTTCAAGTATATATCTGTAGGACTCAGCAGGAGAAGAAAACACACAACAGAAAAATAGGAAAGATAAGTAATAAAATAGTAACCAAACCCCAATAAATCATTTAATATAAGATCAAGATAAAAACAAGAAAGATCAAAATCTAAATTATGTATTTAAAATAAGTTTAAATAGATTTAGGTATAGAATTGATTCTTCTTGAGTTGGGGAAAGAGTGATAGAATTATAAAGGGAAGGAATGTTGTAAATGAAACTTTTTAAAAGACCTAGCAAAAGTTTTCCAAGGTCAAGACCAAAATATTTTTAATTCCTGTATAATTTAATTTATTTGTAATTGTGTTAAATATCAGATGAGAATGATTACATTTGTTTTAAATTCACAAAATGTGTTGTAAGAGTTGCTACTTCTAACTAAAAACATATTTTAAAAGATGCTAGATTAAAATGAAATGAAATAAAGATACTTGTTAGGATCAGGCACAAATAAATCAAGGACTGAGTTTGGGGACTTTCCACTTTATTTTGTTGTTGTTACATTGAATAACTGTCCATGTTTTGTAATTATGCTTCATTTACCTTGAAGACAATTTCTTTTGAAGGGAAGGAAAGACGGAATTTCTTATAAAAGATTACATCTAGTGGCTTCTGGTTAAAGAAAAATAAAAATAATTAAAAAAAAAAAAAAACAGTGCCAAAGGATAAAAGACTTTATTGAAATTCTAAAGAAGAAATCTGCTAAAGCTTGGTGCTTCAGGCTTGTTATCAGGTACCTGCATTTGGGCATCCTGACACTCTATAACTGAAATTCATTGCTCGACCTTTAGTCTATAAAAATGGTATGCTGTCATTAGCACTGACTACCTGCTATATTCTCTTGTCGCTTCTTAGGCCAGCTTAAACTATCTTGGATGAAATAGCCTATTTCATGTGAGACCCCTGAGTTTGCTGCTATTAGAAGGTGAATGTGATGTTTAGCAATGCACTGAAGTATAATATAATGGAATTGCAATGAAAGCATGAAAGAAGTTTGTTTCCTTTACATCCCTCCTTTTTCCTTTATAATTTTGTAATGTTTTTCATGTTTCGCATTAGGAATCCCACATCATTACACTGATATTTTTTAACATTAAATTTTAATTTAACCCTTTAAAGTGCCTAATCACTTGAAGTAGTTTTCTCCCCCACTCCCAGTCCTGCAGCAATGAGATGGAAGGAGTGTAATTCTTGTCATCTCCTGTACTAAAAACCAGAGAAAAGGTACTGTCCACTTGCCATATTCAGATGAATCAGCACATCTGTCTAAGCTGGATTAAGGTTTTCTCCTAAAATCTGGACAAAATTGAACCTGCATTGAGACAACGCTCTTTCCCTTGCTTCCCTTATTGTCCCTGTCCCATTCTCTTTATCTGGAGAGGAAAAATGTAGTAATTCTGCAGCACCTTTCAACTGTGGTTAAAGAAAGCACATGAGCTGTTTATGGCAGAAAGCATAGTGGGAGGATTTCCAATGCGTATATAGTCTCTTCAGATTTATTGAGATCATATAAATTTAAAAGAGTAACACAGAAATAAATAAAAGACTTCTACACTGCACATATTACATTTGCATCCTTAAGTTTAGCTCTGACTGGATCTGGCTGAGACCCTAATTTTAAGGCTGTTTTAAGTTTTATTTTGAAAAAGAGATGTTTGCAGAAATTTGAAAGAATAGCCAACTTCCCGCAAAATTTCTGCCATTCAATTTGGGTGATGTATTACAAGATCAACTGCTTTCTAACTTCGTTTTTCCATTATTTGCAGCAGAAATGTTATTAGATATGGATTTAAGTAATGTGATTACCAGTGAGTGGTAATTTTCAAGTGTCTGTATGAGAACTGCTTGAGGAATTACTGCACTACTGAAATCAAACCATGATTCAGATTTAAACTTAATCTTACCCTAAGCTATCCTGAATATTATCAACACCTTTCCATCCCTTTGGAAAATAAATGGAGAGGAACAATATATAAAGTAACAGTATGTTTCCTATATTAAATTTCCTGACAAGCTAAAAGAAGTGATTATTACTTTTTTTAATATAATGAGAAAAGAAGGATTCAAAAGTTTTCATGCATTTTTAAGAAATACTATTAAAAAAGACTATCAATTAAATTCAGGAACTATTGGTGTAATGGTCAGATTGTAGTTAATTTTCTGAATAATAAGCAACTGGTGACTTGGTCCATCAGCTGAGTCTGTCATCTGAGTGGTACAGCATCCTGTTGTCTTCTGAACTGCTGCTGTTCTGAGATGATTGATTGAGCTGATGGTTTTAATGGTAAACATTTGAGTTCACTTTTGGTTGCTATGCTGGTGATTTGTTCCATTTAACTGTGCTCTCTAAGAGTTGATAAATGACATTTTATTTAGGGTTCAGTTGAGAAATTCACCCAAAAGCTGAGTGAGTTAATCTAAAAGAACAGCCAACACCCAGCAAGGCAAACTGATGTACTCTAGGTCTTTCACTGACAGGCAGCAGAGTTTCCAGACCACCAATCACTATGATCACTGTTTGTTTTCTCCTCTTTGTGTTTTGGGTTTTCCCTGTTTTATTTCCTCAATTTCTCCTACAATACCTGAATCTGCCATCCTCTGTCTATTACTATGGGTTTGCATTGCCTTTGGTGAGATTTGCGTCATGTCCAAGAGACCTCCTTTTTATTCATTTTCTACATCTGCTTGTGTTTCTGGGGTTGTACCTGAGTCTCTCCACCTTCTCCTTCCTGAATCCCTGACCACGGTGCACAAACGCCCTGCAGTAGGGCATTCAAGGACTCTGTGTCCCTGCTGGTCACTAGCACTGGGATAAGGAGACTAATAGTAAGAAGATGTTGTGAAATTTAAGTATTGAGTCTTCATTTCAGCCCCCAAGTGAAACAAATTGTATGCTTGCCTTCATTTATCCCTGCTGTCTGATCACCAGTTAGGCCAAGAAATAATTCCCCAAGGACTGGAGTCCATAGTGTCAGCTACTCCTCTCCCAGGGAGTTTTGAAACTCAGCCTTGCAGAAGATGAACTCCTTCCTTCAAAATTTCCTCAGGTTGCTGTTGCTCACTACATTATTAGAAGTGGTCATTAAAGTAAGCCTTTTAGGAGGAGAGGTCTGTAGTGCTTTTTTGTTTTATTTCTGTGGAAAATTTTCTTAGCCATAGATTTTTGCTATATTTCCAGCTGACAGTAGAAAACTTCCATAACACCTGCATCAACACAGAAATGTCTGCAGTCATTTCTTTCTGAACAGAAACAAGGTAAAAAAAAAAAAAAAAAAAAAAAAAAATTGTTCAGCTGACAAGCTTTGGAACATAATGTTGTTGTGTTAATGTTTCAGGTTTCCTGTTAATATGCATATATTTTAGTAGCAGAGTGATAATTGCTGGGTAGGCTTGCTTCAGAATCATATCTGGAGCCCTTGAACACTGAACGCTGCCTGGTGATAAAAGTTAGATGATAACAAGAGCAGATAACTGAGTTTATAAATGTGCTGCTATACAGTGTATCTGTACAGTATAATGCCTTTTTAAATAAACTATTTAGAAAGGTAGTGATTGAAACAGTGAGTGAAGATACTTGCCTGTTTGGGGTTTGTTTGTTTGTTTGTTTGTTTTAATTCTATAGCTCAAAAATATTTTTGAAAGAACATAAAACTCTTTTTTCTGTGTGTGAGCATGGGAATATATTTGCTTTATCTAAGAGTCTTAACATTAAACTGTTTACTTCAACAGTTTTGTCTTGACCTGCAGGGAAGTAAAGAGATTTATATTGTTCCAGAGGGATCTGTAAGGGTTGTTAGTTTGGGTGGGTTGGGATTTATTTATTTATTTTTTTCTTTTTGTTAAATATAACAGTTTTCTCTACAATACTAGACTTTGATTTGCTACTTGCTGGAATCCCTTGATAAACTTTAAAGGTCCTACATAAATGATGTTAAAGCTTGCTGATGAAAAATGATTTGGACTTTTTATGAGATGGGAATAGATGTGATATTTTTTGGGTTTGATCTTGGCTCAGAGATAATTTGGGTGGAGCAGATCATCATTCGCTGTCAGTTGGGATGGGAAGAACTGCAGTTCAGGTGACACTCTTGAAGAATCTGCCACAATCTGTCAAGTCCTGAGTGATTCCTGAGGAAAAAAAAAAAATAATCCAAAATTGGTGTAGTCTTTGCATAGGTAGGATGATAGGATGAGAAAGGCAGTCTTTAAAAATCAGAAGCTATCCTTTCTGTCCTTCAGCATTCATTCTATATGTGGGGTAGCAGGATTAATCTCATGGGTGAGATCATTTAAAATTGTAATCGTATATACTATATGAAAAAGAGCATTGAAACATCAGTGCCAGAAGAACTGAATTTTCACAAATGTAAAAAATACTAAAGAATATGATCTGATATATATCTATAATGAGACAGATGTTATTCCCACCAGGAAATCTGCATAGGAAGTACATAGTCCATAATGCTGAAGGAAGGGAGACAGTGGAAATCTGCTGTTAGATTGCAAAATTTAATACCAAATGGCATATTTTTAAATAGTAACAGCTCCTGTGTTATCTTGGGCATCCATTTACTTCTATTGGCAGTCAAAGTCCTGAGGGTGAGCTTTTAATTTAATGCTTTACATTAAAGAACTATTCTCGTATAGTACATTTGCCTTCTAGCCTCTGCAAATAAATAACAAGTGTGCCATACATCATGGTCAAGTGAGTTCCACTGCCAAATGGATAAAACCGCCTCAACCATTTTTTGTAGTACTGGAATAGGAAACATTTATTACATCCATTATAGACAGCAAAGTGATTTAAGAGCCAAAGAGGTGTCATTTATATAATGTTACAATTCTTCCTAACTCTGAGAAATAAAATAAGCAAGGATCCAAACAGGCTCTACATCTATACTGCTACCCACAAAGCTGAACATTGCTATAAACCTAGATGGTCATCTGAAGCTGGATTTTACAGCCAGACATTTCTAAAGTTATCTTGTTGCCTGACTTCAATATCCTCAAACTCTATGCTGTTTGAAGCATGATTATAGATACAGTTTCTTGTCCTGCACCTTCCTTCCTTTAGAAATTAGAAAACCCTTGACAGTTACAGAAAACTTTTCACTGTATCACTGCAAAATTGTTTCAGAAACGATAATACTGATACCTGGCCATGGCTGCTTCAGTGAGCATTTATTGTTGTATAAGATGCATTGTTGCACCAATATTGATGCTAAAGAACATTCTCTAATGTGTAACCAAGATGTATTACTACTAATAGCGTTCACTTTTCTGTTGTCATAGCACCAGTGTGATCTACTCTGAACTGGACTCTGTAGAGAGAAAGCCACAGACCTTTAACTTAAATAAATAAATAAATAAAAAGATAAGCAAGGGAAGTGAATGTTCCAAACGGTAGAGAGTGTTCTGATAAGCACAGGGGAAAACAGATTTAGAAGGAGTCTGGAGCTGAGATTAGACTAGAACAGAGATTATACCAAAAATAATGTGAAATAATTGCTACAGGTATTGATGTGTTTTCTGAATGCACTCATACATCATCAGAGTTATATGAAAATTGTTCAAGTTGCATCTTGCAGACATTTGGTAGAAATGGCCAAGTGATGTGCGGGTGTTACATCTGTTCATGGTTAAGGATGGCCTGAAGAAGTACATTTTTACTTGATTTCTTGGAGCTGTTCAGACTGATACCTGCTTCTCTGCAACCCATGTTAAAGTCAGAAATCTTACCATGAAGTGCTTCATGTTTTTTAATGTTGTTGAGTTTTCACTTTGAATTTCACTGCAGGCTTGGAAAATTGCATCCAATTCTTTGTGTGCTCAGTACAGGGGCCTGTTAAGTCCCTGAACACCAGAAACTTGCTGAATTTCCCTGGGGCTGGTGGTCTTATTACTCGCTATTGCTCGAATTAATGCTCCTGGGAACCATTTAATTTTTTTTAGCCCTTAAAACTTTCAGAGCTTTGTACTATTATGAAAGGTTTAACTGAATTAAAGTTGTTAGGATAGGGCTTTATTTTGCAAACTCCATCTTTAGTGCCTCGTGAGGCCACCTGTGTTTGCCCTTTCATGCATAAAAGTTGAGAGTCTGACATACACACCTGCCAAGACTTCACTATTTCAAATTTGGGGGAAAAGAAGTACTGCATCAGTATGTAAATCAATGTGTCAGAATATTCGGATGTGTCAGTCAACACCTCTCCCTCCTCCATGTTGCATTATCCCTTCCCAGAATCCTTTCAGAGGATCCCGGGACCTCCTGCTTTAACCACACCCTCTGGTTGTGGTGCAGCTCTCAGCGGTAACTGCCCCATGGTTTGTCCTGCAGCCTGAGCAGAAACCTTTTGCTCCTATGGATGCTTTCCTGGTTAGGGAGGAGATTATTGTTTCCCATTGCCAAGTGGGTCTCTTATCTGCAGTTTGCAGATCTACTTCATAAAGCTACTGAGTCTATATTATGAGGGGTTGGATTGGATCCTCCTTGCCCTGTCATAACAGCTCTTCCCAACTGCAGCAGAGATGTCTGTGTGGTAGCATGGGGTCTGCAGCATGAACAGATGGTGCTCGCAAGACATTTCTCCATGGCTAGAGTCGTTCTAGAGATACTTTACACAAAACCCTCCTTATACAATGGAGAATCTAGGCTATCTAGTGGTCTCTGCATGCATCAGTAGTAGTGCCAAGGTGTAAATCAGAAGTCTGATGACTTAAGTCATCAGTGAAGACTCAGACTCTAAACAGAATTGTGTGCTTCTGTTTGTTCATGTATGCAGAACTTAAATTCAGAATGTACCTGTTCTGACACCAAGTTTTAGTATAATCTATATAACACATCTGTTGCACTAGACGTCTCTTTTCTAATATTGATTTGTAATGTAGATTAATGAAGTTCTCAGTATAGATTTGTCTGTTATGCATCTCTACCTTTTTTTCTACAGTAACAGAAATCTATCCCATAATTCCAGCTCAGAAAAGCTGACGAAACTCAGAAAAGCTAACTTTCTGAGTGCTGTACTTCCAGAACATTCCTCTCTTTCAAGACCAAATTCAAGAACAACAACTGAAAAAAAAAATTCGAGGAGAGTATGAAATTAATCCTTTTTTACTGTACAAAAATTGCAGGGATAGCATTTCTCATTTGATTGTGATCTCTAATCATTCAGTGGATTTGCTTGTCAGGCAAATGTCCTTGTAACTAATGCTTTAACCTTAGCAGGACTCTCATAAATATTCCCAGTAAAAAACACAATGGATCAGGTTAATGACTAATAGAAATCACTTTTGGTTTTCAAAACTACATAAGTATTCTGATAACTTGGCCCATGTGTGTAGTCCTGCTGTTTTCAATCACAATTTTAACTCAAGCATTCATGTTTTTAAAATTGGGTCCAGGTTGTCTCCAAATTATGAAGTGGGCAATGCTTGTTAGATCCTCTGCCTTCCTGTGAATGTTAACCCTCCCTTTCTTGTACCTCTGCTGTGTTGTGTGTTCATTGTTTGTTTGTATGTTTGTTTGTTTTAACTACTTTAAAATATGAAAAACAGCTCTCTTGCAAAGGTGGTTCATATCTAAATGCTTTCTTCTTTGTAAGCTTTTCTTTATTTATATTGAAAACAGTGTGACTAATTTAGGGGTTCCTGGTTGATCCAGACAGGGGAAGTCATGGATCAGCCATGGTTGCTGAAGCCAAATTCAAGGTGTTGCTCTGGAACCCATGGGCACCATTTGCACACATCAGCCACCTGGGTGCTGCTCGTCAGTACTGGCAGCCCTCTCAGGCTTCATCTCTCTGAAGATGAACTGAGATGAAATTTAGCATGTGACTGGTAGAGTTAGGATTTCGTACTGTTGTATACATGTGCTATCTTGAAGGCACAGATCTGTCTGCTCTGGTGTGTTGTCTTCAGCTTAGAATTCTTTAAAAATAATATTTTGGTTTTGTGGCAATCAGTATAAACTGTTCACTTTTCATTCAGGACATAGCCTTTTACTAAAGGAGTGACAAGTGTAAGTTTTGATAGCTAAATGTTTGATCTGGGGTACTGAAATCATTATTTGCCACCAAATAATTGAATTCTGCCATTCATTTAGGTAAAATATTGTTCTTCTGGCATATTCTGAAGCTATTGATAATCTGTTTTTAAATATTGGAAGAAAAGCTATCCAAAATATAGACTATTCTAAGCATAGCTGATGCAGCTTGCTAATACCCTTTTCAGTCTTTGTCATTGCAGCATGGAAGTTTCTTAAGAACTAAAATAACTGTGTCTAGTGGTTTCTCTTTAAGTAATATCAGTTTACCTAATATCAGTAATACCCTTTACCATTTACAATTTTTATCTCAAAGATTGATATTTGGGAAGTTGAATTGTTACACATTTTTTACTTTGCAAGGACTGGAGGCAGTCAAACATTTTGCCTGGTTTATAGCAGATAAAAGGAACTACCTTTTCCACAGCATGTTGCAGAATTTATTACCACAAGAGACTGGAGACTGAAAGCATAAATGGGTTCCAAAAAGGGTTTAGCTAAATTTGTTGGTTACTACTAAACCTGGTGATCTACTAGCAAGAGTCAGCACAAGGAGTTCTTGAACTTGTCATCAGAGTTGAGCAATATGCCATGGAAGAACTGGTTTCTTGGGGTGCTAAGCATGAATTCATCTTCCTTTATGCCGATACACTTTCCATAACAGGTCTCTTATAGTATGTTACACTTGCGTGTCAAGAACTGAGTAAAACTCTGTGTGACAGTACTGTGATGCTAGCAGTAAAGCCCCATTCCTAAGGTAGCCAGCCCCATGGCAAGGTAAATCACATCATCTTCCAAAGCAATTTGACAAGCATTTATTTCTCTATGAGTAATGGTGAGGCTGCATCATAAGGAGAGTTGTCTCCCATATGAAGTGACTCTTGTTTGTGTACAGTCAAAACATGAGAGGTTTTGACTAAAGGTCAAAGGATAAATATTAATTGCTATGGCACATTTTTGCAAATTGAATCAATATCTTACTTGGTCAACAGCAATTGCATTCATTGCAGGGTGGGGAGACTTTGAGGATAGCTGGTGGTGGTGGTAAAAAAACACTTTCTGCATTTTGATTACTTTGAGGGCTTTAAATTCTGCCCAAACAGGATTCCTAGGAGAGGAATCTCCTAGGAAAAGGAGAAGAAAGCCTATGCTTTTGGTAACCCTAAGAGAAAAGAGTTTGTTAAATCACAGCCACCACTAGGGAGAGGCTGTCTCCTGGGAGACTGACACTGTCCTGGTCCTTCCTAGGCAGTGAGTAAGGGTTGTTTGGACTCAGTGAAGATAACTCTGGTCTCTATAAAGAGCTAAAGTGAACTCTTAACAATTTTTAATCAAATTGCAAACCAGTATCATATTAGCTAATAAATTCACCAAGAATTTAGGGAATTTAATCCATTAATCTTAAATTTCTGCATGGACAGGAAGGCATTGAGATAACGAGTCACCTGAGGCAGTAAGATTCAGTAGAAATCAAACAGCTAATTTTTGTCTGTGCTTGTGAATATTTCTTTTAAGAATCTGCACTCTTTCTCATGAGAGAAGTATTATTAGCACCTTCTGCACTCCTTTCATGCCAGAATGCTTGAGGAACCACATCTAGGGCTGAGACTGTGCTCTTGCAGGCATTTGTATCTTTTTTTGATGGTGAGTAATTCATGAAGGACATTTCCTAATCCAGACATGTCAAACCATGGGACCAAATTTTCACCACCTGCTTTAACACATAAAATCTGCAATTATGTGAAGTGTGTTTATGTGTACCTCTGTAAAACATGGACTTGGAGCATATTTTAATTAATACCTTCTTCAGAGGATTTTTTACCCAATATATTTTATTGGTTGCATTCCTAGATTATTGTTGTTAATTTTGAGGCGTTTCTTTTTTATCTACCCCCATTATTGGTTTTCCCACTGGAAGAAACATCTATTTCTTCACATTTTTTCCCAGTCTAGTCTTCAAAGAATTGTACCAAATGCAGCTTCTTTTTCTCTTGCCCTATTTGGTTTTTGAATTTTCAGGCGTCTACACAACAGCTTAAAATCAAATGACTATAAAATGGTGTATCAGAATGTGCATGTGTATGTGTGTTTGGTGGGGTAATGTGGTGGAATTCAGGTATACCAGCAGGGAAAAATCAATGTTTATCATGATCTTTTCTCAGTGTGAAATGAACTGAGAAAGGATGTTATGTAGCATGAAATCACGTAGAATGACCTTGAAAGAATTTAGAAGGCAATCATGAGTGCTCTGTCTGAGCCTGCAGATTTATTATAGCACAAAGATGCTGTGAGTTCACCTATTATACTACTAAGCAAACAGAGGATTCATAATGGACATCTGTGTGATTAAAAGCTCAATCCCCAGAGAGTGCTGAACACCTCATAATTTATAAATAGAAAAACCATAACTGAGATGTTAAAGACATTCCTCATGCTTGGAATTAATTACATATTAGAGGAATTTAGAATGTGGTCTCACTCAGTGATGTAGGGAATGATTAAATCCTTGTTAAATCTGTTGTATGTTTTTATTTTTACTTTCTGCTTCTGAGTGTTCGTATCGGAGTATTTTGGAAACTTACATTTAAGTTCTTATAAGCTGGCTGTGCTCACAGTGATAGTACAGAGCAGTATGTGGAAATCCACTCCATTCTGGAATATTTTCAGACTCCTCAGAAAACTGCAATTGACAGATGTTGCCTGATGGTTTTAAAATGTCTGAATGTGCTACAAACAATGCTTCCACATTTGAAGGAATTTGAAAATCTATTCCCACTCTTGTCGTTAGTTTCAAAATAATTCATTAATAATTTGCTTTAGAAGTGCTTCTACTTCTCAAGATTCATTCCTGTCACCTAATGTTTAAAAATATTTTTATAGATTTGTGTCTATCTGATGATTTTCAGCTGTCGTCATGTTCTGATCTCCTTACGTGGTCTACTCTGGAATTTTTGAATGTTAATTTTTGATCTGCTTCTTAATGTTCTCTACTTATCAAAATCATTTTCTAAATGGACAGTGTGACAGCTGATGCACTGGTTTCCAACATTTTCATAGTGCTCATAGATGGTAATTAACCCACAGCTGTCTCAAGCAATGCTAATACTATCATGTAGCATTTTTATCTGTATCTTCACGACAAAAAACTGCTGCAAAATGCAATTCATTCTTGACATCATTCACCAGCGACTATCAGGTATCACAAACTATTGTAAGTGTTGGAACAGTTTTGAAGTAGATAGCTATTTCTTTTCAGCATAGACTTATTAGAAATATTTTGTGTATTTGATATCTATAATAAGCTCTTTCAAAGTGCACCCTTAAATTTGAAGTATTAAGATCTACTTGCAATCTTAATTGCATATAGATTCTTCTTTTTTTTCTGTCAGCTGTAATGATGTTATACACGTGCATTAGAGAAAGTGCATTATTTTCTATTGAACTGTGTGAGTCATAGAATAGGTTTCTCTCTTTTCTCACTGAAGAAAATTTTTACTAATTTTCTTAGGCAACACTGTAGCATTAAGGCTTTGAAAAAAATTTAGCTTTGAACTTTTTTCGTGTATTGAGAAAATTAAACATAAGTGTTTCATTTTTTAAGCTGTGTGCTATACCTGCAAGTTCATTGCAGAAAAGTGGAAGAATAAAATACCATTCCTTTCACCTGTCAGAGTTGAAAATTCTTTGGCTGTTCTTTGTAGTAGGAGGAAAAAATTGTCTCTTACATTTGTCTGTAGGATGACAATCTGTTTGGATTTTTTTTTTAAGAGGCCAGGTTGAGTCATCCAGACCACATTTTCAGTCACCTACTTTGATGTACTGCATCTAAAAATACTTTGGGAAATAGTCTGAGGTGGTAGAGATCAAAATTATTGGACATTTTTGAAAATTTGTGCGTAAACATCCACTACAGTGTGTAAGAAGGATCATTCACAGCACTGCCTCACAGAGTGTATAAACTGCAGATGACTTACCTGTGTGCTCAGTCAGAGTATGGAGTTCTTGCCCACAAGGAGAAGCCCCTGAACAAGAGTGATCTTCTCAAGCCAGTGCTTTCCTTATATTTGGCTTAACTATGGAACCATTACATTTCAGGACTAAATGCAAATCTCTCTCTTCTTCTTCTGTGTGACACACCGTAATTCACACCTGTGTCTGGCTCCATATTTTCTTCTTTTCATTCTGGCTGTTTAGCATAGCAGAATTATGACATTTCCGTTATATTGCCTGTCTTTCACAGCCCCATGATTTCAGTTTAAGTGATTTAGTTTTATATGTCATAGAGATCCAGCACTATGCAGCTTTTATGCAGATGAAAGTTGCTTTACCCATAAGCATCTCTGGTGAAAATTATTCATAACTTATACATTTCAATTAATGTTTCTGATTCTGATCATAAGATTGTAAAAAGTTTTATATTCTGAACTTGATTGTAATAGCCAACAAGTAATCCTACTTACAGCTCCATTATATTTTTAAAAATTACCTGCCCTCTGTTGTGACACAACTCCCACAGCACAGCAGCATAGACATATAAATAACTATCTTCTAAACTATCGACGAATATTGTTTTCTGTCATCACAATTGCACCATGAAATATGAAAGTTCAATTTCCTCTTCATTTCCTTTTAATAAAACTTCTGTTCATTTCATTTTTGAAAAGAGATTGGATCTAAATTACTTTGACTTCTTCTGGCCTAACTTTGGTGAATGTTACGAGAATCTGAAGCCCTTTTAAAACCTAGCAAGGAGATTAAGGGCTGTATTCTTGGGGGGGGAGAGGGGGCTGCTTACATTCTCATCTCTCTTTCAATACAAGTCTTTTGCATTTAGAAATGACAGTATTGATTCCAGCACTTTGTTACAAGAAGCGTAAATATTGTGTCTACTGCTGTAGCTGCTCTTTAAAACTTAACATTTCCAAACAGCAATTTCTTGTTTGAACAGTAGGCAAGGGGGTTAGCTGCAGACGTAAATTTGCCAGATTATTTTTTTCAGCAAAAGCCATTATACTTCATATTATACTGATGCAGCCTTCCCAAATTTCCATAGCTAGCATTCAAAGGGATGGAAACTGCATGACCTTTACCTACCAGTGGCCTGTTAATTATCAAGTTAATGGAATTAAACCAAGGGAAAAAATAAATTGGCTACAGCAAATGCCAGTTTCACAAACTGGCTCTCTATGCAAGTTGTATCTTACTTTTTCTGCCCATTTTCTTGGATATAGCATGGAAGCTTCTCCTAAAATACAGCCATACATGAGAATGTTTAGTTTATATATTAATAGTTTAGGATTGTGGGTCATCGACTCTGTCTGTCCACTGAAGTTAGAGCTTTCTGGGTTTGATAACATGTAACACAACAGCTTACTTAGAAGATTAGCCACTCTCATGACACTGAATGCTTCTTATTGTTCTCTTACAGTAAAGTGTATGTTGAATCCTGTTGAAGTGATAGACTTTCTGGTTAAACCTCTCTGACAAAAGCACAGTATTTCTGATTTTTTTCAAAAATGTGTTGCGACTGTTGGAGGCATAAATACTAGCAGTTATTTCAGTGTACGTAATTTCATGCACATGTGCATCTGAATTAGTGACGGAATACATATACTCAGATTTTTTTTTTCACTCTTTTTTGTGAGATGAAAAAACAGTATGATGCAGGTACTAAAATTCCCAGCCATTCTAGAAGTGATCTTTCATCAGTTGGGATGGAATGGTAGGGCTGAAAATGTTTGTCTCTTCATAATTACTCTTTGGGCAAATCACAGTTTATAGGATGAAAAAACCCAGCCAGAAGTGGTTTTGACTGTACAGAAGTTCATTATCTGCAGAGACAGTTTTCATGCATGCATCAAGGAGTTTTGTCACTGGAGACCACAGATGCTTTTGAATTGTTTCAGAATGTGAAGCTAAGACTGATATTTTGTAGATGAACCTACCTTGTGTGTCAATGAGACTGCATCTGAAAGTGATACCAAAAAAATATTGCCCACAGTCAATCCATCTACATTTACAGTGGTGCACTGCATTACGTGATTAGAATTACATGTTTAGAATTATATGTTTGGAATTAATATTCCAATATAGAGATGTGAACACAAGGTTTTGACATTGTTTCCCATTTCCTCTATTAAATTGATAATGAGTTTGAATTCTGAAGAATTCGTGTAAGACAATGTGTTGTCTCCACAACAACGCAATTATAGCTGTGTTAAACTATTCAAACAACTCTCTTGTGCACATGAAATCAAACAAGTTTGGAACAATATTTCATCTAACTTCCAATGTGTAATTGAGAAATGTGCTCTTAATTTTCTTTGTTCTTTGTTGGGAAAATATTAAAAAATAAAAAAAAAAATCTTCAGACATTCTTAGTCTAGGTGGGGGAAAACAGAAAAGAAGCAGGACCTCAGAACTCAATTTCACTTATTATAATAAATCAATTTCATACTCATTTGTGTTTAATCTCCATTGGAAATTTATATTATCCAATCAGAACTGAAGAAGTCCCTCAGGGGAGATCAAGTGTCACATAAAAATTCAACAGGAAATTCATGGAATAAATCAGTAAAAGTACGATGCATACATGGAGATTTTAAACCCATCTAAATTCTATTAGAAACCTCTAAATCCTATCTTAGACAGAACAAGAAGGAAGCTTGGGAACAGTAACATCCTTAAGAGTCCCCTCAAAGTACTAACATACTAATATTTAATCATTTTTAGTCTTCATATATCCAAATTAAGGAATTTAACTTGAGTGAGTATAGCTTTTATCTGCTACGTTTTCTTCTGACAAGTAGTATTTTATAGAAACAACACTATATCATCATAATCTTCAAATATTTAGCTGATTAAAAATGTATTCTGTACATTGTAAGTGACCTTTTAACCTGTTAAATTAAAATTTCTAGTATATGTGACAGGAGATGAGCTTATGTGATTTACAGTGGATCTAGACTTTACCTCTAGAGATATGAGTATGTGTATATGTCCCCTTTGGAAAAGAGGGAAGCATCAGGAGCATTTTTTCATAAAAAGGAGGAGTAAGCAGATAAATTTAAACAGAAAAAGCAAAAGCCACCTGCAGTGGATGAATTAATAAATTCAAGATAATAGGTTCTACATTTTCTACCTGGAAATGAGAAAAATATGTGGAGTAAAAGTGGATTGTTTCCTCTTCAGCAGTAGTCAAAAAGATAACAGAGCATTAAAAACAATTAGGTCTGGTAGGTTTATAAAGTCAAGAGTTTATGAAGAAGCAGAAAGAATTTCCAGTTCCAGGGGAAAATTGCTCTGAAGTCGTTTGCTGCTGCTTTTCTTCTGGACTTCTAGGAGGTTTCTTAAGTGGTTAAAGAAGTCTGAAACAAAAGACAGGAGCTTGGAATATTTTTATTAATACTAACAAGTAATGCTCAAAAAAATGGAATGACGAAATAGCATTTTGGGACTTCTGAGGCACTGTGTTCACTCCACATCTGCATTTTTGGGTTGAGCTATCCTACATCTTCAGCCAATATCTCTGTGGTTAGTATACATGATAAAGCTGTTCTTTAAAGCTTCAACTGTGGTATAGAAACAAGATAGAAGAATAAACCAGAAAACCATTGTATCAAAATAATTGCATTTACAAAGGTCTTGTCTTAAAACATTATTTAAAAAAAAATAATAATAATAAGTGTGTATATATATATATGTACATATGTATATATAAGAGGTCAGGCAGTTGGACTTGATGATATTTGAAGGTCCCTTCCAGCTGATCTATTCTATTTATACCCCTGAGTTTAAAAAATCAACTTGCAAGTGAGTTTCATTTTCACTTTGGAAGAAGTTGTTACACGGAAGGCTCATTATAACTGACACATTGCTGTTGCCTACATTTCTCTGTTGTTTCCTCTAAATATGAATCACACCTAATCAGAATAGTCATGGTTTTTTATTACCTTTGGATTGTTTTAGGGAAAGCAACAGATGGTGGTATTTGAGTTGTCCGGATATAGAAAATATGGGCTTGCACCCAACTTGCAGTCTGTCTTTGTATCTTGCTTGCCTTTTTACAGACATAATTCAAAATAATTAGGCAAGCATTTAAGATCCTGCTTAAGTACAAAAGTGGATCGATAATATATGCTTGAAATTAATCATCTGGTTAGTGGATTTCTGAAGTCAATACTCATCTGGATAAACCCTTACACTTTTGACAGAAGATAAAACTCAATCTACCGCATCTATGTATGTCCTTATGCACTTAGCACCAGACAGGACTAACACATATTTAAGAGAAGAAACTGAAGCTTTTGGTAGTTCTACCCTGAGGAAACGAGAGCTGTCTAATTCTCATTTATACACTTTACATTTCCTTTTTTCTCTCTTATCGCTCTTCTTCCTCCTAAATTGGTTGCATTTTCCAGGAGAGAAAAAAATGGATATTCTTGCTTGTGGAATAGGAAAATCTGTGTTGAATCAAGTATTCTTGTTTTTGGGGAAGCTGCTCTTCTTGGCTGACTCAGGGTGATTGCATTAATCAAATCTGTTATACAGCAAATGGGTGTAGAGACATGTAGAAATTAAATCTAAATTCTGCTTTATTTTTATGTAGATGAATTGGAACAAGACAGAAAATTGGGAATGAATGCAAATTAATACTTCATTTGCTATTGTATTATCTTTTTTTAACAAACTCAGTTGACGGATCAGAATAGCACAGTTCAGTTTTATTTACACTCCGCTCATTTTTAACTTGGCAATGGAATAAATACAATAAGAGGAGCAAGTTAGTATAAACTACAATTTGAAACACTTATAATATAGCTCCTTTTTTCTTATCTCATGCTGTGAATGAAAGTCTGCCAACAGTGATAAGAAAGTTCTGTTCATCTGAATCTGTTAACAGTTTTTTTAAAAAAGTATAGCAGCAGCTATACTGTCTGAAGTATAGAGTCTGAAGAGTTTTGGTTCAGCGCTGATTATATTTCATACAAATAATCTGTAATGGAGTTCAAGCATTAATAAGATATTCATCCGTTAATAAAAATACTTTTTCACCTAGGGGAAAAAAAGGATTTTGTATTTGCTGAGTACATATAGATTTGTACTGGGAGAAAATAGAAAAGGCAGAGCTCACCAAGAAAGAATGCTGGTGTAATATCTTTTCAGTGTTTGTTGGTTTTATAAGTCCTCTA
The DNA here is from genome assembly GCA_011076525.1 of Nettapus auritus. NCBI lineage: Eukaryota > Metazoa > Chordata > Aves > Anseriformes > Anatidae > Nettapus > Nettapus auritus. The sequence continues at coordinate 8,321,640 of CM021775.1, forward strand.
ATAAATTACAATCTAATTTAATCATACTCCATATTTATGTACTCTTGAAGGAATAAGACTCCAGATTCAGACCATATCATACTTAAAGTACAATGTATATCACATAAACACCCTATGCACATAAACACATATGCACCCTAGCAATAAATTAATGACCCTAAGGCTGTCAGGCAGTAATAAATAAAGATTTGATGCTTATAATGAAGAACACATTTTATTAGGACCCAAGAAATGCTATTTGACTCTGACAGAGAACATGTTAAAAGGCAGTTTTATTTTTTGTTTGAAATAAACTTGTTTTGAATGTTTGTTATTATCACCAAATTGCCTAATTTGGGATTGACTTTTTTTTTTTAATTCCAGTCGATAAGAACGGTAAACCTAAATTTTAAGTCTTTATGCTTCAAGATAATTCTGCTGTGCTTGGAGAATATTGTGGAGTGTAACGGTGTACTGGTTATTTCTATGGTTTTATCGTCTGAGAGCCCTTGTTTTGTGCCAGGCTACCAGTGGAGCATATGCTTATTAATATGATGCATTAAGCAAACTTGAGCAATGATCAAAACTGCTCTTTGTTTGTTTGTTTGAATTACAAGGATTGTAGATGAACGTTCTTTTAATTTGCAACAGATGTGCTTACTCTTTTAGAATCATTAACAGGCAGTCTGCTGTAAAATACTTGATCAGTCAGATCTTTTTCTGTAGCCATTTGTTTTCTCCAGTGTTAACAATATAGCAAAATCATTATGCCATTCCTACAGTGTGGTTTTCTTTTCAGTCATTGGACTGCATACATTTTGAAAAATACATTGCTGAATTTATGTTGCTTTTGAAGAATGTTTTAAATGACTTAAGCCCCAAATTTGATTAGTTGGTATGATCTTTTTATATATGCAAAAATAAGCTCATAGCTAGAAAATAATTCCTATATATGGACTCCACGCTTTCTTTTTTTGTAAACCACAGCCCCTATTTAAGCACATACCTTCAACACGAGACGATTAGTCAGTGTTATATGATTGAATTCCTATTAGCAGAAAATCACTGTGATTTTATATATGTAAAAATGTTTGATCATCCTCTATTCATTTTCATTTTGAAAACCATGTTCCTGCAGGAGACTCTGTAGATGAGAAAATTTCTAAAATAATCAGCTTGATGTCTTAAAACGTTCTCTCAAGTAGGCTACCTTATTTACTTATTAACATGAACTTTAACATTTCTTTAAGGCCAAGAGACATTTTGTAGACTTTGAGTTACACCTGAGCTGGAAGAAATTAAAAGGAAAAAAAAAAAAAAAAAACTTTTTGCAACGAGATTACTTTAACATTGGCCATCTTTTCCTCTGAGAAAGCAAGGCATAATTCCATCATTCCAAGTGTTTTCAACCTGATTCATTAGAAGGACGTGTTTTAATTAATTTTAAAAATGTATTCCTTATTTGCTTGGCTATTAAATCCTGGATATTCTGAAGCATGTTGGAGAATGCCCACTTAAAGCTAAAATTAGTTTGAGTTACTCTTTGTTCCATCTGTTTTACTGCCATAATGGGGGCAAAAAAAAAGAGGTAGAAGGTTAGGTAATCGAAGTTCTTATGAAAAGCACTAATTATTAACCCTGGTGGTATGTCAACAGGATGTTCGGCTGCTACTGAGAAGAATCAAATGTTTGGAAAGAACCTCAATCCACCTGCTGTCAGAAGCTCTGCGTTATCTGACAGCCTCCTGACTGATCCAAGCTGTGTTGCTCACATGTCAGGTTGGTAATCGCTATGTAAGCACCTCAGCAGAGTGAAGTCAGTCTTCCTTCAAATATTTATTTAATTGTGCTGCATTCTGAGAGCTCCTTTTGTGTATGTTCTGCAGGCAGAGCTCTGACTAGTGATCACCAGTGGGAGCAGAGGTCTTGACATGGCTTATTCTTTGAGCTTCTTGAAAGTGGCTATATGACCTTGAGTGTACTACAAATGATAGCAAAGCACATGCTGACCTGTGCTTGTTTGCAAGTGCTGTCAGAGTGGCTCTTCTATGCATTCTGCACTGTGAACGGACATATCCTCTATGTACCCTACAGTTTGGATGTGCCTTCTGGACACTGATCTTAGTCCATGAACTTGGTTCATAGAACTTGGCATGCCACAGCATTCCATTATATTTTTTTTTCAACTAAAAAAGGAAGAATAAAACAAGGAGTTTTTATTTGGTCTTCATAGATATAGCTCATTAGCTTACCTAATTACATGCAAATCAGAATTAATTTTCTCTTACGCTCTGTAACAAATATACCTAACTAATGCTATTCTTCTCTAACACAGTTTCCAATGTAAGTTGGAATTTGCTTTGCAAAATATAGGGTAATACATTTATAAGTCATGTTAACATTCTTGAAGTTTGAGTTCAACTACTATTATTTCCAGTCTTAATGGTTTTGGTATTATTCCTTGGATTTTGATTTGTTCTTGTTAATGATTAGTTTTGATTTAATATAGTTGAAGTTCAGCGCAGTCCAAGTTGTAGAGGGCTATATGCAGTTATGTTATTGTTGATGTATTTAACAAGCCTGACCTAAAAAAAATCTCTATCTCCTCTCTGTGAAATATCTTGAAATCCTTTTCATACCATGTAAATTTGGTTGACTGAAGAACACTTTAGACAAAGTTGTTTGCAGGTAGTCTTAATTGTATTTTCCACAACATTGCATTATGTTTCATTTGGGGGCAGTAGGAAGAGATGGTACTAAAGTTACCTCGCTTCTTCCTTCAGACTGCTGTGCTTCTCAAAATGAAGTTTATAGATTTTTGTATCTTTTTGTTGTTTTTCTACTGTTCACAGGATTAAGAAAAAGGTTTCACAAGAAGAACTGGAGGGCTGCTGGTGATAGAGCTGTGGCTGGAACTACAGTCCCAGGAAGCTGCAGGGGAGATTTGTCAGGAAAAGGTTTTCCTCATTCCAGAAAGGTCAGGATAGCTAAATTGCCACAAGGCATCTACATGTGCTTTTACAGTAAATATGAGGATTTTATGATGGTTTTAATCTATAAAATTGCCTAGGTTTCACTGACTCAGGAAAGAAGCAAGACAGTCAGCATATTAAAGCCTTCTTTTGCTTTGTTAATTCTTACACATTCCTGATAACAGCATTTGTCACAGAAATTGGCAGCATTTCAACATTGACTTTCCAGCTCTTGACAAATACATTCATATTTAAAGTGTTCATTATATACAGCAATGGAAGTATGTTCTTTTTATTTGGGAATAAAGCAGGAAAGTATCCTGCCTTGCTTTTCTTGGCTTGGGACCACAAAGATGCTGTAAAAGCTACTCTGAGGATTGCTCTTTTTTTTTTTCCAATTTACATCAATGAGTATAATTGGAGAAAACAGGTTAAAGATAAATTTAGCATTCTCAAGGAAATGATTATGTTAAGCCTCTCTAGAAAATGTATTACTTTGTTTGCTCTCATTTTAGATGAATATAAGAGCATATTAAATACATTATTCATACACATTCATAGTGCACATGAAATTTATGTTTCTCCATTACATTGCATTCTGCTTCATTTTTTTACCCCAAGAGTCTCTGCTATAAAGGTATACTTAATTTCTAACATTGGTAATTTCAGTTGGTGTGATAATCTATTGCATTGTATCATAAAATTTCTATGATCTCTGATGCCTATTCAATATGAGCCTGAGTGAATGAAGAACAGCTCTCAGATGATATCATTATCAAAGTACTTACCAGCTGTACTAATATAAAATGTAACATATTCATTGTGGAAAATGTCAAACAAATAACAGTGTACTGGAAAACTTTTTAACTATTTCTGATTGTTGTAAAGAACTATGACCAAGTGTAGGACCAACATATACAGTGGCATGAAAATGTTAGAAGGGTCAGTATTGTTTTTTTTCTAATGTGTCATATTATACCACCAAGCCTAAATGGTCTTTCAAAAAGATATGTTTCTCCCTATGAAACTTTCCATATGGAGTTAAAAAAAAAAAAAAAAAAAAAAAAAAAGAACTTATGACATTTGTCTGAGAGAGCTGGTCAGAACTCTTCTTTTTATGCCCATTGTTGTCAGAATAATAATTTAATAAGAATTTCCTTTAGAATCCCTAAATAATTCCAGTTAATTCCAGTGACAATTTAAGTAGGAAAGCATTTTTTAAATGTTGAAAAAATACTGAAAAATATAATGTCTCATTTAAGAAAAATATATTTTTCTCTAAGTACATATTTTGCTTTACTTTGTAATTCTTTTGCTTTCACTGCAAAATTGTAAAATTGTTTCATAGCAAACACAGATTTTTTTATTATTATTTAGAAAACTAGATTTTGGCTCTAAAAATTGCACTGATTTTTTTTTTCAAGAACAATTAAAAACCCTAATATCTGGTGTCTATGACACTATCAGCATTTGATATAAAATGTTATCTGAATGCATTTTCTCCACATATTACATTTACATTGGATTGGTGCACATGTTAGGGTTGGATCAATTCTTATTTCTAAACATCAGAACTCCCTGCAGAATGCAAAATCCTTTAACTAAACTTCTTCTTCAGTAGTTCCACAACTGTAGATTATTATTTTGATAGTATTTTAAATTTCATTCAGTTTCTTCCCTTCATGGGTGCAATAAAATGGTGAATAAGGCATTTGAGTGTGACCTTAATCCAGTTCGTGACTGAACTAGTCTGTCATTGGAAATGTCAGATTAATACAATTCTCCCCTGCAATCACCATCCCTATTTACAGATTTAGTTTAAAGTATAAACCCATTAATGAGTACAACTTATTCAAATTAGTGTCAACAGTGTAAGTAACTTTCTAGATAGAAATCTGTGAGTAAATATATAAAATACAAATATCAGGAAATATTTTGATCTTGAACTTACATTTTCATTTGGGCACTTAGTGTCTCAGCTGTCAATGTGATCTTGTTTCTCTGAGTACTGAGCTTGCTCAGCTCCTGCAAAAGCTTGAGATATCAGAATATACATGGAAGTGCTTACTTTTTATGATGAAAATACTGTCTCTTGGAATCATATAGTTGTTAATTATAGTTCACTGTGTCATGGTTAACAAATATTGCTGCTGTCATAACCTAGAAATTCTTCACAAGTATTGGGAAATAGGAAGGAGAAAAAAGAGAAATGTGAATGCATTTGTTTTTTACCCACACTATTTGTGTATTTTTATCGTCTCCTGGTGGTAGTTTCCTGTGTATGAACAGCAGTTGCCCTTCCAAGTGCAGCTGTGGTGGTGCCTGGCAATTCAGGAAGGCAGTTCAGGGTGCCATGGGGATCTGTGTCTGCCCCACTTTCCTATGACTTTCTTACGGGTGTGTTGTGGGCTCAAGAAAAAGAAAAAGACAATCTGCATAAAAGCAAGCCCTCGTTAAAATAGGGTGGGGGAGATTAAAAAAATAATAATAATAATAAAAATCTTGAACACGTGCATGCATATTTGTTGAAATAGCTTTCTTTTGAGCTCATTCCAGAGGTTATGTTGTACACATTTTTTCAACTGGATATCATTCATGAAAAAAATATGTCCTCAATTAGTGGTGGTGCAGTCTGCTTGTTTTCAGAACAAAAATATTCTCTCTGTTTACACCATAGCTCCCTCAGTGCTGCAGCCCAGTAACACCTACATGCCCCAACTGAGATCACAGTCCCTTTGTGCTAAACAATGTAAAACTGCTCAGTTTAAAAAATTAAAATAAAAACTGCAAGTTACTAAAGATTCACAAGCAAGATCCTCAGGACAGGCATAAAAAGTCAGAAGGATATGCAATCATTTTCCAGATGTCACTTGCAGGGGTAGGACAGCTGTATCAGAGCTCCAGCCCCTTTCTCCCCATGCCAGCCAAGCAGCCTCTAGACCGCCCTGCTGCTGGAGTGTTTCCTTCTGAACAGCAGTTGGAAATTGAGAGAACTGTATGCATATATAAAGAGTCAGACTGTACAAGGGTTTATGAGACAGGTTTCTTTCTTTGTTTTAATATCAGATTATAGAAACTAAAAGCGTCAGGGAAAAGAATTTGAGGGGAAGTGAATGAAAATAGCAGGAGATCAGAAAGAGAAACTGTTGGACAAGCAAGATACAGTGGAAGGAAATGAAAACAGGCCTGGAAAATATCTGTACAGTCGGCCCAGTTTCCAGTTCTCATGGGGGAGTTGAGATTAAAATGCCTAAAACAGAAACAGAATTTTCAGTTTGTGATATAGAAAACCACAGGCTGGAGCAATCAGACCGGAACGCATCTTTTGTAAGTTAAATTCAAGGCATAGCTCCAGAGCATTCCAGGATAGCCTGTAGATTTCTATAACAGTAACAGATTTTTAATAGCTCTTTTGTCAATGCATGAGGGATTGAAGGAATAGGGTTGCAACCAAATCCTGTTGTAAAAGATTCTTGGCAAGCCAGGAAAAGAGTCTTAGAAGGCTTAACTCCTTGGTAGTTCAGATGCTATGATAGATAAATAGAGGATGAGCTCACCAAGAATCTAGACATACAGAGCTAATAAAATCTATCAGGAAATTCTGCCAAATGTGATTTGGGTGTATTAGAAAGACTACTGAAATTGTAGGACAATGCCAGGCATAAGGGTTCTTACCTGCCAAAGACTGCGTGTGGGAGGAGGCATTCATCACTGTTGCTCAACTGACCAATGAGAAGGTTGAAAATTGTGGTCAAAAGCTGTCTAAAAATCTTTAGATATATAACATAAAACACAATTCTACATGCCTGAAACATGTACAATAAATAAATAAAAGAAATATAACAGCCTGTAAAGCTGTATATTACAACTTAACACAGATGGTAGAAATCATCTTAAGACAGACAGAATTTTTAATGTCTTTGTGTTTGCACTTGAGCTAACTGTGAAAAGCCTGAATCTCAAAGAGCTAAAAAGTCCACCTGATGAGGTCTTTCTATACATCTCAAAATTAGACACAGAAATTAGACTACCATTAAAATCCTTATGAAGTACGTGCATCCCTAAAGCCCAACTTGGTCAAACCTTGATTTCTTTCTGATGATTCTTATGTTAAATGACACAGCCACCGCTTGCCAGGTATCAGCATGAGGAAATGACATTTATTTTTCTGTTGACATAATAAGGATTTGTTTCATCTCTTTTCTCCAGACATATGACTAATAGACTTGCATGTGAAGTCTCCAAAGAGATTACTCCTAAAAATAATGGCAGGAGATCATAGGCCAAGTATTTTGAAAATCCAGGTGAGTGATTGTAGGTATATGAGGGTAAAAGTAAAAAAGCATAGTCTCAGGCATTTATTCTCACAACAGCTATGTCCCACACTGAGAGGTTTTTTTGGTTTTGTTTTCTGTAAGTCAGTGTTTTCTAATGTTGATCAAGTAGATTTCTGTTTTATCCTGTTTGAATTCAGTAGGGTTATAAGTAGGGTAAAATTAAGACACCACTACCTGTTTTTAATGTGTTTAAAGTATCCATATGTAAAAAACAAAACTCTCCTCTATGTACTGACAATACATTTGGGTTAATATATTCACGTCTTAACTTGTAGCCAGATCGGCTGTTTTAAATGATTAAATGTTAAATCTGATATTTACTCTTGGACTGTGCAAAAGTCAAAGGGAACAATTTGTCAGCTCATTCCTATTTTGCTTCTGAAGCCAGTTAACTAATCAGTCTAACAGAACAAGAAGTAAGATAAATGGAGGCCATTCTGTTATGTAGAAAAGTGTACATGAAGATAAATTCTTCACATTTTGCTTCATTTCATCTGCAGTTATCATTGTCATAATTGCTTCTGAACACTCAAGGTGCTCTTCATATTGCTTCTGTGATATAAATGGTTCAGGCTATTTTGGTAGTCTAGTAGCTTGCACCACTAAAATTGTCTTTATTTCTGTATTGTATTTTAGTAAAAAATAAATCCTCAGCCTTTTTACAGCAAAATGAATTTCCTAAACAAACAATAAAGGGTCAAGAGATATGCAAACTAACAGCTTCTGCTGCAAACAAGCTGGCATAAAAGAAATCCTGGGCAAATAAAATATTGCTACCATTGGTAATATAGTTCCCATTACTTTGTATCAAATAATAATAGTATTAAAAAGTGATAACCTAGATTCAAACAGCTTGCAGTGATTTCTTTTCCTGCCATGGTTTCTGTTGATACAAGGAGTAACAGTCATCCCCTTTGCCTCATCTAAAATGTGCAAGAGGGCTGCCATCATTACTGGTTTGTGAAAGTAATCAAGTGTTTCTCATTGCAACTTCATGAACTAAATTACTGTATGTAAAACCCTCAAAACTATAAACTACTGTGTTAAGAATATGAAGAATATGTCCCATTATTTTAAAAATGGAGTAAAGAAAAGGCAGTGCAAACTAGGATCTTGACTGTTTTCATATTGCTGCATCATACTGCATGTCTTTATTGAGAACTCTAAAGCCCAAGGAAAATGCCAGGATTTTAAAAAGTCTTCCCCTCTGTTAACACAGTGTTTTGTTCTGACTGAATTAATTATAATGGCATAGTTAGCCACATATGTAGAACTCTCATCAGGGTTTGTAATCTGATTCTATGCAGTGTGATTTTATGATGGATAAGCATCTGAATAAATAAGAAGACCCAAGGTAGCTGTATTAAAAATGCTGTAAAAGGTGTATTAGTTTTCTCAGCTAGATTTCTGCAGTGGCAGACTGAGAGATTCTTAAATAGACACATTCATTATGGCACCCTGTACACTTTAAAAGGAATCTGATTATTAAAAAAAAAAAAAATCCATTTTATGCCAAAGTAGTACAGGAGTGGGACTGGATTTCTTTCTTTTACAATTTGTCAGAAATTTATTGCATTGAATTTTCAGCTGGTCCAGCTGCTGTAAAAAACATATAGCTAAAGAATAAGCTCAGAAAGGTAAATGCATATATGATGTTCTTAAAATACTACAGCAAACTGGGTTTAGTTCAGAATTTCCAAACCCACATCATTTTAGGTTTTTAAGGTCCTGCAGGCCTTTTTAAAAATCCCTATGAGTTTAAAACAATATATTCTACTGGCAGTAGAGTTCATGCTATTAGCCAAAAATGTGTCGGTCATCAAATACTTTTATAGCCACATAATGAATTTCATTAATCATTTATTTTAAATTTAAGATTTTTTTCTTAAATAAAAAATTAAATTCAATTACCAGGAGTTTCATTCCTTCTTTCATACAGTGAATTTCAGCTTTCTCTCAAGTGTTATCTTTTTCCAAGTCCAACTTGGATTCTGCCATTGCATCCTTTCTACTCATATAGTTACAATATCCAATGAAGTCATAAAAGTATTCTTCTGGAAATTTTGACATGATAGGGAGAGTAGTTTTCATGGAAAATATTTCATGATTTACAGTTTTTACTCCTGGGCATTCACATTCTCCACTGATACTTACATTACTGCAAGTATCTGCACAGATGTCTGATGGAAGGTCATTATTGATGAAGTATTCATGGAGGCCAGATACCAGAAACTGGTCTAGTGAATTGTCATTTGTTGCTCAAGTTTGATAAACATCATAATTTATGTGAATGCAGAGACTGAGCTAACTTTTCCATACCACGCTGTTTTGTCCACAAAAAGAACTGTTACAGTAATTATGGTATATATGTACGTAATACTTCTAAGAAAATGAAAAAATATATTTAAAAAGAAAGAAAGAAAAAAAAAAAAAAAAAGGGAATTTGCTTTACTTAGAAGTAGCAAGGTGCAGGCCAAAATGGCCTGCTTTTCATTTCCCAGGAAATATGTTCCTTTTCAAATAAGTTACATTTTTCTTTTGTGTCCTTTAGCCTACCCCAAGTGGCTTGCAGTATTTATCAACTTTAATCAACATGACTGACAGGAAACCTGATAATAGAGAATAGCTGTCTCCACTGGTGGGGCAAAATCTTTTGAAATGTCAGTAGTGAATACACTGTATTTACATTTCTTTGGGACTTTCACTCCTAAAAGATCTTCATCTTTTACACCATAGGGATGAAAGTAAAGGTTATTTAACTATACATCAGAAATTTTATCTGATGACAGTGTGACAAAATATTCCTGCTTTCAGAAGTGTAGAATGCATGCCTCTCATCTCTGGTGCTGTTTCAGTGGTGCACCAAGTCCATAGCTACCATTTGTCCTTTAATATCCCAAGCTGTTCATCATCCAATTAATGCCAGTCCTGGAACTTTTTTTTTTTTTTTTTTTTGAAAAAAAAATGTTTTTTGCCAGCATATTAGTTTCTTTACAGTGGCTTATAGTATATTAAATACAAACAATTAAAATTATTAGTAAATCACTAAAGGATTGGCAGAAGAGACACTGCTGGGGAAGAAACATGGCTTTGGCCACAGGCAGGGCTCTCTGCAAAGAGGTAAAGAGATTAGGTTGTGTGGTTGTGCTGGATCACATGGAGAAGCTCACATGGACACATTCTTGGGAACAAGAATGTATTTCAACCTAGCAGATCCTATTTGGTTTCAGTCTGTGAAGTTTGAAGTTTCAGGGAACTGCAGGAATCAGTGAATTCTCATTAGGTCCATAGCTAGCAGAGTCAAACAACTGGCATCGTGGTTCCTCTCCTTCATGTCTTCTGCTCTGAGTGTGAGGGTCCTAAGCTCAGGGTTCATGGTTCAGCTAATTGTTGCAGTCACTCTTTTCTAGGAATCTGCTTTTCCTGTGCACTGCGCCAACGCAGAGCTCTGGGTGCACCCAATTTTATGCTTGACAGAACATTGCACAATTGCTTGGATTGGGAAGGCTGAACGGCCTAATGCAAGAGCTTCTGGTTTCATCATATTGAAAAACTGAGAAGAGTACCAAGTAAGCGTTCACAAACTAAGACCGTTTTCTGTTATTTTCTACCTACATACATTTTCTTTGAATTAAGCCTCGTGTTAGACATTAAGAAATGCTAGATTCACAGCTGTAATTGCACTAGTAAGGTTTTAAAAAAAAAAGAGTCCTCATAAAGAAATACTGGAACCAAGAGGAATAGCTAGAAGTAGATGGTTTCTCAGTAAGGAATTTCCCAATCTCTGTAGAAGTCCTGTTTGACAACTCCATTATCATATAGAGCTGATTCCTTGTGGAACCATGTCATAATTCAGAAGCTGTTTTCATTTTAAACTACAAAATATATCTCTTGTTCCTTGTGGCTACATTTTTTAGGGTATCAATGAGCGAATCTAAAAATTATTTTGGAAAAATTCTGTTAAAAGATTTTTTTAAAAATCATTAAAATTTACATTTTGATGTTGAAAATGCCCTTCAGAAAATAAAAAGTTGAGAATTTTCCATAATATTTCTCAAACAGAAAGTTCATTTTTTCTGACTTGCTTTGAGCTTCAAACTTTTTTTTTTTTAATAAAGAAAAATCATATTAAATTTAACAGGAGAAAAATTAAGCTGCAGAGATTCCATCAAGGCAAACCCACTTTTATTAACATGGAACAGCTAAAAGAAACACCACAGCATACTTACGTCTCAGCAATAATGTATTTAGTTTTTCCCCCTTTCCTCTATCCAATATATTAGTTTCAGATGGATGTCCTGTGCCCAGTATTATGCCCAGAAGCGAAGTTTCCAAGGCTGACACATTCATTCTGCTGCCAATCTGATCAGTGCCTGGAGATGGCTGGCACAGGAGACCCAAAGCATCCTTCAGGCACTGCTGGGAATGTTCCACCAGGGGCACGAGATGGTTGAGAGCTGGCCGTGGGTGCAGGGGACCTGCATGGAGGGACCCCCAGTCATCTGGTGAATGATGGCTACTGTGAGAACTCGGGCTGTAGTGGAGACCAAGGTAAGGAATGCACTTTCATCGAAAGCATTTCTCCAAGTTTGTTGTGACAAATGCTTCTGTGACTTTTTATTATCACGAGTCTGTCTCTTACTTCCTTATATACCCTAATACCTTCACTTTCTTTAAGATAAACTGCATCACTTCAGCAGTTATATGAAAAGCCCCCCACCTCCAGGTTCTGCTCTGCCTCTTAAAATTGATTGAGCTGCTTATGGAGAAAAACCAGGGCCTTGCACATGAAGTAATAAGAGATGATTCATTAGGGAAATTAAATGAACATGGATTTGCAGCTTGGCAAGAAAAGGCTGTGGCCCCCTCAGCTGCTCTGCATGAAGCAATCTGGAGTCTTGTGGTAGAGCAGAATTGCTGCCCAGGTTCTGTAAACCAGCAACAAGATTTAACTTCTCCAGAGCTGCTGCGTAAAGCCAGCTCTATTCTGTTTAGTCTTCACCAGTGCTTCTGTTTTCCACCTCAGCATTCAGGTTGTTCAAAAGAAAAAAAAAAAAAATGCATATAAGGATGTAATTTTCAAGAATCTTTTTATTATTAAGCAGACTATGCACTGACAGCATTTAAACTAGAACATTCAGGTATGCTGGAATCATTGCATTTTCATGTGTCACTCATACCTCTGAAAGCTCCCACCATCTAGAAGTACCAGTACTGCAAAATAAGCTCCTAGATGACCTCCACACTATAAAAGGCAGAAGGGGCTGTTACTATAATATAGAAAATTGGAAGCAAGGAAGCAGCCTCTTGCTGATACCTATGTGAATGTGTAACCTGTGCTGCTGCTGAATCGTATTTTACTGATAACCCAGGGATTAGACATATGACAATCCAGTAAATAGGGAATGCTTCCAAGTTGCTTGAGTGAGTTATCTAACTGAAGTTGTATGCACTTTCTATTGTACAGTCAGAACTGCTCATGTTTGCAGCCCTGATACCTTTCTTTTAGTCCTGCACCCTGTATAAGTGCACGCAGCATGGATTTATACGTAATAGCTTTTAAGATATCCTTTATTTAATTGTGGTAGAGAAAATGGTATATCTAGAGTTGTTTGCAATGTGAAAGTAATGGACCTAGTGAGGACCCAGGTAGTGGGAGTCAAAGAGAGCAGCTGTCCCCTTGTTCCAGCCTGGCAGGGAAGAGGCATGCACCGAGCAGGGCAGCAGCAAGCCATCTCAGGCTTCCCTGCTGTGCTCAAAAGAAAGTGCTGGCTTTGCTTTCTGGTATGGACAACATCCCTCTGCAGTGTATGGTGGGGACACAGCCAGGTCTGTGTGTCACTTGTGCATCACACCAGTAATCACCAGGACTAACAAACTTGGGGTAAACTCCCCTTAGAACCAAACTTTGATGTCAAGAGTAATCCTCATTAGAGTGCTCCTCCATTTTGCTTGTCTGACATGCAGGTGCACAGGAAAGCTCATAAATAAGCCAGTGCGTGTTGACTGATTGGAAGTTTCTGTGCTGAAAAGGCAGTGTGGCCCGATGCATGGTTTGTTCTTACAAACAGCCTGTGCAAATTACAGGAAATCTCTAAGGCCTGGATGTTTCCAGATTATGAGTAGTACAGGGATCTCTCACAAGGAATCTGACACACACACACACACACACACACACACACACAAAATGGAGAAGGAAGAAAATTGGCTGGTGAGGTAATTGAGCACATAGGAGGACATCCCATGGCAGCAGAGTGCTGCTTATTGGTGATTGTGACTATCTAGACACTCAGCAGAGCACACCAAATGGAAGAAGTAAGGCTTAAAAATTCTTTGTGGAAACTGCACATTTGATCCTTTATGGGTATCAGCTCACAGAGAAAGGCATATTATTGCATTCAGTTCTAACTCCCACATTAGAAGGCAGAATTAAGAACATTGATACAGAGAAGAGACTATTCTGATCTGAATAATAAAAAAATCAAGTTAGTTTGAAACAAGTGTTTTGATGTATTTTGAGAGGTGCACTGGAAATATATTTACAGAACATAGATTGCATATTTGGAAGTACCAGAGAAATTCAGAAAGATTGTGCTGAAACATGTCACAGTGAGGCAAATGACAGCATCTTTTCACCAACTCACTACGTATCACCTAGGGGAGAATGTTTTATTTAAGTAGCAGCAAGCCAGGGGATGCTGATGACCGAAAAAATGAAAATAAAAAAGTACTGAGGAAGCAGGAGACAAAAAAAATGTTATCAAATGTGCTTGAAGGATGAAGATTACAAAGACCGTGCTTCTGCATGATATGTTAAACATGTCTACTTAGCAAAAAGAATCCTCTGAACTCCTCTCCCAGGAGGTTAAGTGATGTGCCCGGGCCAAAAGGCACCCCATGTATGGCTTAAGATGTTGCTCTCTGTGACTGCTGGCTTCTGTCTTTCTCCTGGAGAATGACCATACATATTCAGGTGATGAAAGAGAGAGCAATCTGGTGCTTATTTTAAAATAGATTTTAGAAGTGTTTGGTCTGCAAATACAGCAAGCAGTCTCTTAAAGAAAGGCATGTGAGGTCCCTAGGAAGTACTTTTGATTGAAGGAGCAAATCTTATAAATAAAAAAACAGTTCAGGAAGGAGTTAAAAGGAATGTCAGAAAGCACAGCATTAGGGCCAGTTTTGTTTACTTTATAATTTACTGACCTAAATTTGCCAATGACATAGAAATGGAAAAGGAGGATAAAGTAAATACAGAGGAACAGAGCAAATAAATTCAAAATGATCTGGATAGATTCAGCTTAGAGGCTGGATAAGTAGCTTATTCAGCTCAGTTGTACAGAAGTGTGAAGTAATAAGATTAAGAACTAAAAATAATCAAAGAGGATAGAACCAAAGAGAAAATACAACAAATGCCGCAATCCCAGAAGCAGAGCAGAGGAAGTCCTTTTCCCTGTTTGCGAGGCAGAAGCCGTGCCTTGGGGCCATGCAGCCCCATGCAGCAGGAACACCTGCAGTGCCGCGTGCCGCGGGGCTCGTGGCTGGGGAGCAGTGGGTCCATGGGCACAGCTGGGCTCGGAGTGGAAGCAAGTGCACAGGGAGCAAATTTCACATATGTGGCAATAATACCAGTTGGTGGGCTGGGGCTCACCGGGAGGCACACGTGGAACAGCTCTGGCAGTTCCTGCCCCAGATTGCTTTCTGTTGTCATAGTGGTTTTATTCTCTTTCAGTTCAAATTTCTGGTGTGTTTTTTTTTTTTAATCTCCGCTCTGTATTTTGGTGCCCAGAGCACTATAGTCAGTGTAGTCCCAGGCAAAGCTTACGAGCTTGGTATTAACCAGATTTGTGGTAATTGTCCATGTTGCCTTAGAAAATAGCAATAATAATAATAATAATAATAATAATAATAAAACTTGAGGAGAACGATGCCAAACAAATTTATTTTTAAATTCAGACAACTTGACTTTATCATCATATAGTTAGGAACTTGAAACAATAAAACTGTAAATAGTATCTATTCAAGGACAGCACAATGTTAGACTTCTTTTCCTAAATCACAAATGATCCTCAACCAAATAATTAAGGATGCCATTAGTGGCCTTCTTCTATTCAAAACCACTACTTTTTCTTTAGGAGAAATGGACTTTGGTACTTTTATTGTTTTGGAGAAATTATACTGTGTATTCTCCGTCTAAAGCAGCAAAACAACTCCATAATTGGATTTGTTCAGAGTAATGATAACAAGATTTAAAACACAGTTTCAACACAGGGAAACTTAGTGTAAAAAGACTACTCTATGTTTTCAGCTGTCAACTAAAAGTATATTGAATTTTGCAGATCAAATTCAAATAAAAGTGTTGAGATTAAAAGTGATAAAGCGGCAACAGTGAGATTAGAATCCCTCCAAAAATTAGATTAAATCCTCCTCAGGACCATAAAAACCTTATTATCTTGACATGACTAGATCAATCATTGCAAGACAATTATCATAACAAGTTGCTCTGATACAGGAATTTCAGAGTATATTTTTTCTTCTACTTGGTATGAAAATAGACAGTGTATAGTCCTGGCATTCCTGAGCAGAAACTGAGACAGACATCTCTTGGCTCTCCTGGTGACAAGCAAGCTATGAAGTCTATGTGTAAACATCAATAAAGTCCTCCTTTAAGCAACAAAAGCTTACATTATATTGAACTGTGAAATAGAACAGCATTAAATCTTGTCATTATATAGTTTACTGACTATAGTATCAGCTTACTTAACACTGTTTTTACCTCCTCACTTCTTTAACTCCAAAGTTGTTCTTGTGGCAAAAGTACTTTGTTGTGCTTCTGCTATACCTATTATCAGAAAGCTCCTGTGTCTTATCTGGAAGTTCATGCTCATACCATACCTCTAACGATGACCAGTACTGTACTGTACGCAAAATAAACAGGAGCCAGAGCTAACGAGAGGGATTCCCAAACTTTTCAGCCTTACTACTGATAGAAGCAGGACATCAGACTGGCCAGGAATATCCATATTCAAAGAGTAAGTGTACACTGCTGATCAAATGGATTTTTCAAGCTTATAAGGACCTAATTGTTCCCATTTTTAATTTGGAAATTCATTCGCTTACATAACTTTATTGTTTCTACTAGATTGTGAAGTGTATTTTCTCCACATTTCATTACTGTGCAATAGTTCTGTGAGCATCTGTTGCTCCTTTGGGGTGGCGTTGACCTGGCTTTGAATTAAAAAGTGTCTCACTGCCCATAGGTTTAATTCCAAGGCAAATCAATGGGGTTCTGTGTTGAAGAAAGTGACAAACATGGGCTTTTGTTTCAGATCTCAAAATACCCTTGGTGCAATGTTAAAAGGTGAGTGCTCCAAATCCTTTCCAAATAAAATCATTTGTATTTCACACCTTCTGAAAGGAATATTAAATCAAGAGTTACATTTTTTTTTCCTTTTTCTTTTTATAAATTATTTCCTAGTGAATGCACTTCCAGTGGCAAGTGCATCTTAAAATGATGTTATAGTATGGAACCAGTACAGACAGTGTTTGTAAGTACTTCTTATAATATTGAAGCAAATTATGACTCTAAGTGAACAAAACTGTTCCTTTGCACAATAAGTTAGTTACCTATAGGTGAACGCTAAGGCAAAGAAGCTATTTCATTATAGTTACAGAATAATGCAAATGAAGACCAGGTAGTTTTTAATGAAAACAATTTTTTCTATCAAATATTATATAATTTGGGATATTGTAATATATATTAAGATATTCTGAGATAATTCATAATATGAAGTTAAACATTCCTAAAAATTGGATTTTAGTACATTTGAACTACTTAACAATGGTTGTACAAGAAGCAATTCTGAAATAAATGGCTTCACAGACCCATGAAGGACAGCTGGTATCAGATAGCCTTACATAAATAATAACATTCCATACTGGTTTAATTCCCACACGGTTTTTCAAGTTTTATTAACCCAGACAACTCATAATAATTATGATAAACACACATTGTCATCAGAAATCAGCAGAAATTTGATAAGATTAAGTACAATGTAATACATCTTCCTTGCTCACAGAGTCTGTATTATAAATTACTCCTAGACTTCAGAATGAGCCACTGTATAATTGAGCAAACCAGATCAATTTTTAAGGATGCTTATTTAAATGCAAAACAGACTTTTTGAGAATAGTAAACTTGATTAAAATCCCTCTTTAAGTGCAAATCACAAACAACAATATCTAATACTCACAGGCCATAAGCATCCTATTAATAATACAATTTATTGTTCAGATATAATTGTAAGGTCTTAACGACATGGCAGCTGTAATCTACTTTAAAAATTAGAAACGATGAACTCCACAGTCTTCTAATGTGGTTGAAATACACACAGCGGCTGAGCAACTTGCATTTGGTTATTGAAATACATTGCAGCAGATTAAATAATCAGGCTTTGGGTGTTGTTCACACATCATTTTCTCCACCTTTAGTGTTTTGTTCCATAAATTATACTTTTTCTGCTATTGCATAGATATTGAAACCAGATCCAGAAAAGACTGAACTGGAATTTAGCTATCTCAGCCCTGAATACTTTCAATATTGGTTTAAAGTAGGAGGGAGGGCCATACTCCTTTTTTTTTTTTTTTCTTTTTTCTTTTTTTTTAGAATTCCCTGGATAGGTACAGTTGTGCTTTTGCACAGCAAGAGCATTACAGACTTGAGAAGTGTGGACACACACAATCGGATATAAATAGGACAATGCCTGCCCCATACTGTAAACAATACTGAATTAAAAAAATAAAAGTAAAAAAGCATCCACAATCTGTTTTATTTTATCACTGTATCAAACCCCACCAAACGCAAATTTCTGCTCAGAAGACTTTTCACCAAAACCTGGGGTGAAGGAAGAGACACCTGACCTTTGGAACAATCTTAAACTTCAGTGAGAAATAAGCACTGTAAGTGGAACATTTATTACTTGAATAACATCTGTTGCTGCAATGTTAATAACCCTTTTTATGACTGATAAACTGCTTATTAGCAGTTCTATGGTTGTGTAGCTGAATTATGAAAGAATGAGCTTTGAGTTAAACATTTAATGTAGTTTACATTTCTGCACATGTAAAATTAGGTTGGCAAGTTGACATGTTGTCAGAGTTCATTCAGTCTTCACAGCACAAAATAGGACTGTGTGTTTTAAATGTTTCTGTGGTGCTGGAGTCTGTTTTACCAAAAGCGTGTATTTCAAGAAATAGGACGGAGCCCAACCCGCTGTGCTCTGTGACAGACATCCAGCAGCAGCAACTCCCAGCTCCACACCAGGCTGCTGCAGTGTGTGCCCAGAGCTGCTGCAGGGCTGGCTGCAGGCTGGCACGCACAGCTCTGCTCCTGCCCTGCGAAGAAGGCTGACCCAGCTCTAGCAAAAATAGAAAAACAGCCATTGGCTGTTCAGAGAAAGTGGATTGGCAAATTCTGGCTGCAGCTCTGTTATGGGATTGCTAACCTTGCCTAAGGGATGGGACATGGTGAGGAATGGGTAATAATTTAGTAAATATTAGTAACTAGTTAGCCTTGTGGTTAAGTGATCTTAAATCATTGTACTTGAGCATACAAAACCTTTTCTTGTGTTCTGGAAACACAGCCTTTGACTTACATCCCCCTATTCCTCACTGTCTCTGGCATCTCCCCTTGCCACGTGTCCTGTTTTACTCTGTGTAGCAATGGATGGCAATGGTGGCAATTGGTCATTTATTAGCTGACCTAAGTAAAGGTAACGTACACAAATTGTGGGTCAAACACTGCTGAAGAGGCAAGAGTCTACATTTTAAAACACAAGCCATTAAGCTCTCTGCTTCATATTTTGCTTCCACAGTCCATGTATTTTCATACATTAAAGCTGATCACTGCAAAGAAATGTTGGGTAGCTCCATTATTAATCGGTAAATCAATTCTATCCACATCACAATGTTGCTGCATCACCAGGAATCCTGTTGAGTATCTCCCTGAAAATGCATGTCTCTGGAAATGCTCTAAATGGCATGCTGATTCCTATCTTAGAGAAATGGGAATGGGAGAGTGCTATCATGCAGTAGTATTCCTCAGTAGCCTGTCATGCGAGGCTATCTAGTTGTCTGTGTTTTTCTAAGTGTGATGTGTCTGTATGTATGCATGTGCACATACAATACACACTATTTTCTGTGGTTTTTTTCAATGTTCTTCAGAGTATGTGTTCACCCTGAAGGAAAGACTGCCACTTGAAAATGCTCTGAAGAATCATTTTGCTGTAAGTGTTTGCTGAATCAATGAATCATTTTGTTTTACAGTAGCACCTAAAATGTGTTTGGCAACATCCAATAAATCCTGGTGTTTGCAGTCTAGGAATAAAAGGAGAGAAGCAGAATAAAATGTCACCTATATTTCAATGTACTTAGGTTAGCTATAGTGGAAAGAAACTTAGAGGAACAGAAAGTAACCAATTTCATGCCGCTGGCTCAGTGTACCAAAACTTACACAAAATTAAAAATAAAAAGAGGGGAGCTGGTAGTAGATATATTTTTGATATTAGAAGAGGCAGATAATGTAAGTAGCAAGGTGAAAATTTATGAAAAGAGTAGAGGAAAGAACTGTAATTTTGCCTTTGATAAGGCAGAAAGGAGATATATAGCAGCTGGGGTGACATGGTCAGATAATGTGAAATTTAGCAACCATGTTTCTTCTATGGGACAAAGATAAATGCAAGTATGCTGGAAAGAGTAGAGAAAGTAAAATTAAAGCATTCAATATATGAGATCCCTGATGAAAGATTTTGGTTAAAGGTACATTAAAAGTAAATTTAATTTCATGCAGATCATAGGATTGCTTTCTAATTTAGAAAGTAACAGCATTGTGTACTAGAGTGTATAGTCCACTTCTCTAAGCCTGTAAGCTGTTATTAACAGAACAAGTAATTAAATATTTAGATTAGTGCCAGACAGGGATTACAATAGGAAACTTGAAACTATGAGTAATTTTGACAGTTAAGTGAAAGTTTATTTATCTTTTAGTGAACTTGAGTATGACTTCAGATTCCAGTATGGTTGGTCTCATGCAAGGTTCAAGGTGTAAACCAAAGTAAGTAATGATATCACTCAAGGTACTAATATGCAATGAAAATTTTCATGAGGCCATGAAACCACAGAGAAAAGCAAAACCAGAAAAGTCTTCCTTATATGCTTGCAGATAATTTCTAGTGTACATGTGTTTTATATAACAAATACTTTATTCTGAATCTCACTAACATGATTATCTGTCATAGTTTGTTAACCCAGACTTGCCAAGGAAGTTTTGGCCTTGGTTGCCTAGGATGTTACATTTTTGATTTTAACCTGTTCACTTTAAAAATTCCTTTAAGCCACTCACAATATGTAATATGTGAATATTAAAACATAATATAAAGGAAAAAAAAATATTTCATTAGTTTAGTGAGAAATTCTCAGTCCAAAAACTTGTTCTTAACTTGTTCCAGAGCAAAAATAAATATATTTTTGCATTTTTTGATGAATCCTATTTTGAAGGGAATGCAACGTCAAAAGCTATTTGTAGGTAATATTCCCCATTAAGCTTCTAAAGACAGAGACATGAAAATTCAAAATTAATGCTGAAAAAAACTGTAAAGAAAGAATGAGATGTCAGATTTAATATAGATTTTTTGGCTATTCTTTGAATTGCAACTCTAATATAATAACTTGCATATGAATATATAGCATATATTTCATTCCTTTTGTAATCTTGCATTACAGTATGTGGTTAATTCAGTAATAAAATTCTCTAAGAATCATGTATACACACATTTAGTATTGGTTAAGTATATACTGAGTTTACATAGGTTTACAAATTACAGGTTTAAATACATTTTTTAGTATATGATTGATATGTATTAGTTATTCCTTCTGATGATTTATAAGCATAACTTTAAAGAGGGTATTTGCCTAGTGCACAGTATATTAAATAACAGGTTATGTAAAGTAAATATTTAGGTTTACTAATTTGACACAGTGTGGTTTTGCTCCATATATTTTTATTCTAAAAGTACTGTTAAGATTAGAAGGATTATGTACTCCATTCTCACTGTTTAATAGCTCACAAGTAGTAGACTGAATATTACCACATATGAGAGAGATTGCAGACCTCTTTTATTGATCTTCTCGCAAAACATGCATTGAATGAGTATGACACATTGAAACAGATCAGTTCTCTTCCTGTGTTAGGCAAGGACATGACTTTATGAGATCCTTTTCTACCTTGCCAGCACATGGGATGGAGATACCTCTAGAAATTAAACCTGCTTTAACACACAACTCTAAATTTTGCTTAGGAGTGGGGCTGTGATTTCCAAATCAGAAATAGTGGCCATTTGGACTGAATATGAAATATAGGCTTTGTGGATGTGATGGCTCTTCTTCACACCTGGCATGTGATTATCACTGCAGACAAACATACCTTGAGCTGGTGAAAGCATTGCAGGCCTTACAGGCGGACATGAGTATCAGTGTGACTGGCGGAGCACCTACACCCTGAACCTGCACTATTAGGTAACGAGTCGTGGTTCCTGGGGAAGACTCCATTTTTGGTAGGCAGTGTTCATTCACTGCTGGGGTTGTGCTTGCTGGGTTGGTGGCCATGTACCCTCCAGACTGTGCTCTGGCAAGTCACTCCTCCATGCTGGGAGCAGGCGGCATCTGGGCACCAAGGGTGTCAGTGCTGCATGGCCCTGTCCCCACATTGCTGGTCCTACCCCACCAGATCCTGCTCAAGCATCCCCACAGGGTGCCCATCTTGGTGGGTCACCAGAGAGTGTACTCAGACCCGCAGTCCTGCTTATCTCAGTAACCATGCTTTTTGTTGTGGCTTTTTTAGGTTAATAAAAATGAGAATAAAATGCAAACTGCCATTTAGGAGAAGAGGGTTCTTGCTGAGTGTCACATCACCATTTATAAGAACTGAGGGTTTCTCATCATACTGTTGACAACTGTGAGGCTTGCTGTGGATGATTAACTTTCTAACACCTAATTTGGCTTTAAAGGAAAAAATTGAGGCCTCATTAAATCATATGGAACATATAAAAGAAAAACTGAAGGGACAAAAAAGGCCAGTGACATGGAAATGTGATATCCACAAAAAGTGCCTAATTACAAGCAGGTTAGCCATAGAAATGGCCAAGCTTGACAACTACACATATTGTTGGGGTTGCCTGGGGGCTATGCTGGCAGCAGCTATGTTTGAAGAAGGGCAGTCGTAGGTCTGCTGTTAGCATCCTCTTACTTTTGTTAGTTCAGCTATTTTGCTGGTTTGGTCCACACTTTCATATTTATTTTATTTTATTTTTTGGAACTGAACATTATCTATACATTTTCCTTTCCATTTTATATAGGAATTTAAGTGGATAAGCATTTGTGGGCTCCTGAAACCCTGGTATTTCTAGAGGTTGACTTTCTTTGGTGTTTGGAGTGTGATATAAGAGTCCAACCTTCTCTGTCAGGATCTTATGTTGACAGAGCCCAGAAATACTGACAAGAGGCACCTAAATAAATGTAGAAAGTAGATCAAGACATCAGTGAAGTGGCAAAATACTTGTTTAAAAGCCTACTGGCAAGCTTTTGGATTGCTGATCTCTGGCAAACCGCAACACAGATGAGGGTAGATACTCCCATTTTCACACTCCTTTTACATTAGCCTCGTACCAATGTCAGTGGATTTGCTTCTCATTTATTTAGCAAAATAGCTGATGATTTCACCTTGTGTTCCTCTACAGACCCTCACAAGAAAGACATCAGCACTGCAACCCAAGGAAAAGCAAACAGAGCAGGCGTCTGCCCAGGAGCCCTCACTAGGGGGGATCCCCAGCAGCTAGAAACCATTATAGCCTCTACTCCAGCAGTCACTTTATTAATTGATGTTGGTTTTCCTGTGCAGTATGCACAGATGGCACAAAAGTTGGGGAACAGTAATTATTGGAGTAAACCAACCAAATTCATTCTTGACTGAATTACAGAGCATCCTTATTTTTCTTGTAGCTTATGGAATGTATCAATAATGTATTAATACAGCCATCCATAAAATCCTGCTGTTTGCTTCCCATAAAACAGCAGTGTAGTAAAGAGAATACTGAAGATGTGGTATTATTTTTATCAGTCTCTAACAATCTGTGCTGTATGGAACGTGTTCCATCTTACTGTAATTATTCTAGAACATGCACCTCTGCATACAATGGTGGTATTGGTGCTACTTGCATATATTACCTTAAGTGATTAATTAACCTTATTTTCTTGTTTTTTTTTGGAGTATTGGTAAACTGCATAATAGCACTGGTAATGTAACACTTGATCCCATTTCTGCTTAACTTAGTGTCCTCTTGTTTTTGAACATTGCTGAAAGTGTAGAAATACAATTCCTAATCATTCACTTAGCAAGTAGACATTTAATTAATAGTCTTTGTATTTATCAATGTCACCAATTGTGTATTCCATGTCAAATACTCTTCTGTATAATAATTTTGCAAATTACATGGAAATTGTTGAAAATTAAAAATACATCTGTTAAGGTGCTGCTTGAAAATGAGCAAAAGAGAAATCAGCTCCTCCTCCTTCACTGGCTGAAACCTAGTTTAATGTACTCACATTGTAAGTGTTTTAGGAACTTATTTTTGTTTCAATTATCTTGCATACCATGAACAAACCATTGTCTATGCCCCTTCAGTGAGTTGGTTTTCCAATGCATTGCCCAAATCTCAGTCTGTTTTGACAGAATTGTGTGCATTTTGGATGGTGCCATAAGGTTGTTTTTACTTCTTTTTAAGCTCAGTGTTGATGATCTGGAAAACTTGTTAGTATTTACATCATAATTTGCTCTCTTGCATATCACATAATTGCTATTAATTGCATTTTTGCAGTAGCTAGTGGGAAAAATACTCTACATGAAAGAGACTGATAAGAACACGGGCACAATGTATATTAATTATAATTTTAATTATTTACTTTTTCAGGTGAGTTTTCTCTTTTATCCTGGAAATGTAGTAGCTACTTGAAACTAGACTTCTGGTTTATCTTGGTAGTTACAGCCAATCTGTGCCTATTAGCCATGTATTCTTCCAAATTTGGAGATTTATATTTCTCTTGTAGGCTTTAATTAGTTGGTAGAATTTTCATGAAAAGTCATTAAAACTCAACTCTATACATAACTGTTGTCAACCACCTTATTTTTTAAACAAGCAATTGTTAGTAAATCCTAGAATTCCTATTATAGATGAGATTTGCCTTCTATTATATACACAGATGCTCCAAGTATTTTAAGAGAAAATAAAAAGCCACTGATTAATCGTTCAAAAGAATGGACCTTGATCTTTTATGCTTTTATCTTATCTGAATACTGGTGAGTATACCAAATCAGATTAAAGGAGGAATGTTGGTCTCTTATCCCTTAGACTTGGTGAAATCTGGGCTTATCTGCTGAGAGTCAGCTATATTTGTGCTTCAAAATCCAAACATCTGTTTTCAGGCAGTGTTTTCTTTTTTTATTAACCTCCATCTCAGCCCAGCATCTGTGTAGTAATTCTGTATCACAATTCCAAAGATTTTAAACATACAACAAATGACAGAGATCAATCTAATAGCAAGGTTATATGGTCACCTCTGAATATGGAGGGGAATAACAGACAAAGCAAGAACAGCTTAGTGTGAAATTCAGTTATATTCCCTTTTGTTTCCCTGCAGGCTCTTTCATTTTTAGTTGAGACATGTCCTTCTGACATCTTCATGAGAAACTGTGGATGCAACTTCATGGTACCACAAGCATTCAAGCATTTTTACTTTAAAAACAGTAAGTCATACTAATTCAGGTGAATTAAATGATAGAGAGCATTATAGTATGGTATACCACAGGGACATGTATTATCAGTAAAAAACAATCTTAATTTTTGTGACTATGTAATACTTATTTCTGAAAGAGAAGACAGAAGTGTCAAAAACCTAAACCAAAGTAGACAATGTTGTTTACCTGAATTAATGGGCATTGAAGCCAAAGTAAACATTATCATTATATCCTTTATGGCAGTAACACATAGAATAAATGCTTGCTTTGTTTATTTATTATTTTGCTCAAAAATTTTACCTTGTCTTTCTGCAGATTAATTACTAGTAATGATTAATAATTACATTTTTAAAAAATTAAAGTTTTTTTTCTACAAGTTAAAACAATGAACACATTTATGAGCTCTTCTGTCTTAATATTTTTTTAAATCTATTAAAAATAAAAAGGATATATGCTAAACTATCTGCTTTAATTGCTTGTAGTGTTGTGTTCAGTATGCCCTTTGTACATTTTCCAATTGCTACACTCTTAGTAAAGTTAGGGTCACTGTTGTGAAGCTGTAGAAATAATATTTTAAATGGCTTCACAATATGATGCCTGTATTTTCAGTGGGGGGGCAAACATAAGTATTTTTTCAAAACCTCAGATGTTTCAAAACGTCACTATGCTTGCAGGCAGATCCCTGGTTAGGCATCCAGTGTAAATGGTCCATACGCTGAAAGGTTAATCTTGAAAAACTCTTATGAACTTAGGTGTCCCACTTTAGGGTGCTGGGTATTATTGATTCAGATTAATAATAATTTACACATCAGACAGGAAAGACAATGCCTCCCAGTTATGATCAAATACTTAGTTATTAAAAAATGCTGTGAATCATTCTGAGAACAAAATAAGACAGTTTATTTGTGGAGGAAAATCTTATATCCCAGCAAAGATATTCTTTGACTACTGAATGCTTTCTGTAGTGATTAGCAATATTTTTCATGAAAAGGTATAAATTTTCTTCCAGTCTTGAAATACTATTCCTTTTATTTATTTATTATCTGAGCATACTGGAAAAAAACAACCCACAAGTAAACAGAGCAAAATTGTAAGTATTTAATTTAGCTAAAAAAAAAAAAAAAAAAAAAAAAAAAAACTCCTTAACTGTTTTCTTGTGTGTATGTTGCTTTTTTTTTTAATTCATTGATTTGTGTGTACTAGACCAGAAAATCTCAACCTGATGTCTCTTGGTGACTCATGGCCATTTAAGTTATTGAATGTTATTGGTCAGTTCCCTTGTTTCAAGGTATTAAATCAAAGTAAGGCTGTGGGGCATTCCTGTTCTTTTGAATTGTGCATAAATAAAGAAGATACAATAGATTTTATACTCTACCTATACAAAGCTAACATGCAAAATACTGTCCAATTTGTTGATGCATTTTGAACTAATGTAATTAAAGCAAAGCATCCTAATATAAAAAATATATATATTTAAAAATCATTCAGTCACATAGAGATATTTACCCAGGTTTTTATTCTCTTGCTGGGGTTTAACAAACAACCTGCAAGTGTCATGAGACCCTGTTAACAGTATCAGTGCTGTTTCCCTGTCCATCATAGGCAGCAGGACTTCAAAACACTTGCGGTGGGATCAGGGTGCTTTTCAGATGCTCAGGTGTCACCTGTGAACTGGTAATGGACGTGCCTAAATTCTTAACTGCTTTAAAGGATGCCCCTTATCTCTAAAAGTGCTTGAACAATGCAAGCAGAAATGGCTACTGCTATGGCTGCAGCTCTAGACAGCTTTCTACTGCAATTTTCAAAATTGTTTAAGTAGGAAAGGCTTCATTTCTAATGAACATCTTGTCAGACAATACACCTGGATGAAGGCAATGTTTTGAGGCACATGATTTTTTGAGGAAAGCAATTGTGACAAAGCTATCTAAAAAGTGTTTCTCTCCTCAGCCTCTCCTCTGCACCAGGAGCTCTGGGAATCCCTCACTTGATGTATTTGCAGGTACTGTGTTTCTATAGCTCAGACCAAACCAGTCCAAACAAGCTGTCTCTGGTTCCTACAGGGAATGCAGACTTTCTGATTGCTTCATTTGGGGGATGGACGTACCAGTGTTGCATCCACTACTATCACTGATCCTCTCTGAAGAGGATTTATTTTGGTTGTTTGTGCCGGTAGGCATGAAAACACTTCACTACAAAGCAGTGGAGGATAATCTTTAGAAAAGATACGTGACTGCTTATCCAGCAGATACAAACACCTATGTGCCAGATCTCCACAGCTGCGGTCAAGATGGACTGAAGTGCTGCTTGTCGTTCACAGCATGCCATATGATGGGGATTTTCTCAGAGGAGGGTCAAGGGAAGGAAAAGAGGAAAAAAAAAAAAGTATCTAAAAAAAAAAATCTGCTTTTTTCCTTTACATCTTATATAATTTTTATCTACTTGATTTTCATTATTTTGCTCCCATTGTACTGAGCATGGGTGACATAATGAGATGTGTCACTCCACCCAGCACTTCAGTATTATTTTTGGTCCATGAATAGTAGAATGAAGTTATCTTGTGTTTCAGCTAGCACATGCACCAGCACATGAAGTCCATGTCTGTAAGTCTTCACGTGAATTTATGAAAAATAGTCAACAATATAATCTTGGCCTCTTTGGACAGCAAAATTTCACCTCAGTGATAATAAGTTACCATAAAATGACTTTTCAGCCTTTCAATAAGATCAGCGTAAAGGCAGAATGAGTTCTTTACTTCTAAAATTCTGACAATACATTCATTTTTAGTGGTATTAGAATGGAGCTGTGTACCTTTCCTTTTCATGCCTATTTAAATAAATATCTGAAGAAAAGTCGAGCATTTGAATTGACATGTGTGGGTGGAAGGTTTATGGAATGTTTTCACTTGTTTAGATCCACAGTGTGATTTCAAAAGCATTCCAATAATTTCTGTGGTGTTTAACGAGGGGTGCTTCTGGCAAACTAATACCCATTGCACACAGCACTTCAACCTTCAGGCAGCAGCAGTGTTTAGCAGTGTTTTATGGGTAATTTCTTACTTCTACCTGCTGTTTTCAAAATGATCTATTTCTTTAAAGCCGAAGCCATGTCAGATGGTATTGTGTTCACACACCGTTATTTTGTCGTACTCAGTGACAAGTCCCCTGGTGAAGACGATGGCTGCACTATACTGAAGGCCCCCGCTGCATTTGTAACCACAAGTGAAACTGCACATGGGCTGGTGGCTGTTCTGCCTGCAGGTATGTAGAGAGCAGCTCTGAAAAAGCACAGCACATTTGCCAAGCTGAACCTGGTGACAGAGTTATTTCTTAACTTTCAAGAGAAAGTGCTTTTTGACATTTTTATGCCATACGAGACCTGAAGTCACTGGAACAACTTGCACCATATGTTAATTCTTGTTACATAAGTGTAGAAAAGTATTAAACCCAAAAGCACGTTTGCTGTCCTCACACATAGCTGTAACTGCACATTGTTCTGGAACTGGGGAAGCAGATAGGGGAACTGACGTCTATGGTACCTGTCTAAACCAGCAACCACTGAGCATCCTTGCATAAAGGTGACCAGTGCATAGGACGTGCACCTTGAAAGAGTGTGAGGAGCCCCAAGTTTGATTAGAGGTCCCAGACATTGCTCCTCGGGCAGTGGCTGCACAGCTGAGCAGTCCATGGCTGCCTGCAGAGCAGTGCTGCACTCTCCTCACAGCAGTGGGAGCAGAACAGCACCTAATCTGTATGCTCACGTAATGGTACAGAAAACTGTAGCTCAAATACAAGCATCATTGCATACGTGCACAAAATTTTATTCCTTATATTTAGGAGAAGATCATGTTATCAAGGATGTAGATGAATGGTTTGACTACAGACCATTTATATTAACACTATCCCTGGCAAACACCTCTCATTCCCTCTGTTGTTCCCTGCCCCTTCAAGCAAACACACAGATTTCTATTTTTTCATCAATTACAAGATTTATAAATTGAAGTCAAACCTCCAAAAGGTTTGGCAATAGCAAAAACTATCTTCAGACTATTCAGCAGAACTACAATGAAGGAATATTCAAAGCCAGCTTATGTAATGGCCAGTCTGTGCTTTTTTTTTTTTTTCCTCTCTTCAAACTAGTGGCATTATTTATAAAAGGACAGAAAGATTTGTCCCCAGTGCCATAAAACTTTAATCCAGTGCACAAAAGAAACAAAATAATAAAGACAATTGGAAATGTTAAGAGAAGTAATGAAAGGAGGAGTTTTTACATTTTAATATGAAAATCACACAAGAGACAGTTTTTCTGCTGCACATTATCTACAGTAGCTTTCATTACTGCTATCTGGCATCCAATTTGTCATCTCTAATCAGGCATCTTTATTTTATATTTTTTGCATGCTTAAGAGCCTTTCCAATTACTCTCACTAGATGAAGAATTTCATGCCCTTTAAGACACTTTTCTTATCTGGAGAAGAACAACTTCTCAAGCAAGTTTTCCAAAATTGTGAAAGCCTCCTGATAGCAGTAATTTTAAAGAATGACAGTATAGGTGGAATATTTCTATCTTTTTTCATTTCTTTTTAGTCATGTGTTACCTAATGTCTTTTTATTATATTAGAATATTTCATTTTGGAAACTAGTTGCACATGAAATCCTAGGCTTCTCAAGCTACTTTTACCATTTGGATTCAAAGCGAAGCAATTTTTACTGCATCGTTTCTCCTTTGTTATCTTGTCTTCCCATCAGATTCTCCATTAGCTCAATTATAGGACTGCTACAATTTTTACTGCTACTATTATGTATGCACTATTAAATCATTTGCTATTCTCCAAAACATATTTGTGTATAAAGGTCTAATTCTGAAAGGTTGAAAACTCATCTCGGCATTATCACACTGGTAATCAAAGAAGTAATTGCACAAAATAATGCAGAATAAGATGCACAGTAATTCAGCTTTAGGGATGCAATCTATTTGTGGTTGTAAAAGATAATATTTGTTTATATGGTTGGTTATTTTTCTTCCTGTGATTACCTTGATATTTTCAATGTGGAAATAAAGAGAACTCGTAGCATAATATGAGATACTGCTGTAAAATTCACATCGTATTGGACATCAGGTAATTTAATTGATATGTCTTAATAAATTGTACCTTGGCCAAATGATGAATATTTGCGCTGTGTGCCAATGAGCTTGATGGAGTCAGTTGCTCAGTCCACAGGGTAGCAGCCAATGAGTAACTGCTGCAAATGTCTCCCTAAGCAGAGCGAGCTGGACCTGGTGCAGGTTCAGCAGACCATGCTTTCCTCCTTGCCACAACACTCACCATTTGCAGATGGGTGTGAGGAGGATTCAAATCAAAGGAGATTTGAATTGCCTCAGCTTAACCTTTTCTCTCCCATCTGTTGCAATTCAGAGTATTCGTAGTCATAGTGTTTACTGCTAAAATCTGTCAGGTGTTTCATGCTTTCCAAAAAGCTCTGTGCAAACAACTGGGTATGTCATTATCACACAAATATTAATTGCTTTGTTGTGGTACAGACAGACTTATTGACATTTTGGCTCTTCCAATGAAAGACATGAAGTGTGTAAGCAGGAAAGCTCCCTATGGGGACAAAATTTCATAGAGAACTGAGAACCTACTAAACCTATTTGGGTCAAACTGATACAGGGAAAGAGTGATTCCAGTTATACTCTCTAAGTGAAATATATTAAATTTTCACCCTAGTAAGCTTGCACAGTGTATGAATCATTGTAATATTGGGCATATTGAGGTTGTGGATTTGCATGATTTAGCCAATTTTCATTGAATGATTGTTTCATTAATTTAATTATGTTATTCTTTTTCAGTTCACAGGTCTTCAGAGTAAGACTCAGCTTACCACACGGAGTAGTAAGCTAATGCTTAGATTTCATTCATGCACTTCAAGTAAAAAAGTGTTTATCCTGCATGTTCATATCCCTGTCAGCTTTGAGAGCAGCAAAGAGCAAAGGTTGTAGTTCATTAGCTAATACCCTGTAGCATTATGAAAATTAAAGAACAAACTTCAATAGAACGTAGACATTGTCCTTTACATTTGGTAAGATATAATGTATTGCGTAATACTAAGCTGTTAAATATAATTCAAGGTAATATATCTTTAGATGTAAGAGGTTGTTTAGACTTGTAATATCATAACAAATAAACAAGGGAATTCTGTCAACCCGTGCAAAATGGTTTAACAGCTGATGTAAGTTCTAATTAAATCATCAAGTAAAATTAAAAGCTAGCAATTATAGTTTTTATACATGGAAAAGCAAACATTTGTTCTTTATTCTGTATGTTTGCAGAGCAATGTGCCCCAACCACTCAGATGCATGTTATTTGAGAAACTGTTGAGCCCTAAATTTGCAAGATACTTATATGCTGAAATTGCATCTTTTTAAGGTAGGTGAACGTGGCTTCCTTAGAGAAATTCTTCTACTTCCATTGCAGAATTAGGCACTTTGCAATTTAGTTCTTGTGTTTATAAAAGGCAGAGACAAGTTTTTTCATATGTAAAGATTGTAAAATATGGTTGAATTCTGTTCTTGGATATCTATACATTTTTTATTTCTTTTGGTGAACATCGTGTGGAAGGTGTATAAATGTTGCATGAGTCTCCAGGAAATGCACTGAAGTCATTTGGGCTCTGTTTCATGAGATTAGTTTAGTCTAATTACTCTGTTTTGCAAAAAACAAGTTGCCTATGGAAGACTTAGGCATGAGGGTCAGTCAATAATGAATGATTGGAAATAATTGCATGGATGATAACATATTTGGTAGCTTAAAATGTAAATGTAGTTTGTGTACTTACAAAACTGCAGGTGTTGCAGCCTTGTATTGCCTGGTCTTGAATCCACACTTCAAGGATGAAATCTGTCCTTTTTTTTACCATTGATTTTGGTGGTCTTGTAGTTTTTCCAAAGATGAATAGTGTTGGAACAATATGCTGATGTTAAACACTAGTGTCATCACTAAGAGGGTTTACTCATAAAGGTCAAATAAAAATATGTCAACCCAACATGGATTAATAATCCATGCTGTTAGTAGATATTGATTACATATAAGAGCCTGTGGTTAAGAGGCAATTTAAATTATCTTCAAGCAACAGTACAGAAAATAAGAAATAAGATTCATTTCAAGTTAGATGCTAAGGTACCATTGTTGTGAAACGCCAGTTTGAGGAAGGGGAGATGGTTAGAGGAGAATTACCCATTTTGTATAGGCTGACTGCAGGCACTGGTGGAAGAATCATGAAAAAATAATGACTAACCATCTGTCTTACTCTGCCTGTGGTAACACTTGTGACAGTATGAATATACAGGAATATTTTGAGCCTGCGTTCAGATCAGAGTATGGCCCTCAGCTTTTGATATCTGAATGAATAAGTACTCTTGCTTCAAGTACTGTAGGGGAAAAAAAAAAAAAAAAAAAAAAAAAAACACACAAAACAACAACAAACAGTAATCCCACACCACCCTATCAAATGCTTTTTCAAAGTTTTTTTTTTTTTTTTAGGAAATGTTCTTGAAATAAAACAAAAGCAAAACAAAACAAACAAAAAAAACATATTTATTATCCATTTAGGTCCTAGATATGGTAATAGGTATTTCTCATTCTGCTGTTTACGGACAATAATGATTTGCACTCAACAAATTTTGTCACTCATTTAACTGTATCAATTTCAAAGTTTGTATATAAAAGTTCTTTTGCAGATATTTAGCAAATATTTTATAGCACAATAGAGCAGGGAGGCCATGGATCTTTGACTGTTTACAAAAGGCAAAGCTGTGTTGTTAAATCAGTTATAAACTATTGCCTCCCCATTCTAACCACTTCTATTTGCAATTCCTTGCTAGTAAATATGTAACTCAAAGGAAAAGCTATAACCGCCCAGATTGCATAGTGGGAAAGTCTAACACACTTTTTAACATTTATTTAATTAACAATTTAACAATTATTTAATTAACGTTAGTTGCATAGAGTCATATAAAGTCATCTGCTGTTCTTTCAATGTAGAGAGTTTTGCTGTTTCTAAATAGATGTATATAGCATGTTAAGCTTACAACTGTCTGTTAATGAAGGTATGCATTTTTCAATGTCTATTTCTATTGCAAATCAAATATTGACTGTGTCACTAGAACTTTTGAAAGCAAATCCAGGTAGTTTTTCCCTTTTTAACCTCATTCTCATATTTCACAATGATAGGATGGATGTATTAGTTCCTGTAATTGGTAATTAAATCTGAGTATGCCAGCAGAGGGACTAAATTGAGTTTAAGAGTATTTGATTTGTTATAGGTTTTTGTGGGTTTTGTTTGTTTTTTGTTGATTTTGTCTGTTTGTTGGCTGTTTTTTGTTTTGTTTTGTTTTGTTAAGCAGTGCTAAAAGTGATGTCAGACAATAAAACAGCATCGCCTGAGAGCAGCTTTTTTGTGTATCTTACTGGAAAGGACAGCTGTCGTGGGAGGTGTATAATCAACCCTGGAAAATCTTGACATACCTTTCAAATAAGCAAGTGTAATATTTGTACGGGTATATTTGAAGACAGGTAAGCAGCGAGCTGACATAATTGGATTTGAAAGTTTTCAGAATGTAGAGTGAGGATCAGATGCTAAATTTCCAGATTTGACTTATAAAATTAGGCATGTTTGTTGGGAAGATGTTAAAAAACAAAGGAAAAAAAAAAAAAACTTATTGGGGAAGAAGAATGAAGCCGTAAAAGGGGAAGTATAGTCTGTGAACACCACATGTCTGCAGGCCATCTACAGACATGCACAGATGATCTGAAACTCCCCAGATGTGTCACATTCATATGCATATATCACTTCTCATATATGCAAGGTATTCTATGGTAGCATATCATATGGTAGCATTGTTTTTGACTATGAAGCAATTAAATAGGTGGTGGAGGGGAGTTATGACAGTACAGTGGTCCTTGTGGTCATAATCAGTTTATTTCATTAGCTTGAGTTCACCTACTACAAGAGAGTAATTTACATGAGCAGAAGTAGAAAGCTATTGTACTTCTCTCAGTCTAGAACTGAGCATGGCTGGTACAATTTGTTGGTTTACTTCTGATATTTTGGAGATATGAATACTTTTATGTAGATGACATTTCTCTAGTATTTTAAGATATCAGACAGTATCGGGGAAAAGGAAATCACACTTTTCATCTTAATTTGATATTTGTATGTTGTGTCTCACTAAGAGTACTTCCATGAGCAAAATCATGCCCTGTAAATTGATTTTATAGATGTAATTCGATTGCAAAAAGCACGATGAAAGCTTCTCAGTGCTATGTAGTTTATTCTTTCACAATAACAATTGAATCCCTATTCACTTTTGTTAAATACCTCAACCAGTAACCGTCACACACAAAAAGTTATCTAATAAAATCTGGGTAACTGTTGAATTCATCTTTGGATTTTATGTGTTTTATAAATTAAATAAAATTTGTCAACATATAAGCTAAACAAAAGAATATATATAAAATTTGGTCCTGATGCACCTGAATATTATTTTTAGAAATGAAAAATAGGGCATTGGTTTGAAAACCAGCAGCTTTTGGAAAGTGTTTGTATTAATTGCATATAACAAATGGCAGACAGTTTGAAAGTACAATCACATTCTTATGCCTTCATAAAAAGTATAAACTCATGACTTATTTTGTGTTTAATCTCTTAAATATTTCCTGTATCCAGCTAAAAAGACAGTGATTCATGGCGATAATATGATAAGACATTCAATTTCTATTAATTACTTGAACTGTTTTGTGTATTTGTCTCATGAATTAAGCATTTTTTACTCAGATTCTGATTATTTGATCTACCTTTCATTATTAATGTACCATCCAATCAGTCTCTCTCAAAAAAGCAAGACTGATAATCATTTAACATTGAGGAGGTGTATTTATTTATGATTTTTTTAGCATAGAGATAATGAAAGTTCTGACAAATTTCATGTTTCATTGACAAGTTACTTTGAATTTTGAAGATACAAGTATTTAAAACAACAATTTAGTCCAAACTGTTTTGGCATGCCAAAGCAAAATGAATCATGCATAAGTATTAATAATGTTTGTAATCTGTCAGTTCTACTCCGTCTGTTGCTCCACTGATTTAAGTTGGGATAGATGAGATTTGTTTTAATTTTTAAGTATTTCCTTTGAAGTAATGGATCATATCCACATGTACTGATACCTATTCACTTGCTGTGATCAAAGGTGATTCATAGCACATGACATAATAAAGTCTTGCAGTGATATTTACCTAAGGATACCTTAATAGGGGGTGGTAGATTTTCTTTTTTATATTCATTAACAGAAAAGGCTGCAAATGTGGTATGCAGCTTTAACATAAGTAGTAAATCAGATTTTTTTTTCCCATGCTGTACTTCTGCCTGATTTATTTCCTGATCAAGAGATGATGATGATGATTTTCTCAACAAATATAGTGTGTTCATAAAATACTATCCCATAATAACACTGCAAAAATATGTGTAAATGTCAACAACATTATGAATGCTCTGATTAATAGAGACCAGATGAATTCCACTGGGAAGAGTTGAAAATGAACCTTCATTTATTATTATTACATTTTATTGTTTTATTTTTCTTGCACGTAAGTCATTTAATACAATAATTTAGAAGTTTCTCACAAAATATCACTCCACGTAACAAACTGACACAAGAGCCAAAAGAATTTATAGTGAAAGACAACTAAACATCTCACACAAGAAAAGTAACGTTGAAAAGCAGCAGATGACAAGACAACTGGAATTTGATTTAATCATTTAAAAGAGCTAGGTAGCCATTTTGAGATGTCCGATCTTGCAGAATTTTGCAGTATACCAGAAGGTGTATTGTTTCACCAGACAACGTTATGAATATTAAGCTTCAATAATTTATTATGATCAGTAGGCCATGGCTTTTTGTTTGGTTTTTGGGGATATTTTCTGAATATGACCATAGTGAGTCTTAGGAAACTTGTTCAGTTACCTTATTAGCCACCTATAAATCGCTTACACATTCCTATTTTCATCCCTCAGTCTACTATTTGCACAAATGTTAGAGGTGCATGGTGGCCCTTGTGGACTCCTCCTGTCACCCCAGCGCAGCAGCCTGAAGGAACCTGGTCCTCTCTTGAGATCTTCCTCGAGGCTCTGTGCAGAAGGGATGCCACCTCTGGCACAAGGACTGGGGGATGGGAAAGAAGCACTCATCCAACCCCTGAGAATTGGCAGCAGAGTGGTTTAATGCTGGAACGTCTTGCAGGTAAACCTGTGGGATGTCTATGGTGTTTGGGGGATCACCTTCCTTGAGCTGCTGGCCACGCTCCTTTTAATGCACACCAGGATCCCATTGGCCCTCTTGGCCACGAGGGCACACTGCTGGCTCATGGTCAACCTGTTGTCCATCAGGACCCCCAGGTCCTTCTCCTCAGAGCTCCTCTCCAGCAGGTAGTCCCCCAGCCTGTACTGATATGTGCAGTTGTTCCTTCCCAGGTGCAGGACTCTACACTTGCTCTTATTAAACCTCATTTGGTTTCTTCCTGTCCATCTCTCCAGTCGGTCCAGATCTCACTGAATGGCAGCACAGCCTTCTGGAGTGTCAGCCACTCCTCCCAGCTTTGTGTCACTGGCGTACTTGTTGAGGGCAGACACTATTCCCTCATCAAGGTTGTCGATGAAGATGTTGAACAAGACCGGACCCAGCACTGACCCCTGGGGAACACCGCTAGTCACAGGTCTCCAGCTGGACTCTGCACCACCAATCACCACCCTCTGAGCTCGGCCAGTCAGCCAGTTCTCAACCCACCTTACTATCCATTCATCTATGCCACACTTTCTCAGCTTTGCTAGCAGGATGTCATGAGAGACAGTATCGAAAGCATTGCTAAAGTCAAGGTAGATGACATCCACTGCTCTCTGCCCATCTACCCAGCTGGTGAAGCCATCATAGAAGGCAACGAGGTTGGTTGAGCATGACTTCCCCTTGGTGACTCCGTGCAGACGACTACTCATAACATTCTTCTCTTCCAATTGCTTGGAGATGGCATCCAGAACAAGCTGTTCCAACACCTTTCCAGGGACAGAGGTGAGACTGACTGGCCTGTAGTTTTCTGGGTCCTCCTTCTTGTCCTTCTTGAAGACCAGAGTGGCATTGGCTATCCTCCAGTCTTCTGGCACCTCACCCGTTCTACGGGACCTTTCAGAGATGATAGAGAGCTGTTTGGCTGTCACCTCTGCTAACTCCCTTACTACACGTGGATGCATCCCATCGTGACCCATGGATTTGTGTGCACTGAGCCCACTCAGATGCTCCCGAACCACTCTCTTGTCAACCAGGGGGGAGCCCTCCATTTCCCAGACCCTTTCTCCTCCCTCCAGGGTCGAGGAGTCCCAGGGGGGAGTCCTTGAAGCAAAGAGTGAAGCAAAGAAATCATTCAGTATCTATGCCTTCTTGGCGTCTTCCATTACCAGGACTAGTTCAATATTTTCAGAATTCAGATTTTCCTTGTATTAGTTATACCTCCTTTCCACCCACCCTGCAATCAAATTCACTGTAGAAAAAACATCTTCTATCTGTGTAGCACTAGGATCATGCTCCAGTCTCAGTTTCTCCAAAGGAAGCACGAGCTGTTAAAGCTGCCTCTTGTCCACAGTTGGTGTAAAATAATTCCTGTAAAAGGAATTATTGCAGTACTGAAAATGTAAGATTATCTGATGATAAATATTTTACATCTCAAAGTACAAACCCAAAGATAACATTCAACTGCTAAGTAACAACCACTAACCTCTAAACCTGCAAAACCTTGTTGATACCAATGTGAAGGACAGGATATTATGATTCAGCCTAAGAAGTAATTTTTTTCATGTTGTCTTCTTAGCAAGGTGTATGCTGTGAGTTCTGCCTAGAGAGTGCACTATGGGGAGTAGAAGTACCCCATCTGCAGACAGATGCAGATATATCATTTAGGTGAATGCTCGTGAAAGTATACTTAAAAGTATCTCTATGATGTGAATTTGTTAAATTTAGTTTGTCTCTAGACATGCTATAATACTCTAATAACTGTAAATTATAGCATTAGATTGTGGAAGAGCCCTTGCTATTAATTTCCAAACTTTCTTCCAGAATAGTTTTTTGCTTTGCTGTTTTACACTATCCCTTTTCAAATGGTGTAGAATTTTCCCAAATTCTAAATTCTAATTTTGTCTTCTTCTCATGTCACCTTCTGTATCAAGTTTTTCTATTTATGTTAAGCACAAAGGTAACAGCAGCTGCAACGTAAATGCCCTAAGTCTTCTTGTCTGAGGACAGTCTACTAGCAATGTTTAAGGATGACGGTGTTTCATTACAAGCCCTTTGAAGCAGCAGAGGTACCACAGAATGGCTGTTACTGATTTTTTTCCTTGATTATTATTTTTACTGCCAGGCTTTTAAACCATACAATATCAGCTTTCTTTCGACTTTGCTTCTTAGTTCCTTCTATGGTAAAGCTTAATACAGTGAACATATGGAGCAGCTGAAAGGCTGCCAAATGTTTAAATGACAAGGTTATAAATATAGCGACAGCATGTTGTTTTTTTTTCCCCTTAATGTATAGTCCTGTTGGTTTGAGCCAAAGCAGACAATAAATCAGAATGTATAACTTGTTTTGCCATTAACTTTATAGGTTTATAACACATACATTAGTACCTTAGTCTAATAGAATGAAACAATCTCACGGAGTTTATGGTACTGTGGGGGAATGCTCAACTGACTGCCATGGAGGAGACCTGTAATATTCCATGAAAAAAGTCTGTTTTACGAAAAGTTCCCAACAAAAGTCACTTAGGTCTAGGGACCTCCCTTCTTCCTCTCACTTTATCCTCAGTCACTGGGCTGGCCTCATTCACCTCTGGGTGGAGAAGAAATGCCTTGCCTTTTTTTCTGCAAGTGAGAAAGATGCTCTGCGCACCTGGAAATAGAGACTTCTTCACTGCAGCTGTACTTGCTTCTGAGCTGCCAATCCTTCCTTGCTCTCATCTGGTCTTCTCTTGCAGCTATTGTTATTTTCTCATAGCAAGCAAGGAGCCATGACTAATATCCGTTACACTGCTTGGATGCTCAAGTGTTTTGTTTTGGTAGGAACTATATAGTTGTTTGTGTGAGTGCTGGGGAAAGCAAGGCAGCACGAGGTATCTTGCATGGGGAGGGAGAGGGATAGTGTTTAGGAAAACTGATTTTCTTGTGAAGG
Organism: Nettapus auritus; assembly: GCA_011076525.1. Classification (NCBI taxonomy): domain Eukaryota; kingdom Metazoa; phylum Chordata; class Aves; order Anseriformes; family Anatidae; genus Nettapus; species Nettapus auritus. The sequence goes on from CM021775.1 coordinate 8,361,028, forward strand.
TAATTCCAGCATGAGTTATTTAAAATTTAGAAAGCAAAATCTTCTGCATTCTAACATACTGTATACATCATCTGCACCTTTGCTTTCTTAATGTACCATGTTATTTTTTGTCATCCAGATTTTGTGGTTATGTTTAATTAGAAACTTGATGATGTGAAGCTCTTGTATTTTATCAGCAGGATGCATTAGAAGTACAGAAAGTTTTGTGTTTCTGTTTTCAACTAGCAGCAAATGTTCTTCTCAGCCATCCACTACGAGAAGTGAGCTACCCTACACCAGAAATACAGCTATGACAGAATCAGCACTCCTAAAAATAATAATTTGGATTATTTGCAAACAGATGGCTAGAAACACAAACACTTTATCTTACAATCATCACTTATCCCTTTGGCTGCCAATACTCCACTGCACATGTCTTTGTTGCTCTGTGCTAATAATATCAATTGAAAGGACTTGGAATGTCAGCCCCTACCTGCTGCACTCAGGAAGCGAAGTGCCAGCTGGACTATTTGAGGAAAAAAGAATAGCTTTGTGGTTAAAGCATTTGGTTTGGACTCCAGAGATTTGTGTTTGAACCGTGGTTCTGCCATAGATTTCCTTTGTGACCTTGAACAAATAACACCCTGGTTGTCTCAGCTGCCCATCTGTTAACAGAGGAATGGTAATTATGATAGTAATGAATTTTGCTTTGTAACAGTTCTTAAGGTTGTAGCCCCTTCATCAGAAGTGTAGCTCAAACCCTAGCCCTGAAGACAGATTCCGTCTGAGAACGGGTTGCAGAGGATGAGGCTGTTTCTGTGGTGTGATCCTCTCAGTTACACTGATCGCTAAGGAATGGCAGTAAAATAGTAACCTTCAGGATGAGCTCATTTTTCAGAAGCCTCAAACTGGGTATCTCTGCTTAGCCTCTTGCAATGACCATTGTACCTCTGCTGCTCTCTGGAGACCCACCTCCATTTGCTTCAGTAGGTTCGTCCCAGCCCAGGCTTGGGAATTTATCTTGCAGAGCGAGCATGCCACTCTCTCTTTCCCCTGGCCTTTCTTTACTTTCTGGGTGTTTGCAACGATTGCATATTTCTGTAGCAGCAACAGTTTACATCATGAAATGAACTTTTGTTTTTTAGCCATTTAATGCATCTGAGTGCTTTTGTGTGATGTACAGTCTTTGTTACAGAAAGAGTTGTTTCATGTGATCAGGACAACCATGGAGGGGACAGAGCAAAGGACAGCAGGAATCCTTGCTAATAAGTAAATAAACTGTACAGATACAGCAAAACAGTACATAAGTGGTTGATCACACTGATGTTTCACACACTAACTTATTCATTTGCCTGAACTGAACAGTCACTGGCCAGCTGTCCTCTGTGATGTGAGACAGGCTCTTGTATAGCTTTAGTACTGCACTGCCTATCTGTTAATTTTCATTGCCTTCTTCATGCATGCGGCTACTGTGTCCTCAGCTTACCAGGTTATGGATAACTGGCAAGGCACAACGAAAGCATCCTAGTTTCTAAATCACCTCTTTCCAGTTTCCTATGAAAAACTTTATTAACAGGATTTTGGTTTCCTAAGGAGGTTTTTGGCAGCATTACAGCTCTTTTGGCTGTAGTTATAACTGATGTATTACCACAGAAGTTATGGCTCTGGCAGCTGATACCAGGAGGAAGATGGTCATCATAGCCCTTAGCTAAGATTTCTGTAAAACTGGGTCATCTTAGAGATGTATGAGAATGGAGATGGGCAGTGCAGTGGTTCTGGGCATGGTCTGGTTTTCAAAGGCAGCCCACAGATACTATCATAGCTGTAGAGGTGTTTGAGGAGGTTACGCTATGCCCTTCATTGAGATGTCTTGTATGGAGCACAGAGACTTTCTAATTGTTCTCTAAATATACTTTTGTGTGGTTGGATGCTGTACTAGCATTTTATCTTCCATTTATGTATCTAAGTGACTAAAAAACTGTTCTGAGCTAAGTGTTTGCCTGCAGGATTTTAAATAGACTGGAGTTCAATTGGGCTTTGGTTCACAAGTCGGTTAGCACTTCGGGGGAAGCTGTCTGCATGTGTTTGCATCTCCTGAGTTTTGCTTAGAGTTTCGGATTCAAACAAAATTGAAAGCTCAAAGGAGAACCCAGCTTGAACTGCCAGCACAGTCTGACTTGGGATTGGAACTATGCAAAACCTCTATATTTAGTTTGGTTTCAAATAGCTACCATAAATCCTTATGCAGATCCCAGGAGGTGCTTTAAAGTTCACTCAGCACATACCCCAAAAGTACCTTTGAAATATTTGGTAATTTCAGAGCTTTCTGTACTGTCTGCCAGGATTTTAGGCTTATAAGAAAATCTGATACAGGCATTTTTTCCTCTTTCTTTTTCTCTCTGAATTATTGTACTAAAGCAATACACAAAAAGCAAAGGATGAACATGGTTTGAATCTTTCTTTTAAAGCTGTATGTGGAGTGAAACCCTGAGATACTACTTCCCCACTTTCTATTCCCCCTCCTGCAACCTTTCTCATTGATTTCAGCAATATTTTCTTAAGTAATAACTGGCTCTGATCTTGGCACGTAGTTCTTTGGAAGCTTTTGTCTGGAGCTCTTTACAGAAAACTATCACAAAATAGACTGTGATGTGAATAACCATGGAATGTTTTTCTTGAGCTGGGTTCACCACATACAGAGCTATAGCAAGGCACATACATTACTAAAAATAATAGCCTTAAACTATGCCAGTGTCATTTGTTCATTATTAAGTCTATTACCTCTGAAATGAGGCTGCAGTACTCAGTCCTTTCTTGTTCTGTGCAGAGCAGTTTATTAATGGTCCCTTTGTTTAAGAGGGATGACACAGAGAGCTGAGCGGAAGACTTGAAGCTGCTCAGCAGCTATGAAGCAGCTACTAGGTACTGCTTAATATCCTAAATGACTCCATGCCCATAAATCAGCCAGCTATAAATTATATTTAATGCTGAAAAATAACCACCGACCAAACAGATCTTTAACCTGTAAATGTTAATTCTGTTTGTTAATACTTAGTGGCTCCAGCAGTGCTCTGAGGCTACACAAGTTATTATTCATTCTGGCTCCAGTCCAGCCCTTTTCAGAAAAGCCTCTCCAAGATCTTCTCAGAGTGGGAGCTGCCGTAAGGTGCCCACCACTGAGCAGAAGCACTGTGGGTCAAAAACCCAGTTCGTATCTCCACCACTCAAGATGCCGTGCTGTAGAAACCCTGCAAGGTGTGTGAGTGGGGTAGTTCAAATACTAGGCGGAGTATCAAGTGGAGGCTGAATCGGAGCTGAGCCTCTGCTGGAGTTGCTGGCTGTCAGATGACCTTGCAGGTGCTTGGCCCCATGATACACTGGCTACACTGCTGGGGCACCTGGGGCCAGTGCAGGTGACATCACACTGTGTGCTCCATCACCTCCCCCAGCGCCAAGCGGGGCCAGGGCTGAGCACCAGGGAAGGGACTGGGAGGAGCACCGCTGCAGGTGTGGGTGCCCTGAAGTAGCAGGCAGGATGACGATTTCGGATGGAAAGGCCGATAGCAGAAGGTTTCTTCTCTTCCTTCCCTGTTTTGTTTAATCTCAGCTGTGGTTTTGGCTTTGTGGGGAGGGAGTAACTTTCCTTATATGAACATCATCATTTTACCCACTCTAGACTGGAAGCATGACAGGACTGTGGCCTGCAGGATGGAGATGAGGGATGGGAGGAGAACATCCCTTTCCAACAGTCCCTCTTACTGTCCTGAATCGGTAATGTACACATTTTTCTGCAAATCAAATTCTATATATCTGATGCTCATTCAAATGCTTTAGTTTTACTTAAGGCTGGGAGAGCTGAAGTTTCAAAACCTTCAAGCACATATCATGAGGTGTCTCTTTGCCTTAAAAAGTTTACTGCTGAATTCCTTAATCTGTATTGTTCACAATATTTTCAATTCTAAATCTTTTGCTACCACTCTCTCCCTGAGTAAAACTAATTCTCGCTATGAACCCTGGCTTTATTTGGTCTTTCTATGCAATATAAAAACCAAGGAGTGTATAATGAAAAATAATTTTGTACATCAGTAAACTGGCTGGCCATTAAATTTATTTTGTAGGTGATTATATTTTATTATTTTGCCCCTGCATTTCACTAAGTGTTAAGTGTTTGGAAAGTAAGTTAGTTAAAAGATGGTGAAAATCTGTTGGAACAGGTAGTGAACTTTGTAATTAAATATTTTATCCACATTTGAAAATTTTGAAAAAGTGTAGTTAATTCTGCATAAAGGTGTGTGCGCACATACCTGTGTGCTCCTTATTCTGATGCTGGTAAAATACCACTCTCTTGAGGAAACAGACTTTCTCCTATTTCTCCATTGTTTCTCCACTCTTGAGTTCAAACTATAAAGCTGAAGTTTGCCACTTATTTAGTTGTAAAGTGTATTAGCTATACTCTGTGAATGAATTGTCTGTTTTTATCTGTGACAAAAATTAACACTATATATGAAGTAGAGGAAGAATTTTGTGGTAGTTGAAGCTTTTACATTAAATGAGAATTATAAATACTGTTACATTTCATTACGTAATATAAAAGGATGTTAGAGTATTAGTCTCGATCTAAATGTCTGTCCAGAAAGGGGAACACATATTTCTCTTTTCCAAAAATACACCTGTTCAAAACATAACACAGCCAAATGAATAATGTAGAAACTGGGCAGACAATAAAATGTAAGTGGGAAACAAATGTTAACATTCTACTTATCAACCTCTTACAAGCAGAAGAGAGCATGTAGAATGGTAATTAACACCCACTCATCACATTCTTCTAGAAGATTAAAGAACAGGTCCTAGCCTCAGTACTTACCTCTGCAAATATAATCTCATCAATTAATCTAATTCAGAAGAGAATGGGTTTTTATTTTAGCTCACTTAGCCAGGTTTTTTTCTCATTAGACTGTTTTTCTCTTTTACCACACAAGAATCCATATCACACTTCGAGGTGAAAATTCCTTGACCTTTAAATTCACTCAGTTAAGTCTCTGTAAAAATAGATGAGATATCACAGATGTAGGAATTATAAGAACAGGGTGTATGATGTATGATAAAGCTCAATTTAAGCTCCTGCAGAAATGTATTAGTTGCACGTAAAAATCTAACCAGGGAAGCAGAGCTTTCCATTTTGGCCCAGAGTGCCATGTATCTATGTTGATACCAGTGCTAGCATTACCAGTAGCTGTTTTTATCAAGAGACCATAAAGCGATCTCTTCCTTCTAATGGAAATGTCATGCAACATTTCTTTTAATTCAAATCACTAAATATATATATTTAGTTCATTTTTCAAAATGTGTAAGTTACCTAATAGTATGATTGGTTGGCTGCCTAATTTATGTTACTTTCACAACTGGCAGATAAGCATAGATAAAAGTTTTGTCCATATATATATATACAAAAGAATTTCCATTGCCAATTAAGAATATATATATTTTTAAAATATCCTAAAGAATATGCTTTATTAGTACCAAAAATCTCCTTTTTTGATTTTTTTGTTTTCCAAGCATATCTATAGAATTCAAGCTTGGTGATTTCTGCTACGCTCTGAGACTTTATAAACATGACTGGTTTTATTAGCTGGGGAATCACAGTCCGTTAATGCACAGTTCATTTATATCTGGCGACACCTATCCTTGCAAGACTCCACTCAGTCATGAGCATTTTCGTAGTGTTATCATGCAAGTATTTCCATGCAGTATCTTGCTAAGAATTTAGCAGATGCAGATATTGTGGTTTTCTTTTTTAATATTTTATGTATGGAGCTGAAATCTGACTTCCAAGGGAGTCTCATAGTAAAATCATCTTAGTAAATCTGTTTTGAACTGGAATTGCTGGTTCTTGGCCAGGAGGTATTAGTCGAGAATTGGTAGAAGCACAAGTAACAAGGCAATGAAGGTGATCATTAATGATTTTATATATATTTGCTGGAGCAAAAATGAAAATTTCCATTTCCACACCATTAGGAACCTGAAGAAGTATAAAAATGCATTTTGCAATCTTCACTTAGATAAATGATTGCTGCTCTCAAACCCTTGAATAGTTTTAACAAATGATTACTGGATAGATTCCAGTGTTGGACCATAGCTTCCGGAAAACTGTGATATTTAAATACATAAACACAAATCATAATTGAAACCATTCTCTATATCCCTTCCACAGTTCCTGATAGAAAACATTTAGTTGAAAATGACTGGAAAATGTAAAATGGAGCTGATACCAAGGTTTCCTAATCTCTCTGTTCTGTTAAATTTATTGATGTGCTCACATTGATTTATTATTTAAATTTCTTTTCCTAAAAGCAACTGTATCATGGAGCACATGAAATGTAGTCCAAGGTAAATTAAAGTACTTAAACTCAGTAGTTATCATCTGATTATAACTAAGTACATTAGACAGCTCAGTATCCTTGCAAACACTTAATATATTAAGATGATCAGTCATCAGCACAGTTCTCTTCATCTTGCTGCTATTATGAATCACTTTTATAAGAAAATGAGCTCTTGATTTCTATCCAGGTACGGAGAGGAAAAAAAAAAAAAAAAAAAGAAACTGTCAGTGAACTTAGTGAACTTATACAAAGGCACCTATTGCCTGATTTCTCCACTGAACTGGTGGTTATTCCTACAATGTGCAACCTCCTAGAAGTACCCCACTTCCTATGCTTTTCCATATTGTCCATTAAACACTGCTATTGTTATTCAGCTCCCAAGCATCTGTATCGCAGAAAACTGCAAAGAGAAAATAGCAAAAATGTTATAATAATAAACCGCGGCTTCAGAAACTTCAGAAACTATAGTTTCAGAAAACAGATTTTCTGATTTCACTCAAGTACGTTTTATACCCACTGAACTTTTCAAAAGGTGGGAGAGCATGCTGGGAACTTCTAGTTTGCTGCTGAAATTGTACGATTCATACTGTCAGCTGTCAATATAGAAGTATATGTTCTAGAATATAAGAAAAGATAAATTTATCAGGGCTCCTTCCTCATCTCCATCAGCTTGATTTTTAGCAGCTGAAGAACAGGCCTTCTTCTTGGTCTACATTTAACTGAGGAAAAGCACATGCATCATAGATGTTTAAAATAATGTCATAAGGAACTGGAAAATTAAAAATGGGGGAGTAGAAACTTGAAGCGCTTGCAATTGAATCCGGCTTCTGAAAAGAATACTTAACATTACAAACAGTATAGTATTTCAGCTTTCTTGGAAGCAACACAGAAATTACAAAAATGTTGTTTAGCAGAGAAAAACATGCTATGTCATCTGTATTATTTGCATGAAAATTGCAGAGTACTGTAAGCCACGAGCTGCGGAAGCTGTGATGAACTCTGTTGATGAGTTCATTCCAGGTGGAGCGCCAACCAGCTCTGAACTCAGAGCTGGAAACTGAGTCCTGTTTGCATCATAGTATACAGCATATGTATGGTTGAAATTAATGTGTTCTTTGTTCAGATAAAGGTTATCTTCCATGTTTTCTCAGGGGTTAAGTACAGATTGGGGCATTGGAAGAAAAGGTTTTTTGTTCTTGCACAGCACATTTTTACAGAGTTGCCGTAATTGACTGCATTGCTTTCATGTTGTTAAAGTGGTACAATAACAGCACATACAGCATGAATGAGTTCCCAAATCAGCAAAACACTTGCATTTTTGTTAAACGTTAACTACACAATAATCCTATCTCTAATCATAACATACAAAACCATATTGAATTACAGCCAAAACTAAACCGTCCTCCAATAAAGAAAAATTAAGCTTTGGTGGCGGCTATTCCTTGTCAGAAATGAGTGACATGGTTACTTTGTGTTAAGAATTAAGGTCATGTCGTACCCATAGCTTATCATGCAGGGGAAGAAAAAAATGCTTTCTATCACAATGTTTTTGAATAACATTTCTATTGTGGGATAGATACATAGTGTACTTCTAGTAGATAGTGTTCTAGAAAGTATGAGGTGATGTATTTTTTAATTCATCATTTGCACTTTTGATTTATTTAATAGTCTAGTTTTGCTGTTGTTATGCTCAGTTTTTAAAATTAAATTCAATAGCAAATGTATTTGTTTTAATGATTTAATAATTGTTTTAGCTCATGGACAGGAGTTGTTGGCTGTGAAGCAGAAAAGACTGTACTGTGTGTCAAGAACAGAATTCCAGTTTTATGCAAACTTTTTTTTATTGTTAGTTAATCACAGATAAACTTGACTGATCTACACTTTGATATTACAAAAATATATATTGCCTTCTTTTTGCCTCTGAGAAGAAAAGACTCAGTAAGAGCCATCAGAAAACCTCAAAAAGTAAGTCAGGTTTGTAAGACACAACAGTATACTTACAAGTATGTTATCCATAATTTAAACTTCACTTGTCAAAACAGATGAAGGATGTATGTTTTTTTGCATTCTCCTTATGTTTTGCATTTGCTAATTGACCGCCAGTCTGTCAAACATCAGTATGAATTTGAACGTATTTCCATTTCTGAAGGAAAGTTGCCTCAAACTTTCAAGGTCCCAAGATCTTTAGAAATTATGAATTTGTCAGTGTTAACTTATGCTGAATAGCGCACTAATAGAGACAGTAAAATGCTCATTGTTTTTCAATAACTACAATAGCGTTAATTGCTGCTTTCCTGATGGCTGGAAGCACCTGTGAACAGACAAAAGTGTTTAATTTCTCTTATGTTGTAGAATGCTTCCAGGAAAGGTTCTCTGTGTGCTGCTGTTGAGCTCTGCATCTCTTTTGAGTGAATTCCAATGAAAGCACTTTGTTAAGGAAGTTTCAAGGGGATATTTTGTAGTTCTTCCTTACATAAAAATTATCTTCTCTGAGTCAAAGGTGTTTGTTCTGTCTGTCAAATCCATAGATGCAGCACATACCACTGAGAAATCCTCAGTTCAGGCTATAAAAAGAATGAGGGGAAACATTGTTAGTGGTGCGTTTTGGTATTATTTTCCAGGAATAAAGAGTATGTGAATGAAATTCCTGCTCCCAGATCTTTATTGATGCCTGATCCAAAGGGACAGCGCAGCTGGGAATTCTCACAACTCTGTTTGCCTTTCTGCCGTGCCCTGTACTATACATTGTGTTCCTATTTCTGTTTTGAAGTCAATAAAAAAAATATTTTAGCTGCTATTTCCTTTATATTATACGGGAGAGGAGAATCATTGTAATAAAAATCTCAGTCAATCTTCACCAGTGAAGACTGTCAATCTTCACCACCTCTTCACCAGTGAAGACTACAGAAAACCAGAGTGTCCTGGGGACACGGTATGTTTTTGGTGTATCTCCTCCTCCTGCTCACATCAGAGTAAGATTCAGTAATAGGCAAGGAAGAGAGGTTAAAATGTCTCCCTCTGACTTTTAGGTACTTGACCCAATAATGGTTTGGCAAAAGGAGCTTAAAGTCACTAGAGCTACAAAGGTACTCAGCTTCTTTCTGTCTATCACATTTCTCTGTGCATTTCCAGACTATGGAAACCATTGTGTTTTACTACCAAGCAGACAAACAACATACCATAGACCCTCTTTTATTTTTCCCCCAGAGCGAAGCAGTGTGCATTTACCTGACAAGGCTCACCAGTAATCCATGGCAGGGATGTGCAGTGGTTCCTCAGTGAGAAACAACCAACCTTTACTCCCCTGTCCCAGGGGCACAAGGATAAGAGACGTGGGGCCTGGAAAAGCAGCGTCAGCCCATCGATCATGATGGCGAGGGCAGAGCAACATGCATGCCCTTTCTCACAGCCATGCTTCTCTTTTTCCCAGGGAGCAGCTCTGCGTCCCAGTCAGGCAGATCTCTTGTAATTTACAGATCCCTCTGTCCTAGGTTTGACCCTTTCTTTGAATGGTTGCAAGATGAACATTAATTGCCCAAATGACTACAAGCTAAGAACATCAGCTGAATTTAAGCAGTCAGCCATCCGACAAAGAGATTTTCATCAATATTCACAGTACTTAGGAGTGCAACAGAGCAGATATGCAAAGTGATACTGATCTTATTCTGGCAGTTGAGCACACACACTTTCAAGGAAGAGTGGATTCGTCACACCAACCATGCTTTCTGTCGCAGGGTAAGGATGTACATGCTGATATACAGCGTAAGCTTTGTAATGGTGCAAATGTATGGGAAGTTGAAAGACTATAATGCCATTTGCTTACCTTTTTGATTGGAGATAAAATTTAAAGAACAAAATATTTTGTTGTTGGTCCAGAAGACTAGTCTTTTTGCTTGTTGACTGTCACTTTGAAGGAATGTCTTTTGCATGTAAGACTTGCTCAGTAAAAGAATAAGAAAAAAAGAGAGAGAGAACAAGAGAGAGAGAAATGCATAAAACAAAGGCAAAAGCTTTACTGTTGCACAATATTCTTTTAACTCTCAGACTTGGAGGTATCTTCTTCAAAGAAGTCAGTCTTCTTGTACATGCCCCAGGTGAACACATCTCATTAAGTATCTGTTGTTTTGCAAGTCATCAGAAAGAGTAATCAGGAAAGGCTGGTTGGTGGGGGTCTTTTTTCCCTCACATTTTTAAAAAAATATTTAAATTCCTTTTGCATTTGAATTGCTTTATGTTTGGACCCAGCTGCAAAGCCAACACCATGTCTGTTAACAAAGAAACACAGTTTCCTAGATTCTTTAATGTTCCTTGGTTGGATTGCTCCAAGAACACACTTAGTGGTGTTCTCAAGTGAGCCTTCAGCAGATCTGAACCTTTTAAGGGTTCACCCTCATCTAGTTAAAAATTAGTGTTTGAATATCTATCAGTATGCAAAACATTCATTTGCTACTAGAGTTAGAGTTCCTTATTATACCAGGAAGAATTTGAGTTTTAATTAGCATTTCCTCTGGTGTACTAAACCCACTGAGATTACTACACTTAGTAAAATTTAATTAACTTGACAAAAGATCCTAATTGTTTTCATGCCACTAGTCCTTAGTGGGACTAAAAATAATACCCTTCAAATTAAGTGTCTACAACCAACCTGCCTTTTGGTTGTCCTATATATACAAAATTGGTTGGCCTACATATTGTAGTTGGTATAAAGTCTTGCCAACCATGGAATCAAGGTTATTTGCTTAAAGATGGAATACTTTTATTGCAGTGGATAATGATAAAAGCTTATTAGTCAAGAGGCCTCAGCTAACATTAATTATTCCCACCATCTTATTAAGTTTTGCAAATAGGAGGTTTATTGATTTATGTAGGTGTACAGAATAATCAACAAGATTCATTTAAATCAATTTAGTAATATAATAGTGGCAAGAGGAAAGAAAGATAAATGTATCAATAAGGTAACTATGAGAAGCAATATATGTCTATATTAGGTGTAGCATGCCTAGGAAAAATTTGGAATTAAAATAAAAATACTTGCAGTCCAAGACTCTTCTTGCAGCTTTACTTCTTTTTCAAAAAGAGCTGCTCACATGGTACTAAGCCATAATTCACTCTGAGACACTCACAGAATCATAGAACATCCCAGAGCTGGAAGAGACCAATAAGGATCATCGAGTCCAACTCCTGGCACCACACAGGTCTACCCCAAATTTTAGACCATATGACTAAATGCACAGTCCAAATGCTTTTTAAACTCTGACAGGCTTGGTGCTGTGACTGCTTCCCTGGGGAGGGAAGCTTGTTCCAGTGCGCAACAACCCTCTCTGTTCTCCAGCAACAGATCTAGGAGGGCATCTTTCCTTATCACTGAGGTGCTTAAGGAACCTCCTGGTCCTGCTCGTGTTGGCCATGTGGTAATCCTAGTTGACATCTGGCAAGTTGAAGTCCCCCATAATGACAAGGACAGTTGATCTCGAGGTACCAACATTTGACGCTATTTCCCATAGGATTCTACTGGACAAAATGTCCAGCATACAGCTAAACAAAAACATAATAGGATGGGTGAGCAATTGGTGATGGGCAGGGCTCAAAGAGTTGAGGTAAATGGGGCTGCATCAGGATGGCAGACACTCACTAGTGGGGCCCCCAAAGGCTCTATTTTAGGGCCAGTCCTCTTTAATGTTTTTATAAACAATTTGGATGTAGGACTAGGAAGTATTTTGAGCAAATCTGCTGATGACACTAAACCTGGAGGAGTTCTTGACTCTGAGGGTGGAAAGGCCTTGACTTAGAGGGTGGAGGCCCTTGACTTCAGCCTCAAGACCTGGATGGCTGCATGTTTCCCTGAGGCTTCTGTCTGGGTAGCCACAGTGGTGACTGTGGCTGGAGGGCCGCAAGAGATGCCGAGGCCATGCTTTTGTGCCTGGTATATACCACGGCCGGGCTCTTCACGAGCAGGTTACAGCCACCGCTGGGAAAGACCGTCGGAGAAGAGCGCTGAGGGGCCCTCGCTGCTGGCCCTGCCCGCGCAAACGGCCGCGCCTCGCCCTGTTGCCGCTCCTGGTCGCGCGGTGCTGGCGGCCCGCGCTGCTGGCCGCCCGCGCTGCTGGCCGCGCGCGCTGCTGGCCGCGCGCGCTGCTGGTCGCCCGCGCTGCTGGTCGCCCGCGCTGCTGGTCGCCCGCGCTGCTGGTCGCGCGCTCCCTAGGGGCTGCCTTCGAACGGCCGGGGAGGGGGCGCTGCTGGCTCCCCCCGCGCCGCCTCAGCCTCCCTCACGAGGGCCGCCGGGCTGTGGCGGCTCCCTCGGCTGCCTCGAGTGGCCTCGGTGACAGGAAAAAAAAAAAAGACCTGCCCGCATCGACCCCCAGCTCCGCTGCAGAACGCGCCTGCCCCGGAGGCGATCTCCTCGGCGAGTACTTTCACTCTTTTTGAAAGAAATAAGAGCGTGGAAAGCGTTAGAAAGCGGACAGTTTGAAGAGGACTGGGGACAGATTTCAGCCCAGGAGATTTGTTACGTAAGTTTTTAGGCAGAACACAAGTACCGGAGTCCAGAGAATCTTTTGGCTCTGGAAAACTAAATAAGAGATTTTAATGAGAAGAGATCAAGGAAAAATATCTAAAATATTATGTGAAAATTAGGGTTTCATCGCGTGCATCTTTGCATTATAGTTACAAGATAAATTTGTCTAATAATAATCTCCAAAATACAAGGAACAGATCAGTTTACAATAACAGGAAATCAAATCAGTCACCTGTTATCCCTGTATTGAGCTTTGCTGAGAACGAATATCCATGATGTGCTCAGAAATTACTAGTAATACAAATACGGTTTTGGCAACATAATCCCATATGTGGATATTCTTTCTTGAAGAAAGGGTGTCTAGGAAAGGCTGAAACTTCCAGAAAACGCCATTCAGACTGAGGTTTTACTATAGAGAATGCAAGAGAATATTAACTATATGTTAATATTAAGTCCTTATATAACTCGGGGGGGGGGGGGGGTAAACTGTAAATCAGTCTGCATCTAAAGTCTTCACCTTCTTTTTCTGCCCAAACATCTGTTTGCTTCATAACATTTGAATACTAAGAAGATTATCTTGGCTGATGATCCAGCCAGACTGCTGTTAAACACCTCTTTTCTGCTTTCCTTGCCAAGTTCCTCCTTTGTTTCTTTCCCTCTCAATTTAGAACACAAGTTGGTCTTACAGGCCTTAATCTTGCATCAGAAATTATTAATGCTAGCTCAAGATACCCATCTATTCCAGTTATTATTATTTTCTGAATGTAAATAAATACAAAATATTTTTAATGAGCATTGATAGATTTTGGCCTAATAAATAAATTCATGATAAAGCTTTCAGTCAAAAACACAATGTGTACATGTGTGTCTGATTTAGAAGAGCATAGAATAATTCAGACAGGCTCCCATTTTTTTTCTCTGCAGATATAAAATAGTTAAATGTGAAGAGTCATCAAAGTTTTAAATTTAGTACATATAAGTCAAAGAAAGCTGGGTTGAAAGGGATACTACAGTAATAGTCCAGAAAAGAATCATTACAGAAGACTTTATGCAGTTGGGAGAAATGATCAGATGTTAATTACAATGTTGTTCCTCAAAAAAAATAAATAAATAAAATAAAAAATAAAAATCATTCATTCTTTGTTTTAATATGCAGGATTTGCCATTTGAAGACTTTCATATGGAACGGGAATCATTGCTCGATATATTCCAGTAACTCCAGTGAGATGCACAATTTCAAAGGTATAGTAAGTATTATTACACAGCATATTTGTTGAGAAAGTGGTATCACAGAGGATTGTGTTGGTTAATAAAGGAAAGGATAAAAATTCTATATGTGTATGTACATGTGTGAGGTATATATCTGTATATATGCATATATATATATAAAAGAAATTGTGATCATGGAAAAAGACAAGTCTTCACTGGACCTTTACTTCTTATAATCCATAACATTTCTCATCCTTAAGCAAACCTTCCCATCATAATCAAAATGTTATGATACAAGTTCACATTTATAGGAAAATGGAAATACTGTTCATCTTTGTTCCTGTTGATAATATATTTAGAAGATTAAGTCTTAAGTAAACTGTGGCACCCCTTACCACCTCTGCCTTTGATTTTGTTTGGTTTGTATGGCTAATGAATCATTGGAAACATTAGATAAAACATAGGAACTTTATCTCTCTGATTTAAGAAGCTGTGAATAGCAGCTTGGAATACTCTAGTATGCTTATCATCACTTACTAGAATGCATTGGCTTCTAAAAAGACTGTTTTCAGCAGTTTTATGTGACCTGACCTACTGTTCACCTGAAGTATTTAGATACTTAATATCTGTAATGAAGAAGAGGGTATTTTATAAAACAATTCATTATGATACAGTTTTCTGATCCAGCATTTTCACACACCTTTGGAGTTTTACATTATACCATAACAATTTATGCGTTTAGAAAATTAAAGCATAATTGAAAATTATAGTGTGTAAAAGGAGTTCTGATTAACATAATGTACAGGCATGTAATAGGAATGTTAAAGACAAAAGAAAAAAGAGAAAGTATTTTAAGCCTCTGAAGTTTAGCATGGCTCTATCCAGAATGCTAACCATCAATAATTTGTGGGAATGCGGAAAACATTTACAAAATTGTCTCCTCATTATCTTCCACAGAGAACACTGATAATTTCATTTGGATCTAGTTTTGTTCTATTCTAATAGTCTATCTTTATTTATGTAGACATTTATTTTTAAATGGTGTATTTTTTGTATATATATTTAATTTATTTGAAAATTTTAAAGGAAAAATTGGTCCTTAAAGTAACAACTACTAGATTCAGAATGGTCTTTACAAAATAAATCATTTGAAAAGTGAATGCATCCTCAATTTTGAATGAGTCTGATGTTAAGGACACTACAGTTTCTACTTTTCTATGGCAAATTTAATATTTGACTCGCTCTGACTCAAAAGGATAATTTATCATGAAGTTACCACTTTATCATATTTTGTTTTTTGTTTTGAAGGATATGTCTAGTACAGTTCCACTAAATAATGCAGAAAAGAACATTGCTAGAAAAATCTGAGGTTTTGGTTTGGTTTGGATTTTAGGGAGGTAAACAGAAGTATTGGTGGGATGAATCTCTGATATTTGTCCATGAAAGACTTTGTATAAGATATTCATAACCACTTTTAAATGTCAGTATCATAAATATTCATCTCCTGTTCCTTCAAATAAAAGCATTTTCAAAAAAAAACTTGAGAGGGTGAGGCCTTAGCAAGTGTTAACATATCTCTCTTGGAATCAGTCAAGCTATTCTGATCTCTGTAACTTAAAAAAAGACTAAATATGGAACTAATATTAAAAAATATGGACTAATATTTAAAAAAAAGACTAAATATGGAACTTACCTTCCCATGAAGAGCAAACTGGGCCTACTCTCCTTGTTACATCATTGTTATGTTTATCATGCTGTCTATCTGTCTGTATGAAAAACAGACTTCTCCAGTGGAATGCCGAAGTTAAAAGATGAGCTCACCAAAATCAAGAAAAACACAGATAATGCTCCACTTTACTTGTCACAATTTAAGCTGATCCTACCATTTGCCATTCCTTAAAAGATAGTGACTTCACGACAAGTTCTTGTTGATGCCAGATGGGCAGATCTTTCTCCGTAGATAAGCACGCACTGAAACTTCTGCCAAAATAATGTCTGGAATGCTGGAAAAGGGGAGCCCTACTGCTGTAGGGCTGGTATGAAAACTGGGTATGAAAACGATCAGACACTGCAGGGCTGTAGGAAATGGAGAACTCAGAACCGTAAAACTACTTCTTGGCTAGGAAGAAAGCCTGTTAAAATTATTTTATAAACACATCAAACTTTGTGGAGGGAAATGTAATTTGAATCAAAATAGAAGATAGTGTGCTATGTTCAAAGCAATGATTAGCTCAGCTGAGGAAGCCTGGGTTCATGGCTTACTTTTCCTCATTATCAGAGATCCCAGAAGGCCCTGGGATGTTGTGATGCCTCAGTTCAGAGACTGATGTTTTGTTTCCTGGGTTCACTTAGTGACAGATCAAGGAAGTGTGAGCAAGAAAATTAATGGTACTTGTGGAAGCAACTAGTTTATACATTTGATATCTCACATCTAAATTCATAATTCTAGGTGAAATCAGCCTTTCAGAACAGTTGCCTAGAACATTTATGTAGGGCATAGACTTCATGCTGGCCTGCAGAGAAGAAAATTCTTATATTCAGTAGTGTTTCTTTGTTTGGCTTATGTAGATCACATAGCTAAATGCTTTGTATTTTTAGCTGATGAGAAAAGACTTTCTCAGTACAATATGGGTTAGAAAAATCTATTCAGTCAGTTAAAAAAGGTTTTGATGACCCATTAAGGAAACTGCTTAAACCCAGCAGTTTCATTTAAATATGTCTTGTTTCTTCAGTCTGTTAATCCCAAACAAGCCCTAGACATTTTTGAACTATGCAACTAATCCTGAGAAAGCTCACTCATGCAAATTGTTGCTTAGAATGGGAATAAAAGATTATGCTGTCAGGTTTTATATCTAGGACATGTAGGACTTCACTTTTTAAATTATAGAAATGTCACTACTCTTCTGCAGTAATGAAGCATACTTTAACCTTGCATAAGTACTGCTTTACTATCATTAAGGTAAATAGAATGAATAATAATAGTGTTATTTGGCCTGGATAAGATGGAAGGCAGGATCTGTAGAAAATGCAGTGCGTAAAAATTGAAATTGGCTTGCTTTTTTAAAAACCCTTCAAATGTGTTAGCATCCCAAATGCTCTGAAGATCTCATGGGATTTTTTTTTAAACGTATGAGCCTAAATCTTTCTCCAGCACATTGCACATTCACATGAGTAGAGGCTGCCTACTGATGGAAGAGAGCAGGATTGATTTGCTGCTAGAGGTTTCTCCGTTTCTTCTTCCTCTATATCTAGAGGTCTCCCAGCCACAAGCTACCAGACGTGGTGGGTACTTGGGGAAGAGGAGGAGAGAGTGAGATCATAGGCCTAGATGATATGGCTGTAGTAAATTATTCATTACTGTGGTATATATATATAGAATCTGCCTTAAGTAGTACTTCAGCATCATGAAACACGACAAGTTGTTTCCCTGTTTCTAATAGTCAAATAGACAAAAAGCTTGAAACATCATGCTTCTTTATTTCACCTTTTTGTGTGTTTTTTCCCCCTTCCTTTTTTTTTTAACTTCATGAGCATGCACTTTATATGAAATAATAAGACAAAGCAATGAAGATGGCATTTACAGCAGGACAGAACTACTTGTCCAAAACACTATGTAAAAAGCATCTTGCATGCATTGACATTACTCCTCTCATACAGATTTAAAATATGTATTTCAAGACTTTCCCAGGATCCTAATCCATAAATATTTAATTCTGAGTATTATCATCAATCAGATTAGACAATCTATGAAAGATATTGGTGGTAAAAGCTTCTTGTGCAGTTTGCTCTAGACCTCCAAAAGCACTCCAGGTTCACAGAGAGCTTCTAAGGAGCTGATGGCAGAGGGGGGCCACTGATTAATGGCTCCCTGGGACACACTGACACCTCTGCCTGGATCAGAGAGATAAGAGACAGCCAGAGTCTGCCAGAGAGCTATGCTTTATACAAGTGAGGCAAAGGTTAGCAGCACTGACGAATTCCTTCAAGAACCGTGAGATACACAGCTTCCTCTGGGGCAGGATAATGGCCTGCAAAGGGGAGTAATATCGTTTTGTAGTACTCAAGGAAAAAAAAAATAAAAATAAAAAAAATAAACAAGAGAAAAGACAGATGATGTTAAAGGGTTAGAATAAAAGCAAGAATAAGAATTCATAGTGAAATGAAGCTTAAGTTATGTCAAGCTTCTTCTTCATATATATATAAGTATAGTTTAATTTGTCATCTGTAGCTGAGAGCTTTTGTCAATAGGGTCTTGTTTATCCATTATTTTACGTCGTACTTTGCCATGCTAAACAAAGTGCATTTCTCCATGGTAGGAGGACTAACACCAACAAACCTCACAATACCATCCTTAGTTAAAATAATGTCCACATTACAGTGGTGCAAGGAAAATTCAGATGGATTGGTTAAAGGGACATTTAGTTATTTGTGATAATTGGCACAAAACATGTATGGTAGAAAGGCTGTATCCATGACCCAAGAATATTGCTAGTGGTTCTTACATGTAAAATACAATGGAACACAGGAACTTGCAATGGTCAGTAATCTATTTACCCTTTTGGAAGTGTCCACAATCACATGTGTCACAAGAAAATAGAAAAAAAAAATTACAGGTTAATTAAATTTCTCCCCAGTCTCTGCTTTAATTCATGGTACAAAACAAATAAATAAGTAGTCTTCTTATAGACAGTTTCCACTTGAAGTTATTGGAATATTTTTTCTTGAGTAAAATGTCATCACACAGGTTGCATTCCTGACCAAGCAGAGAGCCTTGTTATTTACAGATCTAACTATTGGTAAATGCCGTGCATAGAAACAAAGGTGGCTTTAAACTTTGCAAATGTCGTTTGGAAAAAAAAGGCATAAGACAGCCTTGGGAGAATTCTGTAAACAGGGTTTGATCCAGAGAACCTGGGAATCATTGGAGGGAAAAAAATAATTTGGCTTTAATGAGCTTTAACTTCGTTTTCAAAGTAGTAAATTTTGACACATTTGGGAGTAGTTTGTATTAACACAAATGAGCCAGGAGCACAATTCTTTAGAATGGGAATTATTTGAAAGTGATTGCAAACTGACATTACTGAGTGAGCTTCAGTAAGCCCTTTTCAGTGGCAAAGGCGAGGGGTAAAGGTCCATCAGTGCATGACTTGTTCTCAGCACGAACATCACAGCATCTCCTAGATGTGGGTCGGCACACCCTGGGAATAGTTACCAGAAGCTCCTCACTCTGTGGGTGCTCTGCTTTGCAGTGTGCAAACAGTTTGTGCTGGTGGCCTTGGAGAGCTGCAGGTGGAAAAGACCAAATGTCAGATATATGCCCCTTGGCACAAGGGTATGCACAAAAGTTAAAAGCACGTATGGGAGCTCAAGAAAAAGCATTTATTTGGACCAAGAATGAGGATTTAGAAAAATCCTCAAAGAGCTTTTATAGGAAGAGTCACTTGGAGACGTGTTCTGAGACTACAGGGATACATCTTTCGGTTATGTCAAGTGCATTACCCATGAGATCACTCATAACCCACATAGGTTGTGCTGGATTTCAAAATGCAATGGGAGAGCAACAAAAAATAAACTTGGAGATAGTTTCACACAGGGTTGGTTTTTCAACATAAATTGTGGATTAGCAAATGTCAGTTTACAGAGACAAATCTTTGTTGCTTGAAGCAACAAAAATAAAAATATTGCATTCTTTCGCTAACAGAAAATTAAGTTGTTTATTTAGCACTATTGACACTAACATAAACAAAATGTGGCACAACTGAGCATAACTGCAAAGAATTATAGTTCATGTTGCACTTGCTTTCTTTGCTACAATGGCTCTGAGAAGCATCACTGTAATCAACTATTCCAAAAGCACAAGATTTTAAAGAGGTATTTAAGACAAGGGTTTGGTTGTGTTTTTTGTTGTTGTTTTTGGTTTTTAGGCAAGTATGAATTTTGCTGCCTATTTAAAAACAGATCCAAACAAAACAAAACAAAACAAAAAAACAAACACCCAAACCTAGATGTCTTACACCAGTGAAATGGCCTGAGAAATAACGCTTGTAATTCTTTAAGTTTTGAGACACAGACCTAGGAGATGTTGAACATCCCTTTCTTACAGCCTTATGCCTTTAATGTCAAGGTTGTTACAACTGCAAAGCAAATCTGTGAGGGGAGTTTTGCTAGTTTAAAACTCTTAAAAGTGCAGTCTCACTAGGGAGAGAGGTTTGGAAATAAAGGGATAAGCTAATTATTTATAATTAGGTCAGACTGGGTAGGCTGATTGCCATAATTAACATTGCCTAATGACTGTCCTCAGGGATTTTTACTTGGATATACCAGGTGAAATCTGGTAAAAGCGGATATCTATTCTGCACTGCCTGTGTGAGAGCACTTGGAGCTCCGGCTGAGGCAGCCGTGAGAGCAGGGACGTGTGTGGGAGGCTGGGAGCACGGCGGGCTCAGCGCCGTGCGGGCTGGGAGCTGCAGGGAAATGTAGGTTAGTGTGCTGGAAGGCTGCGCCGGCCGCATTACGTCGTGCGCTCCCGGGAGGGAAGAGTGTGTGTGGGCTGGGGAAACACTCCCGAGCTAGCGGTGAGGGAGCTGGGTGATGCTTATAAGTAGTTAGAGATCTGCGCATCAAAGCGAGCTGCAGCTTGCTTAATTGGAAAGGAATCTCTGGAAAATAGGGAAGGAGGATTCATGTGGCTCAAATACCTAGGGGGACTTCTTGCAGACTGAGTTAACCGGAGGTACACAGACTGTGCACGTAAATATTTCACAGAGCAATCATGAGTCATGAAGACTTCCCTTCCTTCCTGTAGCGTCTTGCACCATTAGCTCAGACAAGGCCCTGTGGGATCCCAAGCTGAGTCTGCCAGAGGTGGTGCCTGGCTGCACAGCGTTCTCCTACAGCAGTGTTCTCCTACTTGCCCTTGTCTCCCTGAAGGAACATTTCCTTCCTTCAGCCTGGTTGCTCTCTCTGACCTCAGTCTTCTCTACAACATATATAAAGTGAAGCTGAATGACAGCCAAGCGAGTGGGTGCAAGAAACTCACAGCATTAGGCCATTGAAAAGAACTGGAGACCAGGATACTCGTAGGTCACTAAGGAAGAGCAACATACACACGTTACATGAGCAAAAGTCCTGCCACGGCCCTCACACAGCTTTCCACCTGGGTGTTCGAGAGTTCAGGCTACAGCCACGCCTTGGCCTTCACAAGCAGTACCATGGCAATAGTCCTCGGTGGTACGGCAGCTAGCCCAAAGGCTGTGTTGACCAAAGGGTAGTTGCCTGATGAGGGGGTAGAAGATGTAAAAAACACTGGCACAAACCATTTAGTACTTCATAGGAGACAATGGCAGTGCCTCCATAGAGAGTAGTGACAAGGATGGAGTGGACTGATTGGTGTTCCCTACTATTAATATTGTGTTTAGCCTTATAAAGATGATTGCTTTTTCAGCTCCACAGACCTAAAGCTCAAATACTTTTAAGACTTCCAGGTCTTTCATAGTATTCAGTGCTATGGTGAGGACAAATAAAACAGTTTTAATCTGATTTAAGCAATATCAACGCCTCTCTATTGCACCTTTGGAAACCTTACTTTGTGGTTTTCAATCTCAGAGTTACAGTGGTTGTCTGAGGTAATGAAATGGTGTGGCTGAAGGATCTGCAAGACCCACAGCCAACTAGATGCAGAACCAAAAGGCTAGAACTTTGTTAAAAACTTAGTAGAACTTTGTTAAAAATGCAGGCTCTTGACATTGATGTGCATTTTCAAATCACATATTGCTTTCATTGAAATATTCATGCCCAAGAAAAACTAACACAAAACTTTATAAATATCAAAACATTTCATGTTGACAGGTCTTAAACACATCTCTGTTTTCCATTTGCATTAGTTTTCATTTGGAAGTTTCTCCCAAGTTTATGTAAACTTTCCCTCTGAACCACACAAAAGACTCCTTAAAATACTGAAATGCAAAATGAAGTGTTTGTTTCAGATCAAAGTAAAAGCTCAGAGTTCCTGTTAAGCTCCCAATCCATTCCTATTCCCCTCAAACCGTCTAAAAACATTGTTCTGATAAATCAGCTTTTTTTTTTTTTTTCCAATTCCAAAAAGAACCAGTCAGCCACTAATTTCTGAGGCAATTTGACCAGTGATCCAATGCAGCCAGATGTCATGGTGCTGTGATTTGATACGAGCACCTAAGACAGGAACAACATTTTAGAATGTTGTCCATACTGCATCCTTTGCAAATCGACAGCTCCAGTTAGGCACTCAGAAGGGCTTTTTGTCCTTGGCTCTCTGATGGTTGCTCACCCCAGGTTACTGCCAGTGTCTCAGCCATACATTTTTCAAAGCCCCATGGGACCTGTCTCAATTAGTGCCCTTTTTGCCTTCTGCCTGCATTAAACATTCCTGTTCCCATTCCCTTCTTGCAAGGGAGGGCTGTTGGGGCACAGAGTTTTAATTACTGTGCTAGTTACCGTTGACCCAACGGAAAACAATACAGTGTTGTCTTACCATTACAGAGCATTTTAAAGAGGCCCATTGTAACTGCAGTTCACAGGTACAGCTGTCAGCCTGGAAATCCCACGCTGACACCAAGGGGTATGTAGCAGCCACTGGAGAAACTGTGAACTAAATGAATGAGTTCTGTTGAAACTGATGCTAAAAGAAAAGACTCATGCGCTCTTAACCAGCACAAGATTGTTCATTATAAAAAAATAGTACCTCCACATTTTAAACTAATGATGACTTTTAGGCATGGTGTAATTATAGCACCAGTGGGAACCCATATGTCACTGAGTGCTCAAATGTAAAGGTTGTGCCTACAAAATGAAGCCATATATTGCCATTAATTGAAGCAGTTGATTTCCAGTTACACAATATTAGTTTTAATGGTGAGACTATTAGAAAGACTATGAATTTCTTTTTGCTATTGATCTGTAGTGTTAAGGTGGTGCACTTTTAACTGATCAGATTTGGTGAGAGGGTAACATTCATGCCAGCAGAGTTATAAATATGAGTGACTCCTACAGTTGCCATCCATAAGTTAACATTAGAATAACCTTGACGGAATGGTAGTTTTGTGCTGTCAGCACAGCCTGCACAGCTAGAGGATAAAGGATTAGCAAAAGAAGTTTTGATGAGAGTATTTACTACTAATGACTGACTTCAGAATTGCCTTTTATCTACAGCTTTTCAAAGAACTTTCCATTCATTAAGCCTTTGTAGAATTGGCCGAAGATACAGAAATGCAGATATCTTTGTGCCAAAACATACAGGAATACTTTGACAGAAAAGGGCAGCAGTATACACTACACATTATGTAAAATAGGAATTGCACAATTTTGCAGTGATGCTATCTCTTTGTTAATTAGATTTTGACTAGGACAGGGAATGGTCCTGCTCGTAAGAAAAATGATGTGGAATAATCAGGAAATAGTGCTCAGGGCTTCTGTTCTACATTGTAGCAGAAAGACAGATGCAATTTATGCAGTGATATAAAAAAAAAACATAAATAAAGTTAAGAACACGAATGACACCTGCTTTTTTATTGTAATGAAATCTGCTTCCTAAAGTGCCAACCCCAAGAGATAAAAAGCAGTGAGTCAGGCCTTCTGAACTGATGAGCTGAAAACACTGAGATTTTAAAAAGTAATAAATGTTGGGCCTTTTATTTTTTATTTTTTTAATTTTTTTAGCATTTAGTCAGATTTCCATTCCTCTGCAACCAAAAGAAATAGACATTGGTGGGGTGGGGGTGGGGGAATGAGAAAAAGAAATTAAAAACAAGCTGTATCTACTGAGATGTTCAGTCTAGTGACAGGCTGGAGAAACGGATCTTTGAAGGTTGTTACAACAGGGTCATGGTAAAGCAACACACTTCTTTTTGGTATTATTCTTTCTTTTTAAAACTACAGTAGTTACTGCTATTTAAATAATCAGCTAAGATTTAGTGTTGCTGTTTAAATTTCTGATTGCTCAAAGTGCCACAGAGCTCAACAGTTGCTATAGGAGCAATGTAAAGGATATCAATACAATTAGTCAGTCCTATAAAAACACGTAATTTAATAGCATATAACTGAAGGCTGCCAAAATATACAGTAATCTGTTGGAAATCTGAAGTTACATTCACGTGTCAGTGTGAGTCAATGATATGTACATTAAAAAGAAGTAGAAACATTTTTGCTTGGAAATTCATTGTGCAACAAGCCTCACAGTATCTCTGAATATTTTTAAAGGATAAGATGTAAAAGACGACAGACAGGATCACTTTCAGAATCAGCCATGAACTGGTCAAAGGGGTACAGGATTTTCGTTTTGCGTCAGTGAGAGCACATCCCTGCAGTGATCAGAAGATTCAGTAAGAATGGGCGTCATCACAGTGAGTAAAACTGCATCTAATTTGGGCAGCTTCCAGAAATTTTTGTTATTTAGTTCATTTTCTTATTGCTTTATCATTTCAGCTCATTAAACCAGCCAGAAATTAAATGAATGTCAAAAAAAAAAAAAAAAAAAAGAGAGATTTCTGCCACTTAAACGGCACAGAAGGTTGGATGAGCACCAGACTGGTACAAGGAGACTGGGGGGCGAACAGTGGGTGCGCACTAGAAGGCTTTTAGCAGCCCCCCCCAGAACTCCCCCAGTGGTGTCTAGAAGGAACCTATGGGAATTTGTTCTTTCATTTCGGGTGGGTGTGACAACCCCTACTAATCTAATGTAATGGCCTAGCCATGTCAATAATTATTACGATAAGGTTGTAATAAGAACATAAATGAAGTCTATTCTAGGTAACGTGGCTTGGCAGTGCATAGGAGGTCTTTGTTGTTCCATGGGGCTGTAAAGCTGTAAATTTCTTGATTAAGGAATCACTCTTTAAGCAAGAACATGCACTCTTGCTCCCTGGTAGAGTGCGGCAAGCTAGATTTCAGTTTGCAGTGGTCATGCTGGTTAAAATATTTCCATTCTGCAGTGTTAATCTATTCTTTAATAGCCTGGCAATGGCCATTGAAATTCACTGTAGGATTTTTTTCCACCCAGTTTGATTCACAGCATTTTCAATTATTTAGATAGGAAACAAACAAACAAGCAAACAAAAAATTGCTTAGTTCCACAAGAAGGAAACTTTCAAATAGGTTCATGGAGCACAGCTTCTCTTAAAAGGAGAATCTTGGGAAATGCTTTGAAAAAAGGGCACTTCAGATTTAGGGTTCTTTTGAAGCCCGCACTAGGCACCAACACAACAACTTTGAAGTCTCTTAAATGCTTTCTTTATATGCTATTGGCACACAGCTCAGTTAAAACACTGAGCTAATTTTTAATCAGAGATACGAAAAAGCATATAATCATGCGGATTTCTCTTACAAGGCTTGTTGGCCATAGAAGTGCTGCTGAAATGGGCAGCTACATTTCCATCACTTAACGTGACTGTTCTAACCGCATGGCCACAAATGGTGTGGGTCTTCAGCTGAGAGCTGACATCTCTACGGAACAGCTGTTAAGAGAATCATGTATTTCCACAGACCTCCTCCCCAGAAAGTAGGCATAAAATGGTATCACAAAGCAATTTCGTTAAGGAAGTTTAAAAAAATAGTTTCCAGCAAAACTAGTTCCAGTGTTTTGGTCAGTAGAGGGAAAAACAAATAGTCACATAACTTCTGGAAATGGTTGTTGACTAAGTGGACATGAGGAAAAAGTGATTGTAACTAATTGACTTTGAGCGTGACGTGTAGTCACTGTTCCATGACTTCTGAAACTGAGCAATGCAGGTTTGTAAAATGTCTATGATTTCTTGACATGAGAAAACTTGCTTAAACTCCTTTAAAATAAACAGAAATGTTATTTTGTTGGATAATACTGAGCCCACTCCCATCCTGTTTTAACTCTCATTGTAGACTACTCTGTGCTCACAGTCATCTGTGGGGGCTGATGCAGAGTCTGGGCAGGGTATGGGGAGGAGGGGCACATTTGTTGCCCAGACTCTTTAAAGAATTTAGCTGCCAAGTACTAACAGGTCTTTTCTGAGCATCTGCAAACTGAGACTTCTTTTTTTTCCCCCCCTCTGAAGCTTATATGTTTTCTACATTTGGATGGGTTTTCTCAGGGAGAGCTAAGTGTAAATCAGTGACGACATGGTTATCCTTCTGCCAGGTTCCACATCCCTGCTCCAAATCATAGCCATGCTGAAACTTCATAACAAAAGCTGTCGTCAGTATTCTTTTAATCTTGGCTCTGAATTTTCACTGAAACTTTTCATCAACTCTGCTCCTTCAAAAACTTAACATTTTTAAAAGCACTAACCCAGGGGAAATAAAATATGAATGTGTGTGTGTGTTTAGGAGGTGGATATCGTAGTGTGTAGGTGTGGTGCTGTCTATAGTGTTACTTTGTTAAGACAGTTCAACAGGGTTTTCAAAGGTGTCGTATGCCAATACAAATGTTTGAAAAATAATTAAACTGCTAAATCTTTTTTTAAAAACGCCTATTTATTGTGTAAGCTTTTGACATACGGACTTAAATATCAGTATCAAAGTCCTCTATTTCACCTATCTCGTTACAGAAGTATATGTGACAGTTATAAGAATATAAGGGTTATGTAAAATTGTATCCACTATTTATGTATTATTGTATCCAACACATATGTCCTTTCCATATGGGATGTTCTCACTGTACAGAACATGGTCGGTTCCAAGTATAACTCAACAGAAGCATTCAACCTTTGATTTTAAAACTGTTATCATCTCCACTTCAACAACCCACGTTGAAAGGAAATTCCAGATTGTGGGGGGGAAATGGCTGCCAATCTGAATAAGGAGGAACATCGTCAGATGGCAGGGAAGTATTTGTACTAGTTGTATTAACAGAAGCAGTGACCTTTACACACTCCAAAACAAGCCATATGGGCCTTGGATCACAGCAACCGTTTGTCAAGCAAAACTCCTGAATCATTTCAAGCAGTGTTCAAACACACTCATAAGAAGCCTGAACACAAAATGCTCTTCTAAAATGCATTTCTGAAAGAGGGAGTTGCACCAGATTTTTAGGTAACAGCCATTTAAACCTTCAAATCCTAGGACAAATTTTTTGGCATAAATGTTGGCCCATCCATTGTTTGGGATGGAAAGCAGATGGGCTGCATTTTAGAGTTGCAGTAAGACTCCAAATTCAATTCCGTGGTTTGCTCTTAGGAGAGTTAATGAAAGTTGAATAATGTGTACTGGCAGCCCCTAAAACCTTCTGTGTTTTTCTTTCTTTTCTTTGGCAGGGTGAGACTGTTCTGCATTAAATTTGCATATGGCCATCTTTTCCCCTAGCGTAACTGTAGTGATTCTTCTGGCCTTTTTGTTGATCGGTGTGGTCCCTAAACTTCACAGACTTTTCTCTCATTGCTCAGGCAATCTCTATGCTCCTTAAAACTCCTGCAAGCGAACCAGGAGGACGCACAGAAGTAAGCAGTGATTTAGTATTTAGCCTGTTTATTCATCAGACAGGTGAGAGTGATATTATGCTCCTCCATGACAACAGTGATCTTTAGCTGAAACAAATTAAATCTGTACCATAAATTTTCTTAATGGAAAGTAATACACTGAGTGCTGGTGGCAAAGATATTAATGGAGTACACAGGGTGGCAAGCAGAATACATTTTAAATGCAATCTGAAGAAGATCAAGAAAGAAAATAGCATATTTCAGGAAAAAAAAAAAAATAGAGAGCAGCCAAATTATGCGTCTTTCTGGTGAGCAGCATGAACAGGGAGTGTGGGTGGGGTGTGTGTGTGTGTGTCTTCGGGGTTCCAGAACTGTGCCTGGAGAACCTCAAAGAGGTGAGGAGTTCATTTGTCAGAAAGTCAAGTCTACTAACACAACTCAAACAATAAAGTCTTCTGAGTTTAAATAATGTTAGGGTTCAAAAATGACAGACAACGACTAATTCTGTTGTTTCTGAGAAAGAGAGATTCAGAAATTCTTTGGCAGATAAATAACTCTGAATTTGGCCCACTAAGTTCAACAACCTTTTTACCTGCTGGACACCCCACTTCACTGCTGTTCAGCTGCGAATGAGGAAGCGTTCGTGATCTGAGCGCTTAAAGGATGTATGATGCTTTATAGCAGTGCTCTGCTCCCTCATTGCTGACCTGACCACATCACAATTGGAAAGGAGCCTGGCAGAGAGCCAAGGAACATTTTCTGGGGGTCCGTCACTATTTCTAAAGATCAGTAGGATTATGAGAGAAAGGGATTCTAAAAGCTGCAAGGCTATATTTGAAGTCAGCAATGGTCTAGAGCCTTCAAAATGTCACACTGTCAGGTCTCCTGAAGGGGGTCTTCAATCTGCTGCACCTCAGAACAGCTCTCTCTTTTTTTTTTTTTTTTTTTTTTCAATAGCACAGGTGATGGCAAAGCAAACCTTTTCCCCACTGTCTCCCATGCCTGTGCTTTGGTGTCAGGTCTCTGTCATGGCAAAGTGGTGGCTGGAGAATGGAAACTGAGGAGAGCATTGCGAACTGAGCCCCTTTTTTGTACCTTTATTCATGCTCAGATTAGCTTGCTTGTCTTGGAGGCTTCTTTTTCTCTTCGTATATGACTGCATACCAATCAGCCACAAAATGGTTTGTCTGAATCTTTCTTCCTCCTGCTCTTTGCTATAACAGCTTTCAAGACAAATAGTAAAATAGGGGCAAGGAGAAGGGGAAGGTTTATGGTGAGACCCTCTTCCTTCCCTTGCTGCCTTGGCTTCAGCACCTCTTCTGCTGCCTCTCCTTTCTGTGCACTCTGCCTTCCTAGAAATGCTTCTCATCTGCTTCTTGACTGGTGTTGTGTTTTTTTTATTATTATTATTATTATTATTTTTTTTTTTTTTAATTTTTGTTGTTGATGCATCTGGTCACAGCGCATCGCTAATGTGGCAGCTCCAGCTCTGCCCCTGGCACAGCCACACCGCCCCCAAGATGGTGCTGCCCGAAGCATCAGTCCCACGCGGGTGCCCTGTGCCAGGGGGAGCCCTGAATCGCTCATCTGTCAGTGAATATTGCAGTGTGTGATGCCCAGGAATATCTCATAAATTTTGCCCTTAGACTCTGCAGCCAACACAAATTGGTAGCAAAGAATGATAAAGCCTGAGGCTTATGAGGAAGGTCACAAGAAAGGACATAGTCTGGGCTGTAGGAGACAGATTATTACAGTAACCTTCTTGCTGCCAAATAAACAGAACAGCTGACTGTTGCTGAAATTTGGTTCACCTTTTGTACGTGTGATGGGAAGGGGCCACTTCTGCAATGAATCGCTGTCATGTTGCTTCATGCACTGAGCTGGGAGGGTTAGTTTAGGTTCTGAACTTTATAGGTGCACTGGGAGTCTAATGCTCTTTTATTAGTCCAACTCCGTATTGACCTCTATGCGAAAAAAAGCAGGGACGTTCACATTACCTCATAATCCACCAAGGGCAAATAAACATTCAGAAATTCTAGCCTTTCTTTTTCCCAAGTCTCATTAAAACTGTGGTCTCTGTTATTATCTTGCAGACATTTTGCACTAGTTTTTTATTACAGTCGAGTACAGATGCCCTCTTTATTCTGAAGTACTGTTAATAGCAACGATATTGCTTGCAAAAGTTTCTGATTATCTGCTATGGCTGAGAGCAGTTTACCAGCAATAGTCTCCTTGGAATATGCAGGGTTATGCACAGCTTTTAATTCTTTAAAGAGTTTGGTGATAAGTGGCTTGTTTATACTGTGATCTCACTTGAAAAGCAGCCAGAAGAATTCTGACTGTGCTCATCCACTGTTTCCACCAAGGAGCAGCTGGTCCTGAATCACAAACGTGAGACAGGTAATGCGGAAGCAATGCCACGTATTTATTAGACTTACCTGGTTAGTATCAGGAGGTTTTACTATGCACCATTTAGCACATCAAAAAAATGCCTCATATGTGATCTCTAGGTGCTGGTGTGCGTGTGTGTTCAGGAAGATGGCTTCTGACCTTGTGTCTCTGCACTTGGAGCAAGTTTAATTTGCAAGTGTGATGGGAAAGGCGAAGAGGGGAGCAAGAAAGAAATACATCATCTGTTTTGATCTACGTGTTATAGTAGCTTGATAGTAGGTGCTGACCTGGCTGGCAATTTACAGTATCTCTCAATACAATGAATTCCTGTGGCTTTCTTCTTGCTTTTTCAAAATGTTTTAAAGCAAGTACTATGGCTTTATTTATTGCCCTCTTCTACTTTTTCCTCCTTACTACAGTTGCATATTGTTACTTACATGAATGAAACATGCAATCAGTTCTCTTTGGGTGGCCATGACAAAGAAGTATGCCATTTTATCAGTTTTTAGTGAGATGCTTAGGTGTTATTGGAGGAATTTTTCTCCATGAAAGGAGTTTTACATGACACCGGGCACTTCAGAGTAGAGTCTGCAGTGCAGTAGCAGTATGTGTAGGCACATAGAGTGCTCATATTCTTTCATTTAACGATGTTCCAACACAGTGTGAGATATTAGCTTCCAGTAGTGTGGGAGCACTTAGATTACAGTAGTGTTACCTCATTATACTTACTATTATGAGTGCTACCATTTATTCACAGTAGTAAACATTGTGCTAAATAGTAAGCATATACAGGATCTAGGTTTTAGAAAATAATACCACAATTATGAGCACTGAACAATTTTGAGAGATTGTGTTTAGTGAAAAACGTTTGCTGGATCATTGTGTAAAGCCACAGAAACAGGCAGTGTTCGGTTGTCAGAAACATTTCCCTTTGAAATGTATTTTTTTCCACATAAAATTCAGAAAGAAATTAAATGTCTGAAATTAAATATGACTCATTAGTGACCAAAGCTGCAGAACCTAGGGCAGTCAGCCATTCTGTCTTTACCTCTTCTGAGACTGTTAGCAAGGGTGATTGATAGGTAGTTGGATGCTGATGGTTTTTGAAGTGTAGATTTCTGCTAAATCTGTGGACAAGCTATGTCAAATTTCTAGTAATTTTTAAGAGATTCTGCCAGTCCCCCCAAATGGCTACACTTTTTTCTTTCACTGTTCCACTGTACCAGGGCCACATAACATGAAAGAGAGAAAATTATGTTGTATGAGTTTTTATAGTTTAATGCATCCACATTTCCATTTTAGAAAGCAAAGAACATAAACAACAGTTTTGCTTATGTGTCTGGATAATGTGCAACAGCTCCATAATCAATAATAGAAAATGTTACTGAAAGGCCCAATAGACCTCAGAGATAATGTGAATCGGCCATTAACAGTAAGTCATTATAGAACTTATTAAGTGAAGCCTTGGGGCTGTCATAGAGCCTAAAGGTTGACATAAATTTTTCATACACATTGAACTTTGCTAAATGTGCTTGTATTTGATTAATGATGACTTTCTTCAGTACGCTAATAAGAAGAAGGAAAATACAAGCTTGGGCTGCAACAGGGAGAACAGCCTCCTGGAAGGAAGGCTGCCTTCAGCAGTGGGGGGACAGAGGGGCTTCTGAAGCCATCCTGCCAAGTACAACGGAGTTTATTACTCCCTGAAAAATTGCTCCTTACCCCCCCACTGATAGGGCACTCAGCACAGCATGGGGACATGGAAAGCCAGCTTTGCAGTAGTGGAAGAGAGTATTTCATGGCTCTAAAATACTCCCACCCTCCACCCCCCATAGCACCTACATATACCTCAAGGAACACTACAGAAGCACTTTATATTTACAAAGAAGCTCTGTGAGATGACTGGTATAGCTGCAAGGCCTACTAGAGCAGTGAGTTAAGGATTAATGGAATTACATTAAGTTCGGAAAAGAAGACAAAAACAGTAACAACAAAAGAAGGCCTTCACTTGCAGAAAGGCCTGGGCAACAGCACGTGTCTTTGTTCAGTTAAATTAAACATGTTTTGTGCTTGTTGAGCACCCCATAATCAAAGCCTAACAAACACCTCTAGACAAGAGGGCTAGAATTTTATTCATAACTACAAGAGATGTTTTTCAAATGACTATGAATCGCACTTGAGAGCGGTCCCAGTTGGTTAAAATTGTTCTTGTGACTTTGGTGTTCGCAGTCAGACCAGCTCAGTCATGGATTTTAAACAGCTTTTCCTATCAAATACTGAGATTAATGTTATTAAGTAATGGCGAACTTGATCACTAGCATGCCTGGGGTGCTCTACAAGCTGCACAAAATTCTACAAAACATTTCCCAGAGCAGGCCCAGAAGCCATTTTGTTCCCCATGTCAGACGAAGACACCAAGAAGTCCAGCACTGTTGGGTGTTACATGGCTTTTGAGCTGAATCGACACCAGGAGCCTGGGCACACAATAGAGGTGGCAGGTTTGAAAATCTGGTGGGCAACCACATACCACAGGCACTTGATTAAGTTAGATACAAAATATGTTCTAGTCCATTACCAGACAGGCCTAAATCAAATTGTCTCAGGTAGTTGCTTGTTTGATTTGAAGCTGAACTCTATGGTACCTGAATTTAACCACATTAATGAAAATAGTAGCAAAGTTCCAGGGAGCTAACTCTAGATAACTAACTTACGTTATCAAGCTCACTTATTTCCTTACACAAACTATTTATTTATTTATTTTTAATACACAATGTCATTCTGATGCTGACTGTTCATCTTTGACTACCATACCTCTGTACTTCAATCACTCACCAAAGTGGAAAACTATGCAGGGTCTGATTTTTATTTTTAGATTTTTAAAAAAGATTATTTTTATATTTTTATTTACTACAGTTTTCAATAATAATAATAATAAAACATAATTTTGAGAATTCTGATGGAGTAAGGACATAACAAAAAAGAATTCAAGGCTTTGGGGACTCAGAAAACTAAGGTTGCCTTTTTGTGAGCCTGATTTAAATTCCCATTCTTCAGTTTTCCTGTAGGCTTATTGGCAGCAATGTGGTAAGATTCAGCATTTTATTTCGTCAGTCAACAGAATGAAGCAAAGAAAATATATAAGTTATTTAAAAGCTTTTCGCATCTGTGGTCATATCAGTTTCTGAGGCATGATTTTGCACAAGATCATGTAAATGTTGGTGGCAAGCTTGTACCCCTTGACATAGTATCAAAAGCTGCTTGACATATTGGCAAGAACATGACAGAGGCAATCTAAAAAACCCCAAACAAACCCTCTCCCATATCAGTGTAGGTTTTGAGAGTTCCCTTAGCAACCAGCACTGAACCTGCATACCTAATTGCTTCTTGCTAGTGATGAGAAAAATTGTGTACATTTGTACTGTGGATATATGAGATAGGGGACGCGTCAGCCTCGCTCAGATGCAAGTTTTCCTGGTGACAAGCAGCTAGAAAAGAAGGGGACTATTTTTGCCAATGGGAGCACATACATGTATGTAATGTACTCCATTTGCAAAATAAACATTACTCTTGGTTAACGTCTTGATGTCTGTAACTGATGGAATTAGAAGGAATTTTGTTGTTCCCCCTACTCTTCCATCTCAAAATGATGATCCTTAAGCAGGATGTATGAGAGGGAAAATACGGCCAAAACATCATCTGCACATGCTAGTGTCCCTTAACTTACCTGCTGCAGAGTTGTGCTCATCCTCCTATTAATTACTGTTTGCCTTAAAAACCCACTGGAGTTACAGTGAATCTCTCTGTGGCCTTCCACATGTGTGAGGTTCAGTCCTTCCCTGAGCTCAGGCAGACAGTGAGAGAGACTACCTTGCTCCTGCAAGTAAATCCCTTCCCAGGTTGCTCAGATCCTTTGGAGCACTGCTGCAAACCACAACCCCCGCCCACAGGCTTCTCTGATTTCTGCTGGGGACTAACCCAGCACTGCTGTGCCGGGCTGATTTTTGCACTCAGAGTATAAGCCTGAGACTCCAGCAACCACTGCTGTGACGTTTAACACAAATAAGTGCCCTGTCGTTCTGCCAAAACACACTGTTCATTGGGGTGCTGCAGATGATACGTAATGAGTATAATTCCCAGCATTTCAGAGGTAGTGTTGGCTGAGATTAGCAAGACTAACTTAATAAAGCGCTATCATAATTACATATTCACTGGGAAAGGGAAAAATAATCAAATGAAAAAGGACAAAACCAGCAGGGAAAGAAAATTTATTTCCAAGCATCTACGAGAGTGCTACAAACAATAGAGACTAAAACTCAAAGCATTTAAAACTATTAAAAATGTAGTTGACAATGTCCTTCTTAAAAATCAAACATAAAAAATGTAGAAAATGCAGTTATTAATTCTAAAAGTTGCTCAATAGTGAAACAAAACCAGATAGCATCAATGAGGATGGAGTCCTACAAATGACTTTTTTTTTAAACTTTATTTCCATTTGTTAATTTGTAAATTGATACTCATTTCATTTTTTAATGTTTATTTAAATTTATAATGGAGAAATGTGCAAATCTAGCAAAATATTCTTTGGATTATAAACAGAGAAAAAAATCAACAACCAAAGAAATTTGAACCGAGTTAATAATAAACTATAGAATTATATAGAATGCATACAGCTATAATAAAGTGAAATATTACAATAAACATTGTAGAGCAAATCTGCTGATTTAGCAAACTTTGCCTTATAAAACATAGGGATATAATGGGACAAGTGAATATGTTACGATTATAGAGCTGAAACATCATTCATAATTTTAATGAATTAAATTTTAATCTAACTACACATATGGGGGTCTTCAGAAAAGCAATACACCAACAAATCAGATTTCCTCTCAGATCAAGCAGTTTGGTACTTGACTGCAAATGAAGGACAGGGTCTGTAAAATGAACAGTAGAAAAATGAATATCACTTCTATTTATTGCCTCTTCCCATATTGCAGCTGCTGATCTCTGACCCTAAACAGCAAACTATATTAAATTTAACAGAACTACAGCTGTACACAGATGCTGAAAATGTTGATGCACGGAACATATTCCAATCCCTTGCTCATTCTGAACTAATATAAAAAAAGTTATAGATCATTTTTCGATTAAAAACATACATTACAAAGAACAACTCTGAAAGCACTCTGTATTTCTGTCATCACAAATTAAAATGTCTTCCTATCAGTGGACGATGCTATTCTACTGCAGTAAACAAAAACAAAAACAAAATCAAAGTAAGTGCCAGAATCTTAATTAATACTCAGGTAAGGTAATTGTCAGGTAGAACAGTCTTTAGGGAAATTGTAGCTAAATTGGGTCAGATTTAAGTCTCTAAAACCCGCAGAAGCTTAGCACAGATGTGGAAATCACAAGCCTGGAGTAAACTGTAAACACAGAGTACTCCTGTCCACTTATAAAGTCATTTCTGAAACCTCTGGAATTCCTAAGATATAAGATAAATGCATATTACATGGGACATATTTAAAAGTATTACACTTAATTTAATCCAGAAGACACAGTCATATTATATGAAGATTATTACTGTGTTCTGGGAGCAGCCACAAGCTGTAGATAGAGAGGGTACAAAATGTTCACCAGACGTTACATTTTTTTTAATCTAAAAAACATTTGTAAAATGTACTTGAGTTTTAAATAATCACTTAACAAGGCAACGAACCAACTACAAACACATAATAAATAAGGCTATTAAAAGGTCACAACTGTAGTAAATTAGTCAGAACTATAAATGGGACATTAGAAACACTATGTTTTTCCTTATATGCTTAATAACCAGAACAAGAATTAAAAAAGAATCAGTTTATTTCAAAGTCTGCTTCTTATATTGAAGCACATATTAAAGCAACAGTACAATGTTCATAAAATATAAGTGTGATGCTGTAACATTTCTTACATGTCAGAATACTGATATTTGTATGTATACTAAAATAAGAATTTTAAAATTGTACAAATAGATACATTAAAAATGACATAGAAATAGGGCGCCTCCCACTGCAACAAGACAGAGTTTTTATATCTGGCACGTATTAGTTCAAGATGAAAGTATAAGCAAAAAGATTTACAAGAATCAGCAGTAACAAGTTTGATGCTCAAGAGACATAATAATTGTACATTGTACTGTACATACATCATATGGGTTTAAGCTGGCTGAATATTATATATTTCAAGTTTAAAAATGCACTACCATATAGAGTGTCCATAGTTTAAGGCGAAATTACAGCTCAGAACTGTTATCTTTTCTAATTTGTGGAAGCTTCTTTGACATAAAAGATTTAGATGTTCATAACACATAAAAGATTTCCCTTATTTGTAGGTTCACTTTTAGCATTTTCCTTCATTTAAATATTTTGTATTTAAGTGGGTTTTTTTCCTCTAGTGAAGTTGGCAGCCAACTTCTATATTTGCCTTTTGCAGGAAAAGGTACTTCACAGTATTTACCACTTTTATGTCCTTTTTTATCAAAGGAATCCTTTCTGTCAAACTTACATGTTTAAATGAGACTTTTCTTGATTTTTAAAAAAATACCTGCTTAAATTTCTTCTGGATTCTTCAGAACATCGGACACAGTTCTTAAGGCCAAATCTTAAACTTTATTGTTAAGAATCATCATCAAAAGTGTCTTTGGAGCCATACAAGTCTGCAAGTTTCTTAAATCGAGGTCCCCAGTTTTGTAGATAGTCGTAGTCCAAATCAGAATCTGTTGTCGCTGACTCTAATGAGCTAAGTGAACCAGCCACTGAGCCTCTTCCTTCATAGCCGTAGATCTGAATAGAGTCATACGGAGGAGCAGTTGGATCATTATCAGCTTCTTGTATTCTTGTGTTGATGAAATCATCAACATCAACACTATTGGGAGCCGGTCGAAGCCCCGGTCTTGGCATATACTGATACTCAGGTTTTATGTCTTTACGAGGAATAAATCCATTGATGCCATCAGGGTTCTGCAAAGTAGCTATGTCAAAAGCTTCAGTATCTTCCTCTCCTCCGCCTTCATCATCATAAGTAATAATGTTCTCCCGGACATCTTCTTCTTCAAAAACAATCAGAGGTTCTTTTTTCTGCCTTTTCAGTGTTACAAACAACACTACAATGACTATAGGGAAAAAAAAAAAAAAAAAAAAGTTAGTCTGCACCTCAAACAGTAGCTGCTCTATAAATAAGATTATTGCTTTCACTGAAATCTCAGGTTTTAAGCTGCAGTTCATTGTGTATTTTTGCTAACATCTGCATTTTTAGTATATCCAGCTACGTAAAAACTATGTTGTTTGTCCACACGAATTGAGCATACCAATTTGAGGGTTTCTCTTTGGGCTGAATACCACTGCTCATATTAATTGATCACTAATGCAAGACTCGAATTCAGGAAAAGCATTTGTGGGTCCCTAATGCAGCAGCACTGCCTGAGCTGCCCAATCACATGTCTGCCTGCAGCAAAACAAGGATCAATCTTTACTCTCCCCTGTATGCCCAAAGCTAAACTCTAATTCCATGTTCTGGGCATTTCCATGACAATGGAATTTTTCTGAAGGAACAGATGAAAATACATGCCTTTGTTGACGTGTTCCTTCTCACTGCATATTTATTTAAAATTATTTGAAAATATATAAGAAAAGAAAGGCTACAAATTACTATGGACAAATTAGAACACTTTATGTAAATATTTTCAAATCACCAGGAAATGCTTTATAGTGCTTTCTTAAAAAGCAGGTCTTCTGAGCCCTTCATTTGTCTTCAACATAAGAGAAGTTAGAGGGAAATAGCTGGCAGGAGCCATTAATCCTGGCTGACCTCAATAAGGAACCTGTCATCCAGGGAAGATCACAAAACTTAAAACTGTATGTCGTGACCTCCTTTAAACAGTGTCCCTGATTAACTGATACTGGGCCACAAAAGGACATTCTCTGAGCACACACAGACAAATTCTCTGGTGCTTTCTATTGCAGTTATCATATATTGCATTTCAGCCTGCCAGATTAGTGCCACCTGTAAAAATAAATGCTAAGAAATTAAGATTGACTTCTCCATCTTGGAGCCAAAGGCAACGTTATTTTTTTTAATACAAACAAGTGTAGAAGAAGAGTAAGTAAAGAACTTTTTTACCTAACAAAATCACAATGCAAGCGAGAATGGCGATTAAAGCTCCAGTGCTCAATCCAGCATTGAGGATGTAGGCTTCAGCATTACAGGAGAGCAAGGAGCCATTGCTGTCGCAGCCGCAGACTCGAATGGTGAGGGTGTTGGTGCTGCTCATAGGGGGGAGTCCACCGTCACTTATTACAATGGGAAGAAGGTATAAATCTTGCTTTTGGCGACTAAATCCTTCACGTCTAACAAGAACACTTGCTGTGTTGTCTGTTTAAAGAAGGGAGGTGGTCATTATCATTTTTTCTCAAATCTGAGCAAATATGGAAAAAATATATTTTGCCAGTGGCCCTGAATTTTGAGATGTTTTAGAATGTAAAAACAACATGAGCAAAGTATCACCTTCCTAATGACCCCAAAGCAATTACAGTATTGTGTTTTATTCATACAGTACCATCCCCAGTTTTAAGGGTGATGAGGGTAACACAAGGAACAAAAAAAGTCTCTCTTTGTTAGTACTTTTTAACATATATTGTTCTCTTTTCAAAGTATCTTATCAAGTTCACCAGTTACTTACACACCACAAGGGAATATGCTCACAGTAAACAAAGCAATGATTATACAACTCAGTGTTTATGTTTATTATAAAACAGACGTAGTATAAACAGCTGAATATTAGATATACCAGCTAAGGCAATGTAACACATTCACTGTAGATACTAAACAGTGCATATGTCACCAAAAGCCTACCCTGCAAACCATTATCCCAGAAAATGACAGTAATAGTATTTTTTGCACCCCAGCAACTTTCTGGGAAAGTCAGAATACTTCAACAACTGCTAGAATAACCGTGCCTTGGTATTGCTGTTTGTGCTGGTTCTAAGCTCTTTCAAGAATTAAAGCCTTCAGCAGAGGGGAAGAAAATGAATCCCCATATTGACCTATTGCTCTTGGTGTCGGACATACAGGAATGGAAAACACCGACATGGTCTGTGTGAAGGAGACTCCCACCAAAACGCAAACGCCAACGCTTACTGTGTATTAGCAGATCAGAGCCTCAACGTTCGCCTATTTCAGTAAGATGCACTGAAGCAAGCAGCATTTTGGCAAAACCAGTTTTTCACCCAAACTCCTCTAAACCAGAATTCAGACAGCTCGATCATACATGCACAGCCTGTCGGGACACATTATGAATTATGTGGCCATGTACTGCGTTAAGTGCCTGTCTAATGCCATTTCCATTTGTTACCGCTGAGCAGTTGCCTGCCTTGGGCTTCCTGGTCCAGGGCATCAAAACCAAGCATCCGTCTCAGCACAGAAAGCCGTTTTGAATAGTCCTTTGAGCTCCCTGGGGCAAAAGCATTTGAAAGGGAAGTGTGTGACATGAAACACTGGGATGAGATGGCCAGGGCTTCCTGCTCCCAACCTTGACAGACAAAGGCAAGGAAGCATGAACAGCATTTCTTTATTTGTGCTTCTTGTTTCTCAGTTCTTAGACTGAACCAAAGTTTATAAAATTGTAAACATCCCGAAGTAAGTAAAGCAAAACAACCACATCTGTGGTTTTCAGACCTTCAAAAACTAGCTTATGATGAGGATTTAATTCACACAACCTTTTCTGTTTTAAGAATGCTCTTTACTTTTCACTATATAATGAAAAGAAAAAAGAGAATAGAATGGTCCTTTTATCTACTAACAGAGGGCTATTCTCCTCCATTTTATTGCTGCCTTGGGGTACTGCAGAAGATTAATCATTTTCCTGTTGAAGAGTCAGCATAAATTCAAGAATTTAATAATGCAAACCATAAAACCTATTTTAATGATCTAATCATTTTCCATGAAAATCTGTGAATAAATTATACCAAAAGAGAAGTGTTCTTGCCTTATATTAATCACCCTTGCAGACAGTGCCCCTGATGTAGGAGAAGGCCTGAAACAGTCCCCAGACTTGATGGACACAGACCAGTTTATGGGATGAGGAGGATGCTTGTACTAGGGTCCTGCTTATTGAGACTCTCCACACTAGAAAATTTTGCAGATCACACCAGAAAAGGATGAATACTTTCAGGACTGTCTTAGATACATTTGATACATGCAGAATTAATTCACCTCCCAATATCACTTATGGTTGTTGGACGTGCCCTTTGTCTCTTTTCAAAGTCATTCTACCCCTCTAAACATTTACATGCAACATTTCCCCAGCTAGGTTTTGTGGCACAATTTTTTTAAAGGACTTTAGTGATATCAATGTTTATGTGATGGGGTCGTATTTTTGGATAGTAAGAAGTTAATGGACTCATGATGATTTTATATAAATAGAAGTGTAACGTCTGATATCTATTAACCTAACAACCAATACCTGAACTAACATATCTTGATACAGAATCAAATTGTTCCAAAGGGTTGTCTAAAATGCATTTAATAATTCATTTCATCAACCTGAGAATAAAGATCTGCTCTATTAAATTAGAGTGCAGCAGGACAGACAACTCCTGTGCCAAAATACATGAACATCAATAGAGGACTGAGATACAACTGCCTAGAAGCTGTAAAGGCAAACTGGAAGGAAATATATGCAGTATCAAGTATTGGTATATTTAGTCTGTTGGTTACACATTTTTTATTATATCGCATCTTTCCTGAATTTTGGCAAATATTATTAATAGCTTAAATAGTATTCCTACTAGAAATAAGA
This sequence comes from Nettapus auritus, assembly GCA_011076525.1. Taxonomy (NCBI): domain Eukaryota; kingdom Metazoa; phylum Chordata; class Aves; order Anseriformes; family Anatidae; genus Nettapus; species Nettapus auritus. The sequence continues at coordinate 8,401,753 of CM021775.1, forward strand.
AAAGGATGGAAAATTACTCAGTTATTATACAGTCTGGCCAATTCCACTGCGGTCAGTTACATTATACTAAAGTTGAATGTGATCCAGTGGGTCATTTATCTGGTTTAAGTTGAGGTGATTTCTAAGTTTATATAAGTAAAATCCAATCAACATTCCTGGCTAAAAATTAAGAAGGATTACCACGTCATTTTTTATTTTTTTTTTTCTGTGTATGTTCACTTCTCACATTTAGAAAGAACATAATATCCACAAGAGAATATAAAACTTTTACCTAGATAAAAGGTAACATCTAATCCTAGCTAATATTCTCATCCTCGCTTTTTCATCATTTTCAAGTCCCAGGAGTGTAACTATAATCCAGGTATAATGGCATTTTTTTAAGCCAAGAAACAGAAGTTAAATGTCAATACCAGCTTAAAACTATTACTTAACACATATGGGAGCTACTTGACTGGCAGTCTTAAAGAACACAAAGACAGGAAGAAGAAAATATCCATCTCAACACCATCCAAAAAATACACATGCTCTCATTTTTCCAGTTATTATTGTCACTGATTTTAATGGACCCATGAACTTAATTTCAGTCTTTATAAAGCTTTGTCTTGCATATTTGAAAACATCACTACACCTCATTTTTGCCAGAGTGGTATAATGCATCCTTGTGCAGCATGCAAAAGTGAGGTGGTTGCAGTACTTCCAGCAGTATTGGCTTTGTGCCTGGCCTCCACACAAGGTGAGCCCAAGTAAAGGGCATTTCAGTTTAGGACAGACAGGGCAGGATTTAAAGCAGGAAATCCATCTGCTAAAAATCCATCTCTCTGTGGTGAAGTGCCATGAGCCTCTGCTGCTCTTTTGAAGCTCTGACTTCAATGGGAGTAAAATTGAACAGAGCCTAGGCAAACACAGTGCTGTTTACTTATGTGGTATAATGTAAGTAAACAGCGCAAAAGTAATTCGGTGTTTTATCACAGCATGTGATAAGCCATTATCTCATGTTTTCTACTGAAGATAGTCTCAGCTGAAAAACTTGGTAACACAGTAGGCTATTAATAGGATGTACAATGTGATTACTTTTTTGGATTACTGCAATATGTGATTACTTTTAGGAGCTGGTAGAAAGAAACTCTATTAAATGATAATTATAGGACTGTATTCGCTTTAAAGTTTTGTAATAGACCCAAACATTGGAGTTTTCATTAACTGTTCTCCACAGTTAATAAAGCCATTTTTCTCTGAAACTAGTAATTCCCTCTGAAAGCAGTGGCATGGTATATAGACTGCTCAGATTTACAAATGAAAAAGAAACTTTAAATGATCATGTAAATTATTTGACTTGCCAATGATAGCACACTCTGAGAAGTTCTTTATATGGAAGTAAACAGAATTTTAACTCTCTACAATACCATAACTTATATTTTTTTAAAAAACAAAACAACACAGAAATAGTTAAATTAACAATGTGACTGCAGTAAGGATTGTACAAAAATGATAGAAAACACACAATGTAAATGGATGGATTGCACTACACTATTTATTTCCTAAACAAAAATTTATACAGGAAGATTCAATCCTTAAATACTGTCTTGTTGAAATAACCTTTTCAGATATTTAGGTACAGTCACTACATTTGATGGATATCATCATTTCTATCACAAAACAGTTTTACCTGGGCTTTGTCATGAGAAAGAGAGAGAGAGAGAAAGAATTTGCTGAATATGGAAATGAAAGATTAATGGAATTGGCTGGAGTCAGGCACCATAAGACCATTTGCTGGTAACTGTATCAAAGCATCGCAATTCTGACCTACACATTCTCTGTTAGATTACACAATCTAATCCATTTTCAATTTAGTATGGCGACCAGAAAATATCTTGTAAGGAGAAATTTGACCTCAGGGTCACAAGCAAAGAATTCATTACTATTTACTTCTCTCTAAAATACATTCATCAAATTTTCAAAAATGGTGTTTTCCTTAGTTCAAAGAGAATAAACATATTCTCTCCACTGGATCCTTTATGAATTGCTTATGTATGTACAAGTGTCGAGTACTAGGCAACAATATTACTTTGATCCTTCAAGAATTATGGAACTTTTGTTTAGGAATTCTGATGATAATTGCCCTCACTTCAGATGTTGATGGCGATAGAAAGCATACCTCAACATTACATTTGAGAGAAAAAAGTTGTTACTGAAATTATGTATCTGGATTATGTTGCCTTTTGTACTTGTGTCAATCTACAATCAGTCATTATTTAAACCAGTTCAGCAGAGTTCTACATTTCAGAAAACAGTTGTTTCCTCCACACGTTAAAACTTGCTATTTAAAACCAGTTCTTTACAAGCTGAAACTGTATTTTTTCCCTGTACAGGAAAACAACAAATGAACATTGAACATAAATGTTATACTGATTATCACTAAATAAATAGAATAAATATTGATAATGGCTGAATCCGTATTCTTCTTCCCCCCTCCCCGGATTCGTCAACATTTGGCAAGTCAGGTTCAATGATGTTATCATGTTAGAATATCAAGTAAGTTTTAGCTTTTATTTATGCTTGTTTGTTTTGTTACTAAAATTTCTTACCTCTTATGATGCTCATTCTGAATGCAAGACTATACTGTATTTCATTAACAGAAAATTGGCAAAGGGATCGGGATACCCATATGCTGAGATATACCCACTCTGGATTTCTGTTTCACAGCAGAAATTTCCTACAAAAGTTTAGTATCGCAGTGACTTCTTTCCGTTAGGACCCTAGCCCATGTCTTCTGACATCCAAAAATTAGCAAACAGAATTAGGTGAAAAAATACAAGCAACATAATAATTTATCCTTCCCTCACTGATTTGAGAGTAGGAAGGAGTTTTGTTTAAATCAAGGAGACCTGCTAATTAAATTTAGCGAACATTTTTCACAATGTTTTTTACCCTCTTCCTGGGTGATAAAATGGCAGTGGATTTTCATGTAGGGTGTTATTATGTAATTTTAAATATGTATTCAAGAAAATGAGTGAGTTAATAAGCATTACATTATTCTGAGAGCATCCCTATATTTCAATTGTATTTTTTCCACCTTCCTCCCCTAAATCTCTAGAAAATAGGCACTCTGTCAAAGTTAATGAAAATGCTGTTGCATGACATTAAGTTGGCCATTAGTTTTCTTTTGTCATTTCTTTGGACACTATTATAGAGGGAACCTTCATACAAACCTCTGTTGTCTCTGAGTGTAAAATTTGGATTATGAATAATTTCAGGTGGTAAACTGAAGATAAATCTTGGTCCATTGGCTGACTCATCCTTGTCATCAGCACTAATTGTAATAAATTGCTGTAAAAGAAAAGTAGTGTGTAAGCAAATAGCTCCTTCTCTGGATACATCACATATAGACAGCATTCTGAGAAATCTTTTGAATACAAAGAATTTTGAAAGTCAGAGGAAATAGCTGAAAACATGAAAATATCTCAACAAACGTATGCAATTATAAACATAGCGCAGACTCAAAGCTAGAAAGACAATCTTTATTTAATATTATATTTAACCAACATAGGATTATAGATGTAAAAGTATACACCTAGATACACATTCTTATATGCAGATCTGTGCTAACAATAACTTCTTATGCTAAATAACATTTTGCAGAAACTTCAGCAGCTCACAATGTCTCTTCCAAACTGCTACACCAAATCAAAAAGTAGTGTATAGTGCCTTATTTCCACCTGATGCTCTCCCTTTACCTCGCAGATTGTTCAGGGATAAATCTATAAACTATACCATACAAACACTGTACTGTGATTCTTCTTGTAAGATGCTGAGTATTTGGATATTCTTAATATCGAAACCAAGCTCACAACTGGGAAAGTTGTTCCCAGCCAGCTCTGTTGCCCATGTACTGGTGGATACTTAGAGCCAACATCATTCACATTCAATACACAAAGCATTCTTATTGCTATCTGTTGATAGCAATACAAATTAAAAACACAGGAACGTACACACAGGATGAGTGCTCTAGGCATTTTGGCCAAAATTGAAAATTAAATGTTTAATTGTTGCTATTTATTCAAGCTTTCAACACAAAAAACTGGGCTAACACCCTAAAGTAAGAAATTCAATGTGCTGAAGGTGGAGCACACAGGCTTACCTGATTGCTTCGAGCATTCTCACAGACAAACGCTTCATAGGCTGCCGCAAATCTGGGGGCATTGTCATTGACATCAACAACCTTAATTGCAACCGGAACTTTGGCTTCCTGGTGTTGTTTGTCTATGGGTGTAAGCAAAACCAGAATGAAATGGAAGCAGGAAAATCCCTCAAAACAAACAAAATAACAGCAAAAGCTGTATTAGTTGTATGCAAGTGAAAAAGAAATAGGCTAAGGTATTTGTTCGGATTTGTTGCAGCATACCAATTTGAATTAATTGGAAGACAACAGAATTTACAAAATTAATAATAAAATAATTCAGTGAAATACTTACGAACTTCAACTGCAAAGACAGAGATATTATGCCAAGCAATTTCTTCCCTATCCAAAGCCTTTATTGTCTTGATGTTGCCATCATCTGCATTAATAGTAAAGTATCTTTCAAGGTCAGTGTGACGATCAATTGAATACCTAAAGAAGATTGGAAGTCAGTAATTAGGTAAAAGAAAGATTTAGCAGTTTCATGCATCCGATTTTTTTTATAACGTTATCATTTTTAAATAATTGTAAGCAGTACCCTTAATATTATTTTCAATGTAGTAATAAATGGTTCTTTTAAAAGGATGTTCACTAGGTTCAATTCTACATTTAGAAAAAATATTATATCAGAATAGTAGTAGTAAGTGAAAATTATTTTTCTTTGAAGTCTCTGTATTAAAGCCCCCCGATTTTTTTTACATTCTTCTCTTACAAAATATGATTAAATTATCTGCAGAGATATTTCTGTTTTTATCTATATCCTATTAATGACAAAGATCATTTAAAACTTCTGATCTTTGGATTACTCAGAATGTTAATTGATCATACTAGGTTATTAAATATTATCCATTACCTACACGTCCACAGTTTTATACACCTCTGATTACCTCTTTACCGTGCAATTCTTCAAAATGTTAACTATACCCCAAAAATGATGTTTTATAATTTAAGTTACACTGGGAACATGACAAAGTACACTAATAGAAGACTACCCAATTTAACTGCAGAAAGTAGGTGTGTGTATGTGGTTTTCATTAGAAATTTAACGCTTTACATTTAACTCTTTACAATAGTCTATAATCTACTGCACAGATTTCTATTTTTTTTTTTTTTAATGATGTGATAATAAGATTTTTTAAGAAGGATAAGATATAGAATAGAATCTAATACAGATGTCCTCAGGTATATTTTAGGTAGGCACAGCTATGGGACACTTCCAGTACTTCTTTCTGATACAGACTTTGAGAAAAGAGTACTTTATGGAGTAAGACATAAAAGCAATGCTACATGGTTACAGTTAGCAATATTCTTTGTAAACTAGAAATATTACTATCTGAGGTCTATTATGCTATCTTAATAATTTGCATAACAATTCTAAAAGCTTACCATGCTTAGAAAGAAACAGCCTGCTCTAATGAAGCATACCTTATAGCACTGTTTGCAGCATCAGGGTCTTTGGCATGTACTTTTCCAACCACAGTACCAGATGCTGCATTTTCTTGTACTTCAAAAATATAACTTGGTTTTAAAAATACAGGTGGTTCGTCAGCATCTTCCACTGTAATCTTCACTGTTACTGTGTCCTTGAATGGTCCATTGCTGATGAACTTCGGATCGATGTGTACATTGGCTGCCTCTACCTTCAGACTGTAGGACTTTTTGGTTTCAAAATCTAAGACCTGTGAGAAACAAGAAAATAATGCATTCATTGAACAGAGTTAGCAAAACTAGTGTAAAAGCAGTAAACAGTCTCCTGGTATTCAATAACATAAAACAAATGTGAGCATATCTGTCAACAAGCTTGGACTGAAATGTGTGTATTTAAAAACAAAAAGACTGAAATAGAAGGAGCTACATTCTATGTATGGAGCAGCATAAGAAGGCACTCAAAATATCAAGACAAGAGGCTTTGTCTTGCTCTTTGCTTCCTGCATCTCTCAGGAAATCGTCTTTACTGGGAAAATTTCCTTTGTGCAGCTTTCCACATGGCACAGAAGGATGAATAGGAAAGGGGTTCCTACAATATGTCAGGCTTGGACTACCCCAAGCTGTCAGGCATTCCTTTAGAGATATGGATATAGACAAAGAGAAGTTGTTGTTTTTTTTTCTTAAGTAGTAGAGGAAATATGAAGATGGCTTGCAGTTCGATTTCTCCAGTTATTTCCATCCACAGATCTCATGTCACTTTACAAAGGGGAGGTGAAATAATGCCAGCTAGGTCCTTTAGAGAGCCTGATCCAAGACACAGCATATCTGCATTGTCATCAACATGAAATGGCTGCAGTGTTGCAGCACTGGTCACCTCAAAATGATCGCGCCTTAAAAGTACCTGAGAAACAGGTGCCAACCACAATTCACAAAGTAGGCTAACAACATAAATTGAATGCAGGCAGTGACAGTATGCCCACACTTTAAAATGCACAAGACAAACATTCCCACCTCTAGAAGAAATACAGTAATTGAACCACAGGATAATTTTGATTAGAGATCTCGGGGTCTCCTCCAGAGAGACTGCCCCAATTTACAGAGCAGGGCCAACTTAGAAGTTAGGTTGCCCAGGCCTTCTGCTTTGACTTTTGAGTATCTCCAGAGGAGATGAATAACTAAAAAGATATGAAGGGCAAAATAATAATGCTTAAATAATGAATATGATTCTATTATTTCTAAATTATAATTTATTTCATAACACTTAAAAATCATGCTGATGTACGAAATCACCTTAGTATTTCTGCTGCTTTTGGCATAGCCTGTGACTCCTTCAGAACAGTATTTTGGACAATGCACAGCTGAGGAATTCAAACTATAGGGCATGAGGCTGTTCAGACTGAACATAAAGCAACAGCGAATGTCTGCTACTTATCAGCACTAGGCAAAACTTCATTAACAATGAAGCTGATGGCATTGTATTTTACCGTGACTTTTTATTATGAATTCATTTAGTTTGTGCAATTAATCCACTGTACAGTTTTTATGTAACTCTTCTTGGTTATTTTCTTCCATTCCAATTCAGCTAATGGGGAAATGGAATATTAAGAGTTAATCACAGCTTTAGAAACAAATTAAGTGAAATTGCATTTACTGATATTTTAGCTTAGGTGATAACCCATTACTACCACACACTTGGTCAGAAACAAAGAATACTGCACTTTGGTAGGTTTGAAAGGACAGTACTACTCACCTTCTTAAGCTTTACAACACCTTCCTGAGTCTCATAGTCTGTTGTAATTTCAAACATATCCACTCCATCTCCATCAATGATGCTGTAAGCTACTAAGCCATTTTCTCCAATGTCCGGATCTTTGGCCTTCACTCTTCCTACTTCCTCTCCAGGAACAGCTGCTTCTGACACTGACATCTGGTACACACCTGGCAGAAGAAAAAAAAAAAAAAAAAAAAAAAAAAGACAGTTGCCTTAAGTATGCAGTCTGCTCTCCAGTTGTAAATTTACTCATTTAACTTATAAATTCCAACTAACCACACTAATTTTTTACATTTTGAAATTCCTTGAAGGAATGTTATGGTGTAAAGATCTCTGAGAAGCCATCCATGAAATCTTAAAACACATTGCTAATCTATATAAAATTACCTCTTCATTGATGTTTTACATAACATCTGTATACCTATCTGTTCTAGGAGGGGTTAAAAAGACAACTGATTAGTCAGAATGCAGAAATTGTTGTGACATCAAGGTTATAATTCAAAGATGTTACTACAAAAATTGAAGGAAAATTCTGTTTCATATGACTCACAGTATGACATTCAATTCTATACTTGTGAAGTGTTTCTGCCAATTTATTTGGTAGCCACAAATTATATAACATGAATTGGATAGACCTCACTGCTGTACTGACTAAAGAACAAAACTGCCGCTATGACTTTAATTTGGAGTATGAATGTAATTACAATTTACCACAACAGAGAACATATACCAATTTGTGTAGGATTCCATACTTTAAAAAAAAAGGCTTTCCCTCATCAAACTTAAAAAGGAAAACCATCCCCAAACATCCCATTTTTGTGGTGCCACACATTTCTCTTTGTGTATTAAGGACACTAGAGGAGACCAATACTCTTTCTGGATAAATCTCTTACCAACAGTTGTCCTTTAGGGGGCCATTGCTTCCTGGACCTTCCCACCCTACCCCAGTGTTCACATAACATAACCTGGTTATAAACTTACAAATCTATGTCAGCATTTTCTGGCATTTCATCGATATTAGTGAATAAAAAAATAATACAAACATCAAAACAGCATGAGAAAATAAAATAATTTATCCTCCTCTCCATAATTGCTCTCTGTTGCTACAGTAGCACTCCAGGAACATCCCGAGACTTACACCAGGCAGGGACCTGGCTCATTACCCGTAAAAACAATTGGCACATGTCATGGAAATAGGCCATTAACTCCTGTCACAAAGAATCCAAAATTTAAGCACATAACTCATTAAGGGTTTGAGCAATGAGCAAAACACAAAGAAAAAAGGTTAAATATATATATATACACATTTGGCTATTTATATAAACTGGCCCAATCCTGGTTTTGTTATAAAGCACTCCCAATTAAGGTTTTAAAATTAGAGGCAAATGATTAAGTCAAATAACTGATAGTTCACATTTCCGAACATTGATTTACATATTTTCACAAAACAGTTTTTTTTTTTTTTTTTTTTTTTTTTTTTCTCCACTCAGTAAAATGACTAGAATTTGCTGAGAAAAACACATAATTTGATGGAGTTACTGAGCAAAAATACCATGTAGTGGAGTCCCAGGTTATGACTGGATTAAAAAGATATGTTTGTGAAGTGTGTAGAACTTGAAGTTTTTAGGATTTAACACTTTTCTGTTAGAAGGGTAGAAAATGCTAACAGATTTTCACATTTATGGACTGGCTGTGTCATTTAAGCTCTGGCTTGAGGGTCCAGGAAACTGCAGCGTGGGCAGAGAGCCATGTTCACATCCAGGATGTATCAGTGTTGTACAGATGCTCAGAGGGGAAGCAGGCTGGGGTAGGATGGTGCATATGCTGCACTCCAAAACAATCCCATGCAGAGATGAGATGTAGGACAGCTGTGTGGGTCCATTAATATACTTCCACCCAACTGTGAAGACTGAATCTGTTAATGTCATCCCTGACTAATTTTGTATATGAAAAATAAATAGCACAGGTATTGAAATAGACTTTATTTGACCACCAGCAATATACGTCAACCATCAATTTCAATATGTAATTGTACCGAATTTGGTTTTATTGCCATGATAAATATAAAGCATAAGGAGTATCCAGTCATAACTTTTATCCTTACTGACATACATCATTCCCTGAGAGTGTTTACAGAAGTAAAGGATGAAGCATCAACACTGAAAATGAAAGGCTATTTGAAATAAAAAATGATGCTCACTCGAGGGTCTGTCAAAGACCTGAAAGGGCATAATCAGGAGCTGTTAATAGGCTGCACAACACTTCTGTCAAGGGCCCAAAAAGCAAGACTCTTGGACCCTGAGAAATACAGCTATAAGAACATAAGTAGATCTCCTTTCCTTTGTCCGTCTTCATTGATAAACTAAATGAATTACTGAAAGGCTTGAGGTGATGCCACTTGGAGACTTCTTTCAAACATGGGTAACCGTTACTGCTTTCTGCTGGACACACACTATGAGAATACTGTTTACTGGATCTCTCCCACAATGGAAAAATCTGTTCCTGTATAAAACATGTAGGAATTTTGTTTTAACCTCCTTCAAAAAGATTACTTAATACTCTCATGGTCTGAGCAGAGAAGTAAACTCACTTTGATTTTTAAAAGTCTTTTACATCCACACTATAATTATGAAAATGGGAAAGGCAGTAAAGCAGCTTAGCTCAGAACTGCTGCAGGGGAGGTACCTCTTCTAGTACAGATTTGCTTGAACTGCGAACGAAAAATGAGACTTCTTTCTCAGAGCAAGCCCACACTGTGTCGTCCTGATCACATCACAGGTATATTTCTAATATAACATGATCCAATAGTGTTAAAAATGAAGTATAGAGTTAGGAATCTTTGAAATCCAATTTTAACCTTAAATAATGGCTCATTGCAACACAAAGTAAATCACCCAGATACTGAAGTTCTATACATTATTAGCAAAAATGTGCAAATAATATCTATTCCTACGTGTGCTGTGATAATCCATCAGTTACTGCTTTTTCAAGTTTTGAGTATGTCTGATGCTATGCAAATATGGGTATTAGTAGTATATGTGATTAAGGACTGTGTTGCTTACTTTGTGGGAACTTTGGTGGGTTGTCATTGACATCTGTAAGTGTAATTGTCACTTTGGTTGTCCCTGAGAGGCCTCCCATGTGTCCTCCCATATCTTTTGCCTGTATTACAACATGATACTCTTCCTTAGCTTCTCTGTCCATATTTGGAAGGGCAGTTCGGATAATTCCTGTAAATACAAAGAAATTGTGTCACATAAAAATTTTTACATGTTCACGTAATGACAAACAGGACACTGCATTTTTTTAATGTGCATTAAAATGCAGCAATATTTACAGTAATATTCCAGATTTTCTTTCCTCTGTGCTGTGCATGGCACTATGCAAGCAAACTAGCCCAAATATTTAGAATAGCTGAGCACAGAGCTGCCCCAGAGAATTACAGTTCAGCACAGAAACTGTTATTTCTATCACACCATATCATACCACAAAAGATAGAAACATCTTTCTAGAGTAGTGTACCAAGAAGCTCTACGAAATGCCAGGGGAACAACCTGCTAAGCAGCTTAGCTAGCATCAAGAGAGAACGAAGGAAGCTTTGCTCAAACACACCAGCACATGTACTGCCTTGGTCAATATATTTAGTTCTTCATTTTAATGGATTCCAGTTATGAGGTCCTACTCAAATAAACTGGTCAATAATACCTGTTTGAGCTTCCACCGAGAAGTACGGCTGACCTTCAAGAATACTGTAAACCAGTTTGGCACTGTTCCCATATGTAGGATCGTCAGCATCTGAAGCTGTTACCTGAATAACGGATGTACCTAAAGATGGAAAGCAAAGACAGAGGAAACACAAACAGAAGCAAATGTGTCTGTAAGAACCAAACAGATATTTTCAGTATGGCTACATCTTAACTTTTTTATTTTCCAGGTTTGGTAAATGAAAAAATTCACTTAGCAATTTATACATGACAGAATAGACTTATAAAATCCACAAAGACTTGTCACCGTGATGTGGATTAATGTTCTAAAGACTGAAGGTATAAAAGTCAGCAGTCACTCTGTATCATTATGGGTTTTTTTCCTCAACAGTTTATAACACTATATTCCTTTTGTCATTAGACAGACAAACTACAGTTTTCTTTTTACATTTTCCTCAAAATGTGTCAGAGAAATCATTCCTGTAGAAATCTCCATGATAGACACAAGCTCAAACAAGAGATAAAAATGGAATAAATAGTGTGGCAATAACTCCCCAGCTTTACTACACAGCTCAGCCAAAGGAATGATCTTGATGTTTTACCCCAGAGGATTCACACTCCGTAAATTCTAGGGGACCTTCATGCTCCTTCCGAGGAGGAAACAGATGTGTTCTAGGAGCAATCTAGAGACACTTCAACCATGACAGTAGCTGAACAAGCTTTGATTTGGTCAGCAAATTAGATAAATTGACTGAGTCACTGACTGAGCTTGAAGTAAAATTTACCTCCCAGAATTCTAGAAGAATTATATTAAGCCAAGAAGTACTGACAATGCAACATCCTCAAAAAACAGGGACTGAAGTGCATTTATGAGTACTCACCTACATTTGATCTCTCTGGCACATTGGCATGGTAGTTTTCATGAAGGAACTCAGGCGGGTTGTCATTTATATCTTGAACTTTAACAATGAATTCAGAGGGTGGTTCCAAAGGTCTGTTAGTGTTCCTGTCTACAGCTTGTGCCGTGAGAGTGTACTGAGCTCTCTCCTCCCGGTCCAGTGTCTTTGTTGCATGGATGTTCCCTGATTTGTCATCGATAACAAAAATGATTCCTGCTCCTTCACCTGAGAGAATGTATTTAATGTTTCCATCTCCAGAATCAATATCTGAATGAAGCTACAAAATGAGAAACAGATACATTTTAACAAGATAGCATAAATTCCATGTATGTATTTACAAAAAAAAATCATGAAATTAGTGTAATTTCACAGTTTCCTAAAATCTTCTATTACATTAGGCAATAGTCCATACACAAGCCCATGCTATGAACATCTGCCCTGCGCTCAGACACTGCCTGCACAGAGTTGCATGCTACCACACACAGGGTGCAATTGAGACCCAAGCTTTGAGATTTAAGGAAGGAAATACATGACAAGATAGTTATAACAGGATCCTTATTTAAATGAAGTAAATGAAAACAAAGTTTTTGCAAAGATTTTGTTCCTTTCATACTAATCAGATTCTGCAAAATGTAGAATTCTACTGTGTAGAAAAAGTTAATTGACAGATGGGATGTAACAAATGAGCCGATCCCTGATTGCCAACTAGCTTTTAATTGCAACCTCTTTATTACAAAAAAAAAGTAACAAATCCTTACTGAATTATCTTACTTTCACAACAATTGTACGCTTCGGTTTGATGAATGAGAGAAATATTGAGCCAAATTATGGATTTATTGATTTTACGTTTACATCTACAAATTGTATGCTTCTAACTATCTTTTAAATGAGAATACCCAGAATGGTGTTTGGTGTCACTGATCCAGTTCTTCACTCTTTGTGTTGGCATTAAGTCAGCACTGTTCAGCTGACTCGTTATAAATTGGTAAATATGCTGTTTTATATATATATACATATATATATATATATATATACACACACATACATACACACACACAGAGTCAATTACTGTTAGATAGTAACAGAAAAAAAGACCAGTTCAGGATATACACATAAGCACACAAATACGTATTTTCTACTATATACATACCTACCCCTCATATACTTAATTTTACTGATAACTTAAAAACGAAAGGATGAAGAGATATGTGTTGAGCTGTACACTTTTACTGAGCTGCTGGGTTCAACATTACACTTTAAATTACTAACTTTAAAGAGAATGATACCAGATATTCTTGGGACATACTGTTGTTCAAGTGGTTGCTGTGGTCTTAAATGACAGCTATATGCATTCATTCAAACACTGCTGAGATCAACAGAAAAAACTTGTATTCATTTAGGTAGCTTTTGATTAGCTCCTTAACTGAGCTACAATAACGTGATTAATTTTAGGTAAATAAGGAGCTGCTGAAGAAAGAGCTAATGCAACAGAAAAGCAATGGCAAGAAAAAGAACAACTCACAAAATAGTAGTAATTAATGATTATTAATCAGTGAATGAAAATCAAATTCTTACCCTTCCCACTAGTACAGGATCGGGTCCTGTGTACTCCTCTATAACAAAGAACTGATTCCACACCCAGCCTCTTTTTGAACGATGAAGAATTTGTCCTTCTTTTCCTTTTTCATGGTGACCATGAAGCGATGGCCTTGTGTGGTTCAGTTTTTCTGTAGTTATGGCATGGCTGTAATACAGCATGCCCAGGCAGATAAGAGCGGCATGTAAACAATTGTCCTCCTTCATTTTTGGTTATTTTGTAGGCACAGGAGTATTCGAGAATCTACCCCTTCCACCTTGGAAGTCAAAAAGTTTGGGCCACTTAAGAGTTTCAGATAAAATGTTCTGCACATAGGTTGCAACCACACATTGAATGCATCACTTTAATGCTCTGCAGCTTCCCAACTTAATTCCTGAAAGAAAGTAAAATGGACAAAAATGTCAATTCTTTTATGTCTCTGAGGTGCAATAATTTCTTTATCAAGCAAAACAGAATTAGAACTAACTTGGAACATTTTGAGATAATAAGATTAAAATATAAAAGTGATTATGAAATGATTATGAAATACAAAGTAACGAGCATAGATGGTACATGTAACTACCACCTTATGAAATCTCCTGACTTGATGGTTAGGGCACTCATTTGGAAGTTCAATTATACTCCCTCACAATCCTTCCAAATGGACTTAGCCCAAGATGTGAGATGACTGTAGAAATACCTAATTTATATCTAAGCCTTCTTAGGAGCTTAGATATAAGCCTTAGATATAAGCCGTTAAGCCATAGGTTTAGATATAAGACAGATACCAAGATACTTGCTTATCAAGAATGGAATATTTCTACACATGCCTGCAAAAAGGCCTTGGAATGACCAACAGATTTTCATGCCAAAAATAAATGCCTGGGTGTTTCAAGGCAGGAGCAGTGGCTGACCGGACTCTGAGGACCTAAATTTTGGACTTAGGTCCTTGAAGTAGCCTTTCCACTCCCTCTGAGGATCAAGTCATTAAAGCTGAGAAGCAGCACCGATTGCCAATTCTTTGTTCTGGTGATGATAAATGCCATAAACTAACACAAACACATTTAGATACTTTTGATGAAACAGCAATTGATGTGGCTATTTACTTCTGTTTTCCCTGTGGTATAAATTACCAGAATTACACTGATGATTATTTTCTAGTATTTTTTATAATACTAGGTCAGAATTAATATTTGAAGCATCAATTGTGTTACAGAGTGAAACCTTAACTAAGGTCTACAACTCCAGTTAACGATCCATCTTAAAGGCCACTTTGACATATCACTTGGGTTTCCAACATCAATTCTTCAGTCTTCACAGAGCAGCTAATTTTTACTAGGTACCTAGGGTGTTTTGTTTCATTTTTCAGTGTAATTCGTTTTATTCTATTGCAGCACACTAATAAAACATTCAATGTTATATTCATACAGGCATATGTATAAATTGCTACCATCTTCTTTAAAACTGAATCATTTTTCATGAGAAATAAGAAGGTACTTGTAGCACAGAAAATGTGAATATAGGGAAAAGCTTCAACCTACATCACTACCTATAACTCCAGGAACAAATAAACATCTCACTAGTAACCAGCCCACTCATCTTGGGAAGTCTTTCTCAAATCCTGAGCAGTCTTCCCATCCACATTCCTTTGCACAATTACATAACAACACACACTCAACACTGAGATACAGATCTTTATAAATAAATAATTCATAAATAAGGAAGGAAATACTTGTTTTTCATTTCCTCAAAAAAGCTGCTTTTTATTTTTTTGAAAACTGAAATAACTTCAGGTATAACACCATAATGACTCCAGCATAGCGAATTAAATGAAAGTCCCACATTTAAATACAAACTTAATCTGGCACAAAGTGAGGAATTTCTATATTCGTTTTTCTTAAGCATATTTATTCATTACAGCATTTGGTGTATCCATTTCATTTTTTACTACTGTTACATGATGCCACATTACAGATGACTCATAACAGCATGGGAGATATGAAAACGAAAATGATCTATTATTTTGGTCAGAAAAATGCTCTCAAAATTCAGTTATTCTGATACAACATTTGTGTGTGAACTGTGGAGCATTAGGCCTGTATTTTTAGAGCTTATTTTATATCTCTATTTTGTTGAGAGGTAAAAATCAGGTAGGACTTAAAGGACTTGAAAAATTTTATTTCACCTGTTTTAGAAGTGGCTTAAGTATGGTAAGTCTTTCAACACTGATTATTGCAGTAGCTTTTGATGATAACAAGATCTAAAAGGAAAGGACGTCAGATTTTTTTTCAGTTTTACATAGAAAAAAAATCAATTTGAAACCCCTAGTATGCAGTATTTACTTACGAAGCTTCCATATCATTTAACTATCTATTAACCCAAGGGTCTTTTTAAATACAATCCATCAAATTCTGTACTCATCCCACAGATGTAAAATGAGCTCTTCTGTCTTGTTTAGGAAACACCTCTGGGTTTACATCGTTGTGGTAGGCAAAATTTGACCGAACAGCAAGCAGGCTCTGTTAACTCTTTTGGGTAGTCTGTCTACAGAAATTTAGTGGTGTAACTAAATTATAAATAATAAAAAAGATACATCACTAAAAAAATATAATTTACACAATAAGACCATTTCATTCTGCTTCAGAATTGTATTCAGTTAATCAATGATACTGCTGCTTCAGAAGTAGTTTGCTAGGGGGTGTCCTTTCAGCCAAATAGCCTTCAGTGCCATGTCCAGTATACCTAATTATGCTGGACAAGTATGCTAGCATGGTATTTGTGTGCAGCAATTACTAGTGGGGTTGTTAAACAGGGTCTACATGCTCCAAACAGAAGTGGAATAGAAAGGCATGCCTAGACAGCTGTGCGTTTTATAACCCGCTGCTAAAAAATGTTAAGTAAACTGCTTACATTACTAGATTTTGGATGTGTTTGAAAATTAAACTGATAATTATTCTTCATTAATATCCCATAATGATTTCAACAATAAAAATAAGTAAACAAATATGACCATTATTCCCAAACTTCTCAATACTGTTATGTAAATCAGTAACCACTTTATAAAGATGCTTAATAATAATGGAAGAGCCAAGTTGACACATACCCTGGTCATTATCAGCTATTCAAGTATGAAGTGCTGGAAACAAAACATTAATCACACATCCATGTTTAATTTACTAATGAGGATTTAAAATGAAAATTGCTGGCTACCTTTTGTTTTGATTCTCTACATATACGTATATAGAGAGGGAGCAATAATGCTACATGTCTTCAGGTTATATCTCATCCCAGCTTATATCTCATCCAATGAACACTATTTGGGAAAAAAAAAAAAAAAAAAAATCACTATAGCTCTTATATAGTAATTGCTTCTATTTTGAGTTACATTGTGAAAGGACTCCATGCTAGTAATACCAACTTGGCTCTTAAGTATGTGATCTGCTGCTAGATAGGTGAGAGCTGGAAGGTCTGCCCAGCCTCCGCGTGCCCCCCTCTCCTTCTCCCTGCCTGCAGTTCATTCTCTCTGTTCCTTTACATAGAGGCTGCCACAGCGGTAAGCCCTATGACTCCTCTCGTCATTAGAAAAGTTAATAATATAAAGCAATATCAAGTTCCACTGAAGTCTGTGAAATAATTAAATTCCTAACAGCTACAGCTTGGCTTTCTGCAAGGTACTTTCTTCCTAAAAGGCAAGGTGCACAAGATGCTAGCTATAGTTAAAATAAACTGCATTAAGAATGAAATGGTATTATTAACAGAAAACAAGTTTTTTTTTTTCTTTTCCAAAACAATCTGCTTGAGACCTTTCAAATATTTTAATCCAACTCAGCTGCTGAAAGCTAACAGTTTTTTTTTTTTTTTTTTTTTTTTTTT